>CAWUFW010000346.1:4255284-4691756 GCA_963921515.1 Calotriton arnoldi
TCCAGTGAGTGCAACAGTTGGGAAAGTGTTGGATAGCGGATGGGTAAAAATTACTATTCCCACTCCAGTTAGTGCAATAGTAGGGAAAGTGTTGGATAGCGGAGGGGTAAAAATTACTATTCCCACTCCAGTGAGTACAACAGTAGGGAAAGTGTTGGATAGCGGAGGAATAAAAATGACTATTCCCACTCCAGTGAGTGCAACAGTAGGGAAAGTGTTGGATAGCAGAGAGGTAAAAATTACTATTTCCACTCCAGTGAGTGCAACAGTAGGGAAAGTGTTGGATAGCGGAGGGGGAGAAAATACTATTCCCACTCCAGTTAGTGCAACACTAGGGAAAGTGTTGGATAGCGGAGGGGTAAAAAATAATATTCCCACTCCAGTTAGTGTGTCAGTGCCCTTGGAAAGGGAACTCCTCAGAACTGGAATGATGCACAAAAGGGTCCACCTCCTGACCTCCCCAACTCTGTAGGAACAAACACTACACAGAGTAGAGAGTGATCAAGCGAGGGATAGGGAATGTAAGGAAGGGAACTGAAGGGATTTTGAATCTGTGAAATAAATAACGAAGAAAATTAGTATAATACAAGAAACAATTCTACTCTCAGAAAGTCTCGCTAAACTTCAGTAAATACCTTAAAGATATAGAAAGGTTCTCTGATATCCTGTGTCAACAACCTTCTGTAAGAGTCTCCCTGCGTGAGCCTGACAATATAAGAAACAAACAGAGTCAAAAATCATGTACACTGTTCAATCACTTCCCAGCACAGAGCGTTGTGTGATCAAAGAGGAACATTAGACACCATACGTACCACTAAAACAAAAGATGAAAAATAGTTAGGAGATGTATGCAATAGTGTTGGTAATGCTTCTTTAACTCAGAAGACATGTGCAGTCGTACACCTCCGGTAATCACTTATAGTCAATAAATCCTAACTTCCTTACTGTAGAAAACAACGTAGAAAATAAATGTAGGGAGAATCCTTAAATAAACAACCGGAACTTCACAGACTTAAATGAGCTCCTCTTCAAGTTCTCAATGAACGCTAATCCTTACATGGAAAAGAATATGGCCCAAAGTCACGAACTCCAAACTCAGTGAACAAGAATGCCCAGAAATGAAACATTAGTATGTATATCTCCACATACTAAGGAAAGAATACAAGCCCCCTTTTTAGGTCTCGCCTGAGCCAGGGCATGCGCTGCTCTGGCGAGACATTTAGTGAGTGGGCTTTTAAAAGTCCGACCACAGCTTTGTGTGGCATACAGTGTGCGGTTACGCGCAAAGGCACGAGCAGAGGCGCCATCTGGCTTTCCTCTCGCTCGCCCAAGCGCGCGCGCCTCGCTTCAATGCCCCTCCCCCTCCCCCACCACAGAGCGCGTCTCGCAGCTTGTTTTTCCTTCAGCGCAAGGCGCGCGCCTTTCTCGTCACCCTGACCCCACCGCCCTTCGAGGCGTCCGCTTCCTTCCCCTCTCTCACCTTCATCTTCAACTCTCAAGGTTTTCCCTTAACACCTTTCTATCTACTTCTGCCCCCGGCTTCTTTGCTATCGCAATTCTTCTCTTTATTTGCGATATTGTTATAGAACGGATAACATCCTCAGGCGGCAATCCGAAGTGATGCCTGCAGTGCGAACCGGTTTCAGCGGGCTCGTAGTCCATTTAACCACGTCGCATTCAAGAGCTCACCGTCATTGTTACCAGGCCGACGGATCGAGCGGTTCTATCCTCGGCGCATTGCTGATTCATTCTTAAGGTGAGCGCCAGCTTTGGCAGACTGCATAGGTGCCCCGTGAATCCTTGACGGTCATTCAGTGCCCCATTATTTTCAGTTATCCCACTAGTTGCATGATTATCGCTCGACAGTTATCGGGCTCAATACGTGGATGATAAGTTTTAAATTACTGCGGTACATGTTCTCCGGCATACTTTTTTCCACAATTATAGTGTCCTCATTGCTTAGCTCTAGATTGATTAAACTAACTTATGCCGGTACGCAGTTACATTAGAACTTCCCTTCACAGTTTTTACACACCGTTAGTTTATTGTATAAGGTGTAACTACTGGGCACTTTACTAACTTGAGAAATGACCTTTGCAGATTCATTCCTGCACCGACGGCACAATTGGGTACTCGGTTTAATATACATATTGTACAGGCTGGAGCTGCCGCACCACCTGCACAACGGATTGTGGTAAGCTCCCTCCACTGGCATTTACTAATCCCCTGCAGTCACTTGCCAAGGCTGTATGAATTGAGCACTCATGAGAGCCATTGCTTTCCTTCTACAGGGATTCGCCCACACCTGTTACTGGCCGATCCTATCTGCAGTGGATCGTACATCACATCGCTATTCAGCCCATGAAAAACAACCGTGTTTGCCAGCCAGTCACTTCTTTCCTCACACTGGGGTAAGGAATTGACAATTATGTGGCTCATGTTACACATATTTAAGAGAAACTGCCTCCGTGTGTAACTCTTACCATCTGATTTTTTCTCCCGCTGCTCTGCAATATAATACCTTTCCAGTGCAAATCAACCCTTGCATTCGAACATTAATCCCAAATCGACACTTTGTGCGGGTTTGCATTATTTTGAGTCACTTTTCACTGCCTCAAATGTTGTCAAACCTGGCTCTTAGGGGGCACGCCAGGCCGACCCAGCCTCAACCCTTGCACTCAGGCAGCTGGGGGAGGTAATTGCAATGTAATCTTCCTGTGTCAAGTCTCTTTTCTTACTTCATCGTATCTCTTGCACTTTACTCTTCTCTCTTACCCGCTTTCTGACTTTCTCTACAGCTCTATTCACCTTCATCTTCTCTCGATCTCAGCCCTCCAAGTAGCTTTGGCTAGCTCACCCCTCTCTCGGTACAACCAGTACAACACAGTCACCGTCATCTCTCTCTTCCTGTACTTCATATACTCGCAGTGCCGCTCTCTCTCTGGCCTTTTTCCATCCGTCTTCCCTGTATGTCCAGTTCCTTCACTTCTCACTCAGCCCCATCTGCATACTGACGTCACCTCCGTCTCTCGGTCCTTGTCTCTACTACCGCACTTCCCTCTACCGATTTATCAACCTCACCACTCCCCTCACCCCTCTCCCTCTCTCTGCCTCACATCTCCCTCTCTCTCTCTCTCCCTCACATCTGCCTCAATGCGTCACCTGTCTCTGCCCCGCAGCCCTCTCCCACCTCCTAACAATCTACCTCAAGATGACTTCATACTTGTCCACTTCACTCCCCTCACCCCTCTCTCTGCCTCACCTCTCCCTCTCTCTCTCTCTCTCTCTCTCTACCTCACATCTCTCTCACCTCTCTGCCCCGCAGCCCTCTCCCACCACCAATCTACCTCACGATCACTTCATACTTGACCACTTCACCCCCCTCACCTCTCTCTGCCTCACATCTGCCTCAATGCGTCACCACCTGTCTCTGCCCCACAGCCCTCTACCACCTCCTAACAATCTACCTCACGATCACTTCATACTTGTCCACTTCAATCCCCTCACCCCTCTCTGCCTCACCTCTCCCTCTCTCTCTCTCTCTACCTCACATCTCCCTCACCTCTCTCTGCCCCGCAACCCTCTCCCACCACCAATCTACCTCACGATCACTTCATACTTGACCACTTCACTCCCCCTCACCTCTCTCTGCCTCACATCTGCCTCAATGCGTCACCTGTCTCTGACCCACAGCCCTCTCCCACCTCCTAACAATCTACCTCAAGATTACTTCATACTTGTCCACTTCACTCCCCTCACCCCTCTCTCTGCCTCACTCTCTCTCTACCTCACATCTCCCTCACCTCTCTCTGCCCCGCAGCCCTCTCCCACCACCAATCTACCTCACGATCACTTCATACTTGACCACTTCACTCCCCTCACCCCTCTCTCTGCCTCACCTCTCCCTCTCTCTCTACCTCGCATCTCCCTCACCTCTCTGCCCCGCAGCCCTCTCCCACCACCAATCTACCTCACGATCACTTCATACTTGACCACTTCACTCCCCCCTCACCTCTCTCTCTGCCTCACATCTGCCTCAATGCATCACCTGTCTCTGCCCCACAGCCCTCTCCCACCTCCTAACAATCTACCTCAAGAGTACTTCATACTTGTCCACTTCACTCCCCTCACCCCTCTCTCTGCCTCACCTCTCTCTCTCTCTACCTCACATCTCCCTCACCTCTCTCTGCCCCGCAGCCCTCTCCCACCACCAATCTACCTCACGATCACTTCATACTTGTCCACTTCACTCCCCTCACCCCTCTCTCGGCCTCACCTCTCCCTCTCTCTCTCTCTCTCTCTCTACCTCACATCTCCCGCACCTCTCTCTGCCCCGCAGCCCTCTCCCACCACCAGCCACACTTCTCTACAGCACAGCTTAAAGACATTGGCAAAGTCAATAGCTCTGGCTAAACACTTATAAGGCCCCAAAGGCGAGACGTATTGGCTATGCCAATGCTTGTTGATACTTCCTACCTGGAAGCCAAACCAATCGGGTCTTTTCGGCACGTTAAAGATCCTCTGCCAACCAGCGGAATGCAAGCCTGTTTTTCCCCCGCTGTCGTCACGAAGAGGAATACCCGTCTCTGAATCCTTGAGACGCAGGTATTCCACACGGTTAAGACTCCTCGTCTTACCGCGTTAGACAAGCCCCATGACTCGAACACTCCGGGGCGAAGGAGGCACACCTGTACCTCACCCAGCACGGACCGTCACCACAGAGAACGGAAGGACAGGAAGCCAAATACCTTCTTTAGGAAAAATGAACGGACGAGAGACCTCGCAGAGTCGAAGCGAGTCTCCCGATCGGGAACAAAGTATCGAATTACGCACGGTGCGCGACATGTGCGTTCTTGTTTTATCCCATGAGTTTCAGGGCTGCAGGAATTCTGGGAACTGTAGTTTCCTTGATGTGCCTACGGTTTACGCAGAGGTAGGCGCCTCTGCACGTGAATCCTGACAGGACGCCCCCCTCCCAGGCGCCTCTTAGCCCCAGGCTTAGCAGGGTTAGCCGCATGGTATGCACGTATCGCAGCAGGGGCATGTATAGTTGGCCACAGGTTCCCAAGAATCATCCTCCGACGAATAGCCTTTCCATGAAATCAAGTACCATAACTGGCCCCTTCTGTACTTAGGGGTCCATTACGATGACTGGCGGATGCACCTCCGCGATGCTGGCGGTGGGAGAAAACGCTGTTTTCCACCCGTGAGCAGCGGTGCCCCCGTCCGCCATATTACAATGGCCAAACACAGCCCATTGTCCGTCCGCTGCGGTGCAACTCGCACCGCAATCAAAACGCGCCCGCGGCAGAGACAACCAATCCAGAGCCACCGCCGTACGCAATGACGTCTCTCCCGCCGTACAAATTAGGATACGCAAAACAGCCAGGCCCACCGCAGCGGAGAAACCGGCCATTCAGAGCATACGGAAGCACCACAGCGGAGCGCGAAATCGAGAACCGGAGCCGAACGCCATGGACCCGGCACTACACGTCTTCCCGGCGCTGTACATGATCCACCTACAGCAAGCCATGGACCGTCGCGGACGCCGACACAGGTACGCCATCACACAACTCCGCTAACAAACACAATCCACAAATCCATGTCCGATGTAAGGTGCCTGCCCCCACCAGACACCCTTGTGGGGACAGGAACACAACCACAGGTGTAGCCACACATGTCCCACCTGCCACTAGTCCACCCCTCCACACCCAGGCCACCATGCCCGCGATCCTGAAATAATGCCCAGTTCACGTGACCGCAGCGTTGAATCCACGAGTAAAAATGCACACAATGTAGTAGCCTGGGTCAGCGCAAGGCAGGGGCAGTGCCCAAAGTACACAGGGCAACACCTCCCCACTCCACACACTAGGCCCACCCACACCATGAAGGGACATGCCATGTGATCTCCTGTGCCCCCACATGGCCAAAAAGCAGCCAGGTGAACACACACACTGCACCACACAACAAACAACTAGGGAGACAGCCTCATCAGGTGTGGCTGCAGAGCAACACACAGCATACAAGCACTGGGCCAGGGGAACACACACACCACAACAACACCACACTCGTGGCAAGTAAACTGAGTCCAAGCACCAATTAAACACACACAGATAATGAACAAACACTCCAATGGACACACAGCCTGTCAAGTCACACAGACATACCCCACACTGACACACAGCAACAAACACAGACCACATGCCAACAGCAATGGAGGACAACAAATAGGAAACCCAAAGTGAGGTGTACACAAATGGAATGGCAAGGAGCCGAACACCAAGAATGTGTATATCACATGCAAGGGAAGGAACACATTACATCCACCCCAGCCAAACAATCCACACATGTCAGTCACAGTGAGTGAAGTCAAACCACAGTCACCACACTGCAACAACTCAGGGAGACAGCAAGGCAACCCATGAATAGGCACAGGGATGAAAGGAAGGGTTTAAAGTCCAACCCTGATCAGCCACACATCTGAATCCAAATACATCACAGGAGTATGTCAGCAGCACAACACACAGGGCCCATTGCAACACTCCATGACAGTCAAACACAAGTATGAACCTTCACACAACCCCCACACCCATCACACCTGCAGCACACAACACCAGTGACAAACACACAGAAGCTTGCCAATAACATCCAGTCAAGACACTGACAATCAAACACACCCCCTGGGTGGTATCCACAAACATCACACACACACACACACAGGTATGGCAGTACCACTGTACACACAAAACAACAGTCAAACACTGAACACAATTAAAACACACACACAGAACTACTACAACAACAGACAAGACCTGTGCAGCTAAACAGTGCAAATTCAATGGGAGCACAGACAGAACAGGAGTACACAACCACATCAGTCATGAAAAACGCACAGACAACATACCACAACACATATAAGAAGTGCATCCACTAAAATCAATAATGGAGAACAAAAGGCAGAAATGGGCCTACAATGACACATAGACAGACATACCACAACACCCATCCACTCAAAATGGTGTCACAGTGTACCACATGTCTGCACATGCACAACCATGACCATAGACACATCAAATGTGAGAGGAGAAAACACCAAGGACGCACATAAAATAAGCACAGCAACCACAATAGACCTCAGTCCATGTGACATACACACAAGTAAGGCACACCACAATGGCAACACACCTGAATAAAACACAACAACAACACACACACACTGACAGGAAAATAGAACACCACACACAGAGCAACTGTCAACTGCATGACACAACACAACACAAACACTGCACACAGCCACATCAGTCACAACACATGCACAGGCAAAGATATCAACATGCCACAACAGCCAAACATCAGGGGGTGCACAACAGGCAAGGACAAGGCAACATCAACTCACAGCACTGCATGCACACCAAGCAGTGTGTGCACAACACACATACCAGTTACAAACAGAGATGAGTGACACACCATGAACACACACAACAACAATCTAAACATCACACACACAACAACACACCCAGGAAGTCAATCAGTCCACAGCAAACACACATACTTCCAAGCCAACACACACAGATGCACAAGTCTGGGACACAAAAGTTGAAACAACATGATCAGAGGAAACAAGACATTGGCAATGTTGAAGTGGAAAATAGAGCATGTGTCACAGTAAACAATACCCACACAGTAACCCTTTCATTTAGCAAGGACACTGACAAGGCAGACAACAGGAGTAAATATCTTATTTTTATTAACATTTCACACTGTCATGCAGCAAAAGTCAGACAAGAGCAAGGCCAGTGGCCAGTTCAAAGTGCAGGTGAGGTACATGAGAAGCTGCACAGGCAAGGGGCAAACAGCAGTGAACAGCAAGGCCAGTGGCCAGATCACAGTGCAGGTGAGGTACATGAGAAGCTGCACAGGCAAGGGGCAAACAGCAGTGAACAGCAAGGCCAGTGGCCAGATCACAGTGCAGGTGAGGTACATGAGAAGCTGCACAGGCAAGGGGCAAACAGCAGTGAACAGCAAGGCCAGTGGCCAGATCACAGTGCAGGTGAGGTACATGAGAAGCTGCACAGGCAAGGGGCAAACAGCAATGAACAACAAGGCCAGTGGCCAGGACACAGTACAGGTGAGATACATGAGAAGCTGCACAGGCAAGTCTAGGACATCAGTCGACAACAAGGCCAGTGGCCAGTCCAAAGTGCAGGTGAGGTACATGAGAAGCTGCACAGGCAAGGGGCAAACAGCAGTGAACAGCAAGGCCAGTGGCCAGGACACAGTGCAGGTGAGGTACATGAGAAGCTGCACAGGCAAGGGGCAAACAGCAGTGAACAGCAAGGCCAGTGGCCAGGACACAGTGCAGGTGAGGTACATGAGAAGCTGCACAGGAAAGTCTAGGACATCAGTCGACAACAAGGCCAGTGGCCAGTCCAAAGTGCAGGTGAGGTACATGAGAAGCTGCACAGGCAAGGGGCAAACAGCAGTGAACAGCAAGGCCAGTGGCCAGATCACAGTGCAGGTGAGGTACATGAGAAGCTGCACAGGCAAGGGGCAAACAGCAGTGAACAGCAAGGCCAGTGGCCAGATCACAGTGCAGGTGAGGTACATGAGAAGCTGCACAGGCAATGGGCAAACAGCAGTGAACAACAAGGCCAGTGGCCAGTCCAAAGTACAGGTGAGGTACATGAGAAGCTGCACAGGCAAGGGGCAAACAGCAGTGAACAGCAAGGCCAGTGGCCAGATCACAGTGCAGGTGAGGTACATGAGAAGCTGCACAGGCAAGGGGCAAACAGCAGTGAACAGCAAGGCCAGTGGCCACTCCAAAGTGCAGGTGAGGTACATGAGAAGCTGCACAGGCAAGTCTAAGACATCAGTCGACAACAAGGCCAGTGGCCAGTCCAAAGTGCAGGTGAGGTACATGAGAAGCTGCACAGGCAAGGGGCAAACAGCAGTGAACAGCAAGGCCAGTGGCCAGATCACAGTGCAGGTGAGGTACATGAGAAGCTGCACAGGCAAGGGGCAAACAGCAGTGAACAGCAAGGCCAGTGGCCAGATCACAGTGCAGGTGAGGTACATGAGAAGCTGCACAGGCAAGGGGCAAACAGCAGTGAACAGCAAGGCCAGTGGCCAGATCACAGTGCAGGTGAGGTACATGAGAAGCTGCACAGGCAAGGGGCAAACAGCAGTGAACAACAAGGCCAGTGGCCAGTCAAAGTGCAGGTGAGGTACATGAGAAGCTGCACAGGCAAGGGGCAAACAGCAGTGAACAGCAAGGCCAGTGGCCAGATCACAGTGCAGGTGAGGTACATGAGAAGCTGCACAGGCAAGGGGCAAACAGCAGTGAACAGCAAGGCCAGTGGCCACTCCAAAGTGCAGGTGAGGTACATGAGAAGCTGCACAGGCAAGTCTAGGACATCAGTCGACAACAAGGCCAGTGGCCAGTCCAAAGTGCAGGTGAGGTACATGAGAAGCTGCACAGGCAAGGGGCAAACAGCAGTGAACAGCAAGGCCAGTGGCCAGATCCCAGTGCAGGTGAGGTACATGAGAAGCTGCACAGGCAAGGGGCAAACAGCAGTGAACAGCAAGGCCAGTGGCCAGATCACAGTGCAGGTGAGGTACATGAGAAGCTGCACAGGCAAGGGGCAAACAGCAGTGAACAACAAGGCCAGTGGCCAGTCAAAGTGCAGGTGAGGTACATGAGAAGCTGCACAGGCAAGGGGCAAACAGCAGTGAACAGCAAGGCCAGTGGCCAGATCACAGTGCAGGTGAGGTACATGAGAAGCTGCACAGGCAAGGGGCAAACAGCAGTGAACAGCAAGGCCAGTGGCCAGATCACAGTGCAGGTGAGGTACATGAGAAGCTGCACAGGCAAGGGGCAAACAGCAGTGAACAGCAAGGCCAGTGGCCAGATCACAGTGCAGGTGAGGTACATGAGAAGCTGCACAGGCAAGGGGTAAACAGCAGTGAACAGCAAGGCCAGTGGCCAGATCACAGTGCAGGTGAGGTACATGAGAAGCTGCACAGGCAAGAGGCAAACAGCAGTGAACAGCAAGGCCAGTGGCCAGGACACAGTGCAGAGTGAGTACATGACATCCAGCACTGGGAATGTGTGGTACAGTACCCTGCCATGGTCAGCAAAACACTCAGGGCGTCATAAATGGGCAGTCCATGGTACCACTGTGGGAGAGACGTGTGTGAGGGTGACCAACACTCAGACTTGGCTGGCAGTATGACTGGGAGGTGGCTGTCTGTAGGGGCCAGTTGGGGTACTGGCTAGGGGAGAGAGGGGCCCAGCTGGGGTAGAGCCATCAGTGTTCTGGGAAGCCTGAGGGCTGCTAGGTCCAGGTGTGGTAGAGCCAGCAGTGGTTTGGGAAGCCGGAGCGCTGCTAGGACCAGGTGGGGTGGTGGCACGTGGAGGTAGTCTCATGCTTGCACGAGACCCAGTGTGTGTGGGAGAAGTTGGAGGGGTTCCCTTCCACTTCTTGGGGATTTGATATGGCTTCCCTGTCCTGGGATTAATGCCAAGTGGGATATATACAACAGGCACACTCGTCACAAAAGCTGGCTCATGTGCAGATGCTGGTCCCCCCTCTGGGGACGTGCTGGATTCTTTGGGACGCTTGGCCCCGGATTGCCTCTGTTCCTGCATCACCTGTTTACCCGGTGTCCCCCCTACAGTGGCCTCCTTCCCCTGCTTCACAGGGCTCTGTATAGGAATAGATGTTGTGGGTGAACTTGCCTTGGAGCTCTTCTTACGTGTACCCTTAGCAGGCACCTGTTTGTCACTGGGCACGGAAACTGTGTGCTTGTCTCTGCGAGACACTTTTGGGACAGGTGAGTCCTTGGCTGGGGATGCCTCTGAGGCATGTGAGCCTGAGGCCTGCTCCTTGCCATCCTTGCCCTGGGTGTGGCCTGAAGTGCTTTTGCCTCTGCGCTCTGGTGTGGGTTTACCTTTCTGTGGGGATGGTGTCTTCAGCCTGGACTGCTTGGGCTGCTGCTGCCGTGTGCTGCGTGTGCTGTATCTGTCCCTTGATGTCTGTGGTGTGTGGTCACTATCATCAGATGCGGCCACTGGCAGGGTGGTGGTCCTAGGGACTGGAGCTGGACTATGGGATTGGGCAAGTTGAATGGCTGCTGTCACTGCAGAGGACAGAGACTGTACAGTCCGGTGTAGCCCACCCACGTCGGAATGCACGCCCTCCATGAAAGCCACCACCTGTGCCAATTTTTTGTCATGGTCCAGGAAGGCATTGAGGAGAGCTGTCTGACCCACACACAGCTGGCGCAAAAGGTCCACAGACTCCGCACTGATGGCAGGAGGGGGGACAGGGGCAGGGGCAGCAGTGCCTGGGATGAAGGACACTCTTCCCTTCCTCGTGGTGCGAACACGGGCAGCAAAAGTGGGAGTAGCAGGGAGTGTGGGCACTGAACGCTGTGTGGTGGACGAGGAGGCAGACTCCCCGTTTCCTTCGGACAAAACCATAGATGCATCACCGCTGTCGTCAGATGACGTAGAGGTCTGCATTTCTGGCAGGGACTCCTCTAGATGACTACGGTCCCCCTCTGATGCGCTGGTGTCAACCGTGTCACTATGCAGGTGAGCATCACCTGTGCCTGATGCCTCACCACTGGTGTCCGTCCCATGTCCTTCCGTTCCCATGTGAGATGCTGCATGAGAGAGAGAGAGAGGATAAGTACATCTGCATCAAGTCAACAAATATCTGCAAGTGAAGCATCACTAATGATGGACAATGATCCATGTTGGACAACACCATGGGCAATAACATTGTGCAACCTCAATACAAACATATAAATTACCGTGGAATGATGAAAAATTGTACAGAATCCACCCATGTGATGGACACACAGCCATTTAGCCTGTTGGTAGCTACGTCTAACAACACACACATATCCCTCTGTGCACACCTAGGGCCCTGAAGGGTTCAAAGATCCTACTCACAACATGTTGCCAATGTCACAACATGATCCAGCAGAAGGCCCCAACACAGACACAGACATAACCACACACAATGTCCATGGGCACATGCCATCCACCATGTCGTATCTTGGGGCACAACTACTGTTGCACATCGGTGTCAGATGTTTAGCCAGCACTAATCTGACGTCAGGCAATGCACGCATTGATAATGGCACACTCAGATCATGCACTCTGCTGGACCCGGACATGTGATGTCCGTGACGACACCAATGAAGATGGTACCAGAAGCCAAAAACTACAAATGTGAAGTCAAGGCCCATTACACCAATGACATGGGAAGGTACATGTAGGGGGAATGCATGACAACTGCACCCCACACCGCGGCCACTTACACCCCATTGCATCACACTAGCAACATCACAGCCCTGCACTGGCCCAGGCCTGGAGCACATGCTGGCAAACAACAACCAGAGTCACACTCACAGAATACTCACCACCAGCTTGCTGCTGATGCACCTTCAGACGTGCATCCAGGTCAGGCTGCGTCACTGCTAAAATGCGTCCCATTAGTGGTGTCATGCTGCGCCGCGCCAACCTTCCGGATCGAGGGATCAGCCCCAGTGTCATCTCTGCCACGTTCCTGCTTAGCCGTGCGATGTCATCCCACCTCTTGTGACAGTGGGAGCGCCGTCGTTTGGAGACACCCAGTGCACGCACCTTTGATGCAATGGCCCTCCACACGGCCTTGCGCTGGTTGACTTTTAGCTGTAGACATGGGAGACAAGAGGGGGCAGCATTCAGTGTAACCAACCACCATTCCCCAGTGCAGGACCATGACACTGACTCATCCCAAATTCTGCCATTACGTCAGCGGAGACAATACATCTGCTAATTGCAAACATCATCATGTGTGAAACACACATTAAGGCATGCAGGTATGAGGGTGGACACAGTACATGCCCATCTCCTGGCCATGCATGACGCCAGCAGAGAGCTAAATGTGTATGCTGACCACATCTAATGCAATATTCTGGGAATAACAAGACATGCATGAGATCACTACATATGTGACTGGGAATACTCACTGTGCCCAACACTGCGCAGCCCACAAAGCACTTGCCCTGCAACTGCCACACTGTGTAATTGATGTCACATTGAGGGACATGACCTCACGAACGCAGACCCTCATCACAAGCCCTGTTGTGTGCAATCTACATCTCTGTAATGGCACATTGATAGAGACTCAAGAGGAAAAGCACATATGTGACACTCTGTACATTCAGTGTTGTGTCACTTTCAGATTGGGCAGTCAATGTGCAGGCCATTTGGGGTCACACAGAGGTCCAACATGGGGCAGCTCATCCCGTACATGGAGTGACGATTTGGAAACACAAACAGTGCCAACACATGCTAGTATGTGCACATGGTGGTGGGGACGGAAGAGTCCGGGCACAATAATGTTTGAATGTACCGTGTCATAGGTGAATGACCAACAAGAGTATCACCCTGGGGGATTCAGGTCCTGAGTATGGCGCAGAACTTGAGATGAGGCACATATAGAGGTCTAAACAATGGCCTCACTACCCTCTGGACAGCAACACTAGCTAAGGCCACAGATGGGCCTGTGAAGGACATCAGGGACACATACAGACATGCAGACTGGCAATCACTATCCTGACTCGTGAAATGAAAAGGTGCAGCCTCACTGTATGTCTGACAAGACATCATACTTCCCTCTGATCTGGATGTGCAGGCAGGGAAACCTGTTGAATAGGCCAAACACACCTTCCCCCTGGAAACAGCATGCTAGGCAGTGCCTGACCCACCCTCACACTCCCACGCACATACTGCAGCAGATCAACTTCATGTGTCCCCCACCCAGTACTCTCACTCACACTCTGAGTTACTCACCACGACATTAGGCGCACCAAAGAGCCTTGGATACTGGTTGAGCACCTCGTCCACCAGGAGCTCCAGTTCCTCGGTGGTGAAGGGAGTGGCACGGATCTTCTTAGTCCTCGCCATCACTGTGGGCAGGAGAGAGCAGCAGCGGCTGTTGGTGGTGAGGGGTCTCAGGCAGCAGTCCCTGGAGGCAGCAGCAGGTGAGGGGTCTCAGGCAGCAGTCCCTGGAGGCAGCAGCAGGTGAGGGGTCTCAGGCAGCAGTCCCTGTCAGCAGTCCCTGGAGGCAGCAGCAGGTGAGGGGTCTCAGGCAGCAGTCCCTGGAGGCAGCAGCAGGTGATGGGTCTCAGGCAGCAGTCCCTGGAGGCAGCAGCAGGTGAGGGGTCTCAGGCAGCAGTCCCTGGAGGCAGCAGCAGATGAGGGGTCTCAGGCAGCAGGCTCAGTGAGCTGTGGCAATGTGTGGCTCCCTCACACACATATATAGCCCCCAGGGCTCGTTTCTGTGGTTCTAAGCTGCTGCAATTGGTGTTCCAGGTCTGCCTCATTCAAAAACATCCAATGACCGCCTCCGCGGTGGCGGAGCACACCTACAGTGATTTTCAAAGTTGCATCAGGCAACCGCGATTGCGCTTCCCATTGGCTGGAAGGGCATGGTCCATGGCGGTGACACACCGCAGGGGACAGGCATGCGGTACCGTGGTGGTGCATCTTACGAGTGCAGCCAATGACCGGCCCCGCGGTGGCGGAGCACGCCTACCGCGATTTTCAAAGTTGCATCAGGCAACCGCGATTTCGCTTCCCATTGGCTGGATGGGCATGCTCCATGGCGGTGACACACCGCTGGTGCCAGGCGGTAGTTCCCGCTATTCCTGAGCCATGCATTGCCATGAGTGACCGGGATCTGGGTGGCGGAGCGTGCCATCCGCCATTGGCCATGTGTATTTGCCTAGCAATCCTGCCATGCTGTCTCGGGCCATGGCGGTGACACACCTCTGGTGCCAGGCGGTAGTTCCCGCTATTCCTGAGCCATGCATTGCCATGAGTGACCAGGATCTGGGTGGCGGAGCATGCCATCCGCCATTAGCCATGTGTATTTGCCTAGCAATCCTGCCATGCTGTCTCGGGCCATGGCGGTGACACACCGCTGGAGCCAGGCGGTGGCTACGGCGAGGGTGCAGCATGACATTGTTGACCTTGGGCGTGATGGTGTTCTTAGAGCACGTTCAATGCAGCAATGGACACATCGTGTAGTGTCAATGTCATGGGTCATATCTGTACTTTGAACAGTGGTCACTTTCAATTAAACATGGAACTTGATTCAATTGAAATGAGCTATAGTTCGTAACGAGAGCCTATACTTCATATCTATCACCAAATGCAACACTGAAAGGACTAATGGGGCACATTACTCCTACACAATTTCATGTCTGACCCAAACATTTTGCCCATAGTTCATGTCTCTCACCCCATTGCCAGCCAAATTTCGTATCTGAGCCAAATTTTCACACACATATTCATATTTCACACAATATGTCGCTACACAGTACATGATTGTACATAGATTTCAGCATTGTCTCCATTACTCACCACATATGTCACACTGTAGTCTGTTTGTTATCACCTATTACAGCATTCATGTAAGGTTATTGTTCGCTGTAGCAAAACCAAGAGTATATGTCCACATGGACATGTGTGTGCTATACACACTGAAGCTTGTAACATACATCACCGGCACACTTTGAAATATGTGCCTCCTTAATCATTTGGCATGTCTGTATGCATTTGGGTATGTTTTGTCACCATAAATTCAAAATGTCATCAGCATTACTTGTGTCATTGTGTAGGATATGTGCTCATGTTGGTCTGCCTGTCATATGTGAATTTGTCACATGTATATTCCACAGCTGTGAGTATGTTGATATAGGATTTTATGTGTGTGGTGTGTTCCGTTGGTACTCACCAGGGACAAGTGCATTGACCTTGTCCACATGAAGCTCGTTGGCTTGCTGAGGGACTGAAGCCAAATGTGGTGCTGGTGCTCACTGACTGGTAAGTTTGACATGGCATCTGTGACCAGTAGAAGGTGACCCACAATTGGCCAGGACAGTTCAGCATTGCGTGTGCTTTCATGTGCAGTAAGTGTGTGCAGTTTTTGCAGGGTGCACAATTAGGACACGTGTGCAGTGATATTAAACTGACACGTGTGGATAAGCCTGCTATGGTGTGGTAGCCTTTCGGGGGCACAAGCTGGTCCTGCGCTGTGTGGGTGAACTGATGGTGCTGTTGACTCAAGCTAATGATGGCATCCAAGACAGGTGAGATATACCTTGATAGGGCTGGCTGTGGCACCCATCTAACTCAGACTTTTGTTGTTCTAATGGTACCAGAGGCCAACAAGTGATGCACAGCCAGCATCTTCATCTGCAGAGGCATGTTGAGAGTCTGCTTTGTTGTTCCTGACAGGCTGTGTGGTATGTGGCTCAGGATGCTTTAGATAGTCGTCCTTTTGTACCTGTGTCGTGCGATGACATCCCCCTGTTGTTATGTGCATGAGGCTGTTGTGTCTTCGGTATTTACTCAGTATATTCATGCGTTGACTTTTAGGTGTAGTGGTGTGGCTTTGTCCGGGTGGTGGTGTTGGTTGTTTCTGTGCCACTGTTGTGTGTCCTCGCAGCTGGAGTATTAGCTCCATGGCAAATGTATTACTTTAGTTGTGTGTCTGGGCAGTGCTAGCTTCATACTGCATGTCATAGTGCAACTTTAGTGCAGATTGACGTTTGTCTACAGTCCTTTTGGATCACGTACCTTATCCACTTTATGTGTGCCACATTGACAATCTGTGTGCTTGCTGATGATATTGTACAGTTGTGTTGTTGTGTCTTTATTCACGTCAAGACTGCATATGCATATGCTGGTCATTATTAGTCATTGAGTGACTTTGAATTGTGTGTTACAGCATGTATGGCATGTCTACTGATGACAGTGGATATTGGCACAGGCTTGTGAATATGTATGTGAGTGTCTCTAGACTAGTGTGTATTAGCATTGGCTCACATTCCATGCTGAGTCCTTCAGAAGTGGACAAATTGTGTAGTTCATGTGTCCCATGTCATGATTGCACAAGAATGTGTGGCGCGTACAGCAGACATTTGGAAGCCAGCAGTGTTTCTGTTTCACACATGTCCTGTATCATTTACTGTCCCGGCTGTTTGCACCAGATTCCTAAATGTGACTATTACCATTCACAGACACAGTTTCCATGTTTGTTGTTCTCATTGTGGTAATACTGAAGAAGTGTAGTACAATGTGTTCTCTATGTGTCATGACTGTTGACTTGCACTGTATGGTGCATTGTGATGCCAGTCAATGTTTGCGCTGTGTGAATCAGAAGCTACGGAGTTGTGCACATCTCATGGTCTGTTGCAATGACGTGTCCCCTTTCATCTCACCTAGGAGGCGACCCAATGTGTATCGTCCTATCACCCTGCTGGCTAACATTGAGGATGATGACGTGATAAGCAGATTCCGTCTGGACCGCACGAACATCCAAGACCTGTGTGCCATGTTGGATCCTCACCTGCAGGCTGGCAGGACATACCCAACAGCATTGACAACCGAAACAAAGGTGATGGCGGCACTGCATTTCCTGGCCAGTGGGTCATTCCAAGAGACAGTGGGCATTTCAGGGGGGATGTCTCAGCCCACCTTCAGCATGGTGCTAAGGGATTTCCTGTTGGCCATGATGCGATACAAGGACCAATACATCAGTTTTCCAAGGCGTGCGGCTTTGGCGGATGTAAAGGCGGATTTCTATGCCCTTGGCCACATCCCGAATGTTGTAGGTGCTATTGACTGCACACATGTTGGCCTGGTTCCACCACAGGCACGGGAACACATCTATCGGAATCGTAAACATTGCCATTCCATCAATGTGCAGGTGGTGTGCCAGGCCGATATGATCATATCGCATATGTGCCATGTTTCCGGGCTCCGCACATGATTTATACATCCTGCACAACAGCATTGTGCCCCAGCTGATGGCCAATCTACTTCCGGAGCGGGCATGGATTGTGGGTGAGTAGGCAGAGTCAAGTTGTGTGCTGTGTGTGCCATGCTGTCCTCTGCCACAGTTGTATTACTGAATCGTTATGTTTATTTCACACCTAGGTGACTCTGCATATCCCAACAGACCGTGGTTGCTGAGCCCACTACGCAATCCTAGGACACCGTCTGACGTCCGCTACAACAATGCCCATGGTAGAACACGTCGGGTGGTGGAGCGAACCTTTGGTCTCCTAAAATCGAGATTTCGCTGCCTGGACCGGACCGGAGGGGCACTCATGTACTCACCCAAGAAGGTGTGTCAGATAGTGGTAGCATGCTGCATGCTGCACAACTTGTCCTTCCGGAAAGGAATACCCATGATCCTGGACGATGATGACCAGCCAGGGCCCCCCCTGCGATCCCACAAATGTCCAGTGACGAGGATAGTGGTGAGGAGGAAGGTGTCGACCAGCGTCAGCAGCTCATCAACCGCTACTTCACTTGAAGGTGGGTGACGATGTACAACTGGTCCATTGTCTGTTGATGTAGTTGTTTGGGTGGAGGTCTATGTGATCTTTGTGAGTGCATCCTGTTGTTGACTCAGTGCTGGCTGCCTGTGTGTTGGATGCAGGGTATGTAGGAACTGCTACAGGATATCTCTGTTGGTACTGTTGCACATTGTTATGTGTGCATATTGTTGTACAGTGAGGACATGTGTTGTGTGATGGCTGTGATGCCACCACCTGACTAGTGACTTTTGTTCTGTTGTCTTTTGCTAGGTCCCTTCTGCCTCCCCTTGCCTACAGAGGATCCATGCTCCTGTGACATTGTAACCATGGTAAACATTGCATATACTGTGATAAACATGGAGCAGACTCAAATACATTGGTGCGTTATTGTTGTTTATTGTCAATGGGTATATGTGATAGGGAAGTGGATATTTACATAAGTGTGAATGGTGAATCTATGAGTTGGCAGTGATGGTAGATGAGACAATCAAGTAGGCACCACATTGATGTGGTGACACAGTCCAACAGACGGATGTCATTTCCATGGCAGTATGGGTAAGGACAGTGTTCAAAGTCAATGGCAGGGTGAAGAGTGTTGAACAAAAAGAGGTACGCAGTTCCTCAACGTGTACATGTAAGACCTACTGAGTGCAGGTCGATGTGCAGGTAATGTCCCAGGCACCCAAAAGGGGGGGAGAAGGGGAGAACCCCTTTCGGAACTAGGGCCCTCACACACCCAGCAAGCTAGGTGTCATGCTTCATCATATGGGCCTGCTCCTCGTCGGGTCGGCACTGCAATACCCGACGGGCACCCATAAAGGGGCTCTTGCCGGAGATCTTTGTTCCTGCCGTATGGGTGCCATGGGTGTGAGGGGCCTAGTGTATGTGTAGATGTGCTGAATAGTGAAATTAAAACAAGTAGGGAATCCTTAGAGCAATTTTAATCTGGGAGGATCCCTGCCTGGTTAAAAATTAATAAGGAGAGGCGACTGTCAAGCTATCAAGAGTCAAGAGGCGCTCCACTCCTAGATGGTCGACATGTTTCACGCCTATCAGTCCTAAGGATCAGGCGGCGTTTCTTCAGGACCGTGAAATATAACTACCTACAACAAGTGGGGTGTAATATGTGCCACTAAATAATAAAATGAGGTGGTCTGGTAAAGATTTACCTGCCACCACAAAAAAGTGCAGGGTATTACCTGCAGGCACTGGGGCAAACCTATAGTTGGTGAAAATTTCGCCCCATCTGCTTCAGCACGAGGGGGTAGGTGAGCTACGTGGCTTCCAATAGAAGCGGACATCCTAATATAGATGTCATAAGTTGTGCTGAAGCAGATGGGGCGAAATTTTCACCAACTATAGGTTTGCCCCAGTGCCTGCAGGTAATACCCTGCACTTTTTTGTGGTGGCAGGTAAATCTTTACCAGACCACCTCATTTTATTATTTAGTGGCACATATTACACCCCACTTGTTGTAGATAGTTATATTTCACGGTCCAGAAGAAACGCCGCCTGATCCTTAGGACTGATAGGCGTGAAACATGTCGACCATCTAGGAGTGGAGCGCCTCTTGACTCTTGATAGCTTGACAGTCGCCTCTCCTTATTAATTTTTAACCAGGCAGGGATCCTCCCAGATTAAAATTGCTCTAAGGATTCCCTACTTGTTTTAATTTCACTATTCAGCACATCTACACATACACTAGGCCCCTCACACCCACGGCACCCATACGGCAGGAACAAAAGATCTCCGGCAAAGAGCCCTTTATGGGTGCCCGTCGGGTATTGCAGCGCCGACCCGACGAGGAGCAGGCCCATATGATGAAGCATGACACCTAGCTTGCTGGGTGTGTGAGGGCCCTAGTTCCGAAAGGGGTTCTCCCCTTCTCCCCCCCCCCTTTTTGGGTGCCTGGGACATTACCTGCACGTCGACCTGCACTCAGTAGGTCTTACATGTACACGTTGAGGAACTGCGTACCTCTTTTTGTTCAATATATTGATAGGGCTTGTACGCTGGACCTCTTTAAACAGCCCGGAGTCCCCTTTTTCTTGGATGAGGGTGAAGAGTGTTGCCATCATGGCTGGCTCCTTGACTGGCGTTTGGCAGGTGCTTTGCCACGGGTGAGTCCCAAGTTTTTCTTTGGACGGCCCCTCCTTCTTTTGGCAGGGGGGGCATCGTCTGCTAGGCCACTGGGGTCTGAGGAGTCACCCCTCTCCATGCCCGCAGGGGTGGATGATGAACTGTCATCCTGCGGGACAACGGGGGGAGGTGGAGGTGTGTGATGTGGCACTGGTCTATCCCTCAGTACCGCCACTAACTGGCCCATGAGGTCCACAATTTGTCCAATACGGTTGTCCATGGACCTCAGCAGACGTTGGAGCTCCAGGGCATCTTCGTGGGCCGGGCCCATTTGTGCCTGTGTTCGTTCATAGGCACCCACGACTCTGGTGATGTTAGCCAGGGCTTCGGTCACAGTGTCCGGTGTTGTTGGAGTCCCACTTGTCCTCCCACCTGCCCTGCTATCACTGGCCTGTTGCCTCACCACTCTAGCCACATGCCGTTCGTCCACAGTTGTTGGTGTTGGCTGGGCATCCTCTGTGGCTGGGCGAATGTTGCAGGCAAAGGTGGTAGTGGTGGTGGTGGTGGTGGCGGCACAGGTCGTTCCAGCAGGGGTCAGCGTTGTTGTTGTTGCTGATGGTGGGGGGGCAGTGGGGTCATGTGACCGGTTGCGCCCTGGCACACCAGATGGGCCGGCTTGGAGCTCCTCGTCCAAAGAATCCAGGGACTCAGCATCCGAGTGTCCATGTTCCGGGGGTGGAGACTGGCTCTGCAAATTGAGGTTGTTATCCTCTGCAGTCAGTTGTTGGTCACCTGTGGAACAGAGGGTACATGGTCATTGACTTACAGCCATATGGCTTGCTGTGTTTGATGTCTCTTATTTACATGTTATGCAACACACAGTTACCTATTTCATGAGTTGAATGTCTGCACAGTGTTGTTCGTCATGATGTGGAGGTACATACATCTTGTTCCATGGTGTGACTAGTCATTGGATGCCATGCCCAACTTGACACTCTTTGTATGGAACTGATGAGTTGTCATCTGACAACTGGCTGCCATGCAACTTGATGTGATGCATCAAGTATGATTACTCTTCCCGACAGATGTTACATATGCACATGTACTAGATATTGTCACATTGTTATCTCATGCATACCTTTGTAATGTTCTGTGCTTGTATTTATTTGCTGGACAGACCATGCCTTTTTATTATTACTATGGTCCTTCATGCTCAGCACCCATGGAATTTGCACATAGCATTCTGTGCAGGGCATATTTGGTCCCTGATTTGCTTACACATGGGTTTAGTTGAGTCACAGTTCTGTTTCTATCACAGTTACATACGCATCACTGTCTGCATTCTATCAACTGGGATGTAATTGGGGTGTATTTTGTTGTGATGTGTGGCATTGTGTTGGCATTAGCTCAATGCTTTCGTTGAGGAATGGTGGTGTGCATGCACTGGCTGCTTACCTGTACAGTTGGCATCTTTTGGGTGGACTTTCTACCACATGCTTCTGGGTGGGAGGGAGTGCTCCTTCCTGCTGAGGGATGGGGCAGGGTGTTCCTGGTGGGAGTTGTAGTGCTGGCCTCCCTATTCCCAACACTACTCCCTGTAAAGATGGCTACCTACCTGTTAGGTGAGGGTGTAGCACACAATGACTGCCACATGGTTGTGGGTGTGGGGAGTAGTCCATCCTGCTCAGCTGTGGGACAGGGGGCCTGGTGGGAGTTGTAGTGCAGGCCTTCCTATTCCCAACACTCCTCCCTGTAAAGATGGCTACCTACCTGTTAGGTGAGGGTGTAGCACACAATGACTGCCACATGGTTGTGGGTGTGGGGAGTAGTCCATCCTGCTCAGCTGTGGGACAGGGGGCCTAGTGGGAGTTGTAGTGCTGGCCTCCCTATTCCCAACACTCCTCCCTGTAAAGATGGCTACCTACCTGTTAGGTGAAGGTGTAGCACACAATGACTGCCAGATGGTTGTGGGTGGGGGGAGTAGTCCATCCTGCTCAGCCGTGGGACAGGGGGCCTGGTGGGAGTTATAGTGCAGGCCTTCCTATTCCCAACACTCCTCCCTGTAAAGATGGCTACCTACCTGTTAGGTGAGGGTGTAGCACACAATGACTGCCACATGGTTGTGGGTGGGGGGAGTAGTCCATCCTGCTCAGCTGTGGGACAGGGGGCCTGGTGGGAGTTATAGTGCAGGCCTTCCTATTCCCAACACTCCTCCCTGTAAAGATGGCTACCTACCTGTTAGGGGAGGGTGTAGCACACAATGACTGCCACATGGTTGTGGGTGGGGGAGTAGTCCATCCTGCTCAGCTGTGGGACAGGGGGCCTGGTGGGAGTTGTAGTGCAGGCCTTCCTATTCCCAACACTCCTCCCTGTAAAGATGGCTACCTACCTGTTAGGTGAGGGTGTAGCACACAATGACTGCCACATGGTTGTGGGTGTGGGGAGTAGTCCATCCTGCTCAGCTGTGGGACAGGGGGCCTGGTGGGAGTTGTAGTGCTGGCCTCCCGTTTCCCAACACTCCTCCCTGTAAAGATGGCTACCTACCTGTTAGGTGTGGGTGTAGCACACAATGGCTGCCACATGGTTGTGGGTGTGGGGAGTAGTCCATCCTGCTCAGCTGTGGGACAGGGGGCCTGGTGGGAGTTGTAGTGCAGGCCTTCCTATTCCCAACACTCCTCCCTATAAAGATGGCTACCTACCTGTTAGGTGAGGGTGTAGCACACAATGACTGCCACATGGTTGTGGGTGGGGGAGTAGTCCATCCTGCTCAGCTATGGGACAGGGGGCCTGTTGGGAGTTGTAGTGCAGGCCTCCCTATTCCCAACACTCCTCCCTGGAAAGATGGCTACCTACCTGTTAGGTGAGTGTGAAGCACACAATGACTGCCACATGGTTGTGGGTGTGGGGAGTAGTCCATCCTGCTCAGCTATGGAACAGGGGGCCTGGTGGGAGTTGTAGTGCTGGCCTCCCTATTCCCAACACTCCTCCCTGTAAAGATGGCTACCTACCTGTTAGGTGAGGGTGTAGCACACAATGGCTGCCACATGGTTGTGGGTGTGGGGAGTAGTCCATCCTGCTCAGCTGTGGGACAGGGTGTGCCTGGTGGGAGTTGTAGTGCAGGCCTCCCTATTCCCAACACTCCTCCCTGTAAAGATGGCTACCTACCTGTTAGGTGAGGGTGTAGCACACAATGGCTGCCACATGGTTGTGGGTGTGGGGAGTAGTCCATCCTGCTCAGCTGTGGGACAGGGGGCCTGGTGGGAGTTGTAGTGCTGGCCTCCCTATTCCCAACACTCCTCCCTGTAAAGATGGCTACCTACCTGTTAGGTGAGGGTGTAGCACACAATGACTGCCACATGGTTGTGGGTATGAGGAGTAGTCCATCCTGCTCAGCTGTAGGACAGGGGGCCTGGTGGGAGTTGTAGTGCTGGCCTCCCTATTCCCAACACTCCTCCCTGTAAAGATGGCTACCTACCTGTTAGGTGAGGGTGTAGCACACAATGGCTGCCACATGGTTGTGGGTGTGGGGAGTAGTCCATCCTGCTCAGCTGTGGGACAGGGGGCCTGGTGAGAGTGTAGTGCTGTTTGCCTGGACACATACAACACAGTATATGTGGTCTACCTTTGTGATGTTTGAGGTGGGGTGGATGTAAAATCAGTGTGACCTGTGTGTGTTTTTGGGGTGCAGATGTGTGTACTTGTGCCTCAGGGATGTATCTTTGTAGTTGTGCAAGACAGTACATGGCAGTTTCATGGTATACATTAGTTGGTACTTACGAGCCTCCACTCCCCTGGGTATTCCTTCAAGACTCTCTGGATGCAGTATGGCAAGCACCTTCTCCTCCCACGCAGTGAACGGTTTTGGTGGGTTGGGAGGGCCTCCACCAGTCGCATCAGCCAGCTCACGATTCTTGGACCTCCTCTTCTTGACAACACTCTTCAGGTCATGCCACCGCCTCATGATTTCATTCTTGTTGCGGGGCATATTCCCTACTGCATTGACCCTGCCCACTATCCTTGCCCACATGTTGGTTCTTGTGGCTAATGGTGTCTGTTGGACCATGCTGCCAAAGAGTTGTGGTTCTACTCTGATTATCTCATCTACCATTACTGTCAACTCAGTGTCAGTGAATTTTGGCATTTTGTGATGTGCCATGGTGTGTGCTGTGCTGATGTTTTGGGGTGCAGTTGTGAGGGTGGTGTAGGTGGTGTGGGTGTGTGTTGTTGTGCTGGTGAGATGTGTGGTGTTTTGCCTATCCAATGTGCTGCAGGCTTTGGTTCCTTCAGGGCTGGAGTAGTGCAAAGGATTGTGGACAGGGAAGGGGCTGGTTTTATGCTCAGCTATGTGGGTGTGTCAAGATGGTGTAATGCAGTCAGGTGTGCTGTGTGGGTTGTCCTGTGATTTGTATAATTGAATTTGCCATGGGGGGTGTCATTGGGAGGTTTCTGCTTATTTTGGGGGCAGGGCTAGTTGCCTGTGTGCTATTGCTGGCCTTTTTTTTATTTTTTTTGACTTGCCCGCCATTTTTTTTGCGGAGCATCCGCAGCGATGGCTGTGCTGCAGGGCTTCCGCCGGATCTCACATTGGTTACTGTTGGCGACAACGGCGGATGGAAACAGCGGAACGTACCGCTGTGACATCGGGGATATCATAATATCATTGGCGGTCACTCCGCGTGTCTGGTGGCGTGTTGATGTGTTTCCGCTATGTTACCGGCCGTCGCGGTTGAATTTTCACTTTCTCTGCCCTCTACGGGCGTTTTTTCGATGGCTTCTACCGCCGCGGACGGAATGTTTTGGCGGTTGATCATAATAGGGTCGGCTGGGTTTCCGCGGTACCTGCGGACGGTGATTTTCCGCAACCATGGCGGTCGGATTTATTTCCGTCCGCCATCGTAATGACCCTCTTAGAATCCAGAACATTACGAACTTCGTATTCCAGATTTCCATCCCTCAACACTGGAGGAGTAGCTCGATGTGTCATCCCCCTAGCTGGTTTCAATAGATTACAGTGGAACACTGGGTGGATCCTCAGATGAATGGGCAAACGTAGTTTGTAAGCAACAGAATTAATCTGTTTCAGCACAGTATAGGGTCCTATGTATCTGGGATGAAAAATGCTGCATGCTCTAAAACGGATATTTCTCGTTGATAACCAAACCCTGTCTCCGGGCTGATATTGTGGACCATCTCTACGATGCCGGTCTGCCCATTTTTTGTATTGTTGTTTGGCGTGACTCAGGTGGCCTTGACCCTTTTTATGAATGGACTGGATTTTCTTTATGTGGGATTGTGCCTCAGGTTGGTTCTCAATGTCACTGGGGAGAGTTAGTGGAAGGACTTTAGCATGGAACCCATGGTTTGCGAGAAACGGTGATACTCCAATAGAACTATGCCAGGCATTGTTGTATGCCAATTCTGCCAACCACAATAATGATACCCATGAAGCTTCGGCTTCTTTGACATAGCAACGTAAGTATTTCTTTAGAGTTTGATTTAGCCGCTCTGTCTGGCCATCCGTTTGTGGATGGAAGCTGGTAGATAAAGAGGGAGTTACCTGTAGAGCCTTGCACCACATCCGCCAGAAACGAGCTATGAATTGTGGGCCACGGTCGGACACGATCACCTTTGGTAGGCCATGTAATCTCACCACGTTTTCCAATAACAATTGTGCCGTTTGCCCTGCTGTAGGTAAGGTAGTACATGGAATGAAATGCCCCATCTTGGTAAGGCTATTCACCACTACCAGCATAGCAGTGTTACCTTGATTGTTTGGCAAACCTGTAATGTAGTCCATGCTAATGTTCTGCCATGATTGAGTGGGGGTTGGTAGTGGGATTAGTTTACCTTTTGTTTTTGCAGGTTCTCCTTTGGCTCTAGCACAATCCTCACACTCTGCCACCCATTCTTTCACATCTTTTGGTAGCGTTTTCCACCAAAACTGTCGTTGTAATAAGTGAATAGTTTTAGCACTACCCTGATGTCCTGCCATGACGGACTTGTGACACCAGTCAAATGCCTTCCATTAAATGGCTTTAGACGGAAAATACAGTTTATTGTTGTAGAAAGGTAACCCCTGTTTAACACTCCACTGATTATGTGCATCAGCCCATTGATCCCACGATTCGGCAGAGTTGTATCTCTTTACTTCTTCCAAGAAGTTTTCTGCAGTTACTACACATAACACTCGCGTAGGAGCAATGATAGCCTCAGGACGTACAGCCTTAGGCTTGCTATCAGTTCCTTGTCTTGATAAAGAGTCAGCCTTTCTGTTTCCAACTCCAGGACGAAAGCTGATGATAAAATCATATTCTGCAAAGAAAAGCATCCATTGCATCTGTCTCTGGGACAACTGTCTAGCCGTTTTCATGTACTGCAGATTCCTGTGTTCTGTATACATGGTTACCTGATATTGTGAACCCCACAAATAGTGCCTCCATTCTTGGAAAGCCTTTTTGATGGCTAGTAACTCTTTTTCGGCAGCATTTAATTTCTTGGACATGTACGCCACCGGGTGTAGTTGCCCTGTGTGATTATCTCTTTGAGAAAGCACCGCTCCGATTGCCACATCAGAGGCGTACGCCTCCACAACAAAAGGGAGTTCGGTTTGAGGATGTTTCAAGACTGGTGCAGATGTAAAAGCCCTTTTTAGACTCTCAAAGGCTTCCATCGCATCACTGGTCCATACAAAAGGTTCTCGCTTTCTCAACAATCTAGTGATAGGAGCCACTACATGCGAGAAATGCAAAATGAACCTCCTGTAGTAATTGGCAAAGTCTAGAAAACTTTGTACCTCACGCACATTGTTTGGAATAGGCCATTCCTGTACCACCTTCACCTTACGTTCAGTCATCCGCAGCCCTGAGGGACACAACATCACTCCCAGAAATTCAACCTCATACACATGAAAGTCGCATTTACTCAACTTGCAGAATAAGTGATGTTCTCTTAGCTTTTGTAATACTAGAAGCACATGGTTCTCATGTACCGTGGTATTCTCAGAATAGATCAAAATGTCATCAATGTAGACCACCACGAAAGTGTCCACGTATTCTTTAAGCACGTCATTTAAGAAATACCGAAAGGCCGCTGGGGCGTTGCATAACCCGAACGGCATGACAGTATATTCAAATAGGCCATAACGTGTTTTGAAGGCGGTCTTCCATTCATCACCTTCTCTTATCCTGACCAGATGGTATGCTCCTCTTAAGTCCAACTTGGTATAGATGGTGGCCTCTTTTACCTGATCCAGGAGTATTGACACCAGAGGGAGAGGGTATCTGTTTCTAATAGTGTTTCTGTTAAGTAATCGATAATCAATACACATTCTCAGATCCCCATTAGCTTTTGATATAAAGAAAAGAGGCGAAGCCGCTGGAGATCGAGAAGGTCGAGAAGGTCGAATAAACCCTATGTCTAGGTAGTGATCCAGATAGTCTCTCAAATGTTTTGTTTCTGACTCAGATAATGCATATACCCTGCAGGATGATATTGTGGCCCTCGCTATCAAATCTATCTGACAATCATATACTCGATGCGGAGGGAGCTTCTCAGCCTGTACTTCACTAAACACATCGGCATACTGAGCATAAGCGATGGGTAGCTCAATATCTTTTTCCGCTGCTGTTGCCAAACAAAGAGGATGTGCCAATGCACTTGGGAGGGAAGACGTATGCTGCAGACAAGAGTTCCTACACTCTTCAGATAAGAATTGAACTGGCTTATTTTTCCAATCTATGGTCGGATTATGGTGCCACAACCAAGGCATTCCCAGTATGATTTCATACTGCGGTGCTACAATAATGTTCAAAGATATCTCTTCTACATGTCTTTGAGCAGCAACAAGGACTGACAAACTGACGGGTTCTGTTTGTTCGGTAACAGGCCCTGATTTCAAAGGGTTGCCGTCAACAGCCAACACCCTCTTGTGAACTTTTCTGAGAACTCGGGTTAATGCCAACCTCTGTACCAAACCCTGATCGATAAAATTCCCAGTGGCTCCAGAGTCAATAATAACCAACACCTGATGTTCTTGATCAACAACCTGTAACAACATTGGAAGCAAAATATGAGACTCAGTTTCTCTAACCTCAGATAACGATAAGGAAGGGACTTTCCAATTTATTTCTTCTCCTTCTTCCTTTACTACCAAAACTGAAGACCCTTTCGCTGGTTGTTCAGGTGTCTGTTGTAAGACCGAAACTGCCACCTTTTTTCCAAAAGAGCTGGCGGTTTTAGGTCTTGGTTGACATTCTCTGACGTAATGTCCTTTTTTTCCGCAATACACACATTGCCCGTTTACTCTACATGCCTCTCTTTCTTCCCTTGACAGTGGGGATCTGACAGCCCCTACTTCCATAGGTTCCGTACTTTGTTCATGGTCTATGACAGGTCTTCTGAAGCCTCTATCGTACTTGGTAGTCATTCGTTCACCTTTCCTTTTTTATCCCCCTCTGTCAGTCATTCTATGATCCAACCGAAGAGTGAGATTCATTAAATCCGTACAATTGGTGGGTTGTGGGTCAATCTGGGCGAGCACATCCTTCATTTCCTCTCTCAAACCCTGATTATATAATGACATCCTCTTCTCCTCTGGCCAAGCAGCCTCTGCCACTAACCGATTAAATTATGTTAAGTAAGTCACTAGATCCTTCCTTCCTTGTCTTAGTTCCAACAGTTCTTTGTCTGCACTAAATGTGGTAGCTCGCCTGTCAAATACTCTCTCAAACTCTCTATGGAAAACACTCCAAACAGATAAAACAGGGTCATCGTTTTTTACAAACGGGACTGCCCAATTCGCTGCATCGCCTGCTAAATAAGAAATAGAAAATGGAACTCTTGAATGATTACTAGGAAAGGAGGAGGGTTTGCAAGAAAAATGCAACATGATCTGTGTTAGAAACACTTGTACTTTATGTGGGTCTCCTGCATACCTCTCTGGTGTGGCTAAAGGTATTGGAGGTGGCACATGTACCTGTATCTGGGAAGGAGAAGAAGATACATCAAAAGGATTACGTGTTAGTCTTTCTAACTTCTCTTTGAGTGCGGCTGTTTCAGCTTTAGATGTAGCTAATTCCTGTTGCTCTAACACTAACGCCTGTAGTACATCATCCAAGGTGGCCATCTCTGTACAGCACCGAGTCGGGAGGAGTTGTATAGATCGAGGTGCTTAATTCTGTCAGTGCCCTTGGAAAGGGAACTCCTCAGAACCGGAATGATGCACAAAGGGGTCCACCTCCTGACCTCCCCAACTCTGTAGGAACAAACACTACACAGAGTAGGGAGTGATCAAGCGAGGGATAGGGAATGTAAGGAAGGGAACTGCAGGGATTGTGAATCTGTGAAATAAATAACGAAGAAAATTAGTATAGTACAAGAAACAATTCTACTCTCAGTAAGTCTCGCTAAACTTCGTAAATACCTTAAAGATACAGAAAGGTTCTCTGAAATCCTGTGTCAACAACCTTCTGTAAGAGTCTCCCTGCATGAGCCTGACAATATAAGAAACAAACAGAGTCAAAAATCATATACACTGTTCAATCACTTCCCAGCACAGAGCGTTGTGTGATCAAAGAGGAACATTAGACACCATACGTACCACTAAAACAAAAGATGAAAAATAGTTAGGAGATGTATGCAATAGTGTTGGTAATGCTTCTTTAACTCAGAAGACATGTGCAGTCGTACACCTCCGGTAATCACTTATAGTCAATAAATCCTAACTTCCTTACTGTAGAAAACAACGTAGAAAATAAATGTAGGGAGAATCCTTAAATAAACAACCGGAACTTCACAGACTTAAATGAGCTCCTCTTCAAGTTCTCAATGAATGCTAATCGTTACATGGGAAAGAATATGGCCCAAAGTCACGAACTCCAAACTCAGTGAACAAGAATGCCCAGAAATGAAACATTAGTATGTATATCTCCACCTACTAAGGAAAGAATACAAGCCCCCTTTTTGATACTTCCTACCTGGAAGCCAAACCAATCGGGTCTTTTCGGCATGTTAAAGACCCTCTGCCAACCAGCGGGATGCAAGCCTGTTTTTCCCCCGCTGTCGTCACGAAGAGGAATACCCGTCTCTGAATCCTTGAGACGCCGGTATTCCACGCGGTTAAGACTCCTTGTCTTATCGCGTTAGACAAGCCCCATGAGTCGAACACTCCGGGGCGAAGGAGGCACACCTGTACCTCACCGAGCACGGACCGTCACTACAGAGAACGGAAGGACAGGAAGCCAAATACCTTCTTTAGGAAAAATGAATGGACGAGAGACCTCGCAGAGTCGAAGCGAGTCTCCCGATCGGGAACAAAGTATTGAATTACGCACGGTGCGCGACGTGTGCGTTCTTGTTTTATCCCATGAGTCTCAGGGTTGCAGGAATCATGGGAACTGTAGTTTCCTTGATGTGCCTACGGTTTACGCCGAGGTAGGCGCATCTGCACGTGAACCCTGACATAGTGCAACAATAGGGAAAGTGTTGGATAGTGGAGGGGTACAAATTAATATTCCCACTACAGTCAGTTCAAAATTAAAAACAAACTAAATATCACCAACAAAAAATATTACAAAACAGAAAATGAAAAACACATAAAAATATTTTAAAAGTCTAAAAAATAGAAACATATTATAATGTGAAATAGATATGACAAATACCTAGAAATATTATATTAAATAAATTTAAAAATAATTTACAAAGAACTATTTTTAATTAGAAATTATTTATAAACAAATGTAATCTTTTTTATTTCCTACCCTATAACACCGCACAATTCACAACACACATCTAAATTTAAAAAAATGTACCTCCATAATTAACATAATTAACTATCAATTAAAGAAATATTATTAATGAAAAAACAAATTAAAATAGATCACAATGATTTTACTCCCCAAATGTTACCTCTATAAAACCAAAACTCACACACCAAAAAAATAAACAATTACCCTAATTAATTATCACTTGATGAATTAATATTAGTGATCAACTAATTATTAATTAATTAAACATAGATTACTTTCCACCCTCTACCCCTATAAACCCCACAACCCACACCTAAAAATCATTACATAATTAATTTTAAATAATAAATTAATATCAATTAACAACTACTTAATAATTAATTAAAAATAAATTACTTCCCACCCTTTACCACTATAAACCCCACAACCCGTTCCTAAATAAATGATACAATTAACATAATTAATTATCAATTAATTAATTAATAATATTTAACGACCAATTAATAATGACTTAATAATAAATTACTTCCTACAATTAGCACTATAAAATCTAAATTAAATAAATATTAATACATTTTAAAAAATCATTAATTTATGATAATGAAATTACTTCCCATCCTTTACCCCTATAAACCCCACAACCCGCTCCTAAAAAAATAACACGATTACCATAATTAATTACCAATTAAATAGGTAATATTAATTAACAACCAATTAATAATTAATTAATAATACATAACTTCCCACAATTAACACTATAAAATCTAAATTAAATAAATATTACTAAATAAAAAATAATCATGAATTTATTATAATTAAATTACTTCCCACCCTATTCCCCTATAAACCCACAACCCGCTACGGAACCAAAAAACCCAAAATTTAATTAAAATAAAATTGATTACTAAAAATGTAACACGTATATTAAAAAACAGAAACAATACTTATACAAAAAAATAGATCACATACATTTAAAATACATACGAAAAATACATAACACTAATAAAAAATCGATATTTTAAACAACTATATTTTTGCAAACGATATTAATGACTTTGATATGTTTAAAAACGATATTTCTTACCTTAAAGTTGATATTCTTGCTGTCGATATTTCTGTACAACAAAAAACATCAGAATGCCAATACTGATACTCATTCTCTTATTTCTAACGGCGCATAGAATTGAATCAATGTCACCTTGAACAATCTGTTTCAATAAGATTTAATCAAACATTTTTCAAAAGATCACATATTTGGATAAAGAAAATTTAATCCATTTAACATTTTTAGACAAACACCAAAAGGCAAACTGTCTTGCCTTTACAAAACACAAATTCACTGCATATTTTCACGTGCTCAAATCAAAATCAACCTCTCTTTCAAGCTCAATCAACCGTATCACATCTACCATTCATCACAACCATACACAATTTCCAATCCACGCACATTCCAGCAAACCCACACACAAAACCCCTTTCAATATTTCATATTTGTACACATCATATGAAGACAAATGAAAAAACAAAAGCCAAACAAGAAAGAATTCAAAAATTCCAAGAATTTCCAAATTTCACATTAATTTATACACTTGATTGGCAAAAACAGGTCTACGCGTTTCGAACCCCCAAGTTTACTATGGGGTTCTCCTCAGGACCACAAAGCTGGAAGAGAGAACAGACAACTATGTCTTAATATTTAGCCAAACTTCCATAAACCACACTCCTCATACTCCGCCTCCTCACTCGGAGTCTGCTTACCTTGTTTAATACAGCAAGATCAGCCGATTACTGCTTGTCTTTATTCAAACATCCTACAGAGCAAACCTACAGAAAAAACATCAGTTGTAAATCAAAATGTCCTCTCAACGAAAAAATGTGTCAGTCAAAGTCTTTATCTACAATGTTTATACAGGGGCTTACATTTATTGCAGAGGCTGGTCAATGACCGAAAACCAAAACTTTCATGGAAATTTTTGTAGATCTTTAGCGTGAATCCTGTATAGGGTGGGGGGGATAAATTCATCTATAATAACAACCCCTTTGTGCAGTTCATTGGGAGTTGGGTAAGATTCATAGATGATATTTTTATGGTGTGGACAGGAGATGAGGAACAACTACTCTAGTTTTATGGCTGGTTGAATAACAGGACAGCTGACATAAAATTCAGTATGAACCATTCTCAACAAAAAATGGCATTCCTTGATGTAGAAGTTTATGCAGCGGATGGAGGCCTGGTGACAACTTTATTCAAGAAAACAACGGACAGGAATAAAGCACTCCATTTTACTAGCAATCATCCAAGAAGGCTTAAGGAAAATTTACCTTATGGCCAATTTTTACGAATAAGGCGAAACTGATGTTTTTTCTGTAGGTTTGCTCTGTAGGATGATTGAATAAATACAAGCAGGGATCGGCTGATCTCGCTATATTAAATAAGGTAAGCAGACTCCGAGTGAGGAGGCGGAGTATGAGGAGTGTGGTTTATGGAAGTTTGGCTAAATATTAAGACATAGTTGTCTGTTCTCTCTTCCAGCTTTGTGGTCCTGAGGAGAACCCCATAGTAAACTTGGGGGTTCGAAACGCGTCGACCTGTTTTTGTCAATCAAGTGTATAAATTAATGTGAAATTTGGAAATTCTTGGAATTTTTGAATTCTTTCTTGTTTGGCTTTTGTTTTTTCGTTTGTCTTCATATCATGTGTACAAATATGAAATATTGAAAGGGGTTTTGTGTGTGGGTTTGCTGGAATGTGTGTGGATTGGAAATTGTGTATGGTTGTGATGAATGGTAGATGTGATACAGTTGATTGAGCTTGAAAGAGAGGTTGATTTTGATTTGAGCACGTGAAAATATGCAGTGAATTTGTGTTCTGTAAAGGCAAGACAGTTTGCCTTTTGGTGTTTGTCTAAAAATTTTAAATGGATTAAATTTTCTTTATCCAAATATGTGATCTTTTGAAAAACAATTGATGAAATCTTATTGAAACAGATTGTTCAAGGTGACATTGATTCAATTCTATGCGCCGTTAGAAATAAGAGAATGAGTATCAGTATTGGCATTCTGATGTTTTTTGTTTAAATTGGGCTCAGCCTTACTGATTGGAGCCTAAACCCTTCTTTGCTTTTTGTCGATATTTCTGTGTCACGATATTTCCAACTCGATATTTGTGTAAGTCGACATTTCCAACTCGATATTCTGTCTGCATACCGAATGCCAGATTACACAAATGAGTTTACTTTATTTTGCAGTGAGAGAAAGGTCTGTGCTCTTTCAGTGCTTACTCAGATGCACGGTGATGCTCGAAAACCTGTGGCATATTTCTTTACCTGTTGCTGCAAGTCTTCCTGGCTTCCTTAAAGCAGTTGCCACGGTGAGCACTAGTCTGGAAAAGATTAAGAACATAGTGATGGGATACCCATTAACTGTTATGGTCCCACACTCAGTGGAGCTTCTATTGACAAGAACAAAAACTCATTATATGACTCATAATCATTTGACAAAGTATGAACAGACCTCATTGTCATTTGACAAAGATGTTCTAAAAAGGTTTCAAATCATAAATCCATTAACTCTTTTGCCTGTAAATGATGTTGTTTGTGATGAAAATTAACATGATTGCTTAGATGTCATTGACTTAATATGATTGCTTAGATGTCATGGACTTATGCACCAAGCCAAGACCAGATATCAAGGATGAACCTCTGGTTGAGCCTGACCATGTCCTTTTTGTAGACGGCTCATGTATATGTAGTAATGAGGTCACATTAAGAGCAGCATATGCTGTGCGCACTGTAAATGATGTTGTGGTAGCTTCCTGGTTCCAAAGAGTTACCTCAGCACAAGTTGCAGGATTGATTGCCCGTATCAGAGCATGCAGTTTAAATGCTCATATAAGAGTGACTATATTTATGGATAGTCAGTATGGATTTGGTGTTGTCCATGATTTTGGTCAATTATGGTCACAAAGAGGTTTTATAACTTCCTCAGGTATACCAATCATGAACTGAATACATGTTAAAAATTTGTGGGAACCCTTACAGTTACCTCAGGAGATTGCAGAAGTTAAATGTGCAGCTCATCAAAATGGTAATTGCTACATTGCCCTGGAAAACAGATATGTTGATTCAGTCGCATGGAATTGTGCTTTGTTGGCCAGTATATTTAATGGAAATTTCACGTGAGTCTGAGGAAGAAATTTCGTTCACCTTGTTGATGAAAGTAACTGATACTTGGGATTAATTAAAGAGGGTACAGGAAAATTTCTCAGAAGCAGAACAGAATAGCTGGATTAAAGCAGGTTGTGAGAAAAATCCTAATGACATATGGGTGTCAGCTGATGGGAGACCTATGTTGCCAGATAGCTATTGTTCCCAGTGACACAGTATTATCATGGATACAAACATTTAGACAGGGACGCAATGATCAGACTTTTTCACCAAAATTGGTTTAATCCCAGAATCAGAATTTTGGCTGAAGATGTTTGTCACAGATGTGTAAGATGTCAGCAAATGAATGCAGGAAAGAATACACGTTACACTGAGTCATAGAGAGAGATCAGGTGGCCCTTCCAACAGAATGCAGATTGATTTTATCTAGATGCCTGCTTACAGTGGGCTGAGATATGTTCTGGCCATAGTGTGTGTCTTCTTGAGATGGGTGGAAGCCTATCCAACCAGAAGAAATGAAAGCCTCACTGTAGCAAAACTGTTATTACGAGAGTTGATCCCAAGGTATGGCATGCCGGTTTCTCTGGAATCAGATAGGGGGATCCTTTTCAATAATGAGGTCCTGAAGGTGATTTGCAGAGCACTACAAATTGAACAAAGATTACATTGCAGTTACAGACCTGAAGATTCTGGAATAATCAAACAGGTCAATGGAACCATTAAGTCTAGATTAGCAAAAGTTTGACTCCAACATCACTGAAATGGCCAGATGCATTACCTTTGGTACTGATGAGCATTCGAAGTATCCCAGATAGGAAGACTGGTCTATCGCTCCATGAAATACTGATGGGCAGGGCAATGAGACTGCCTGCTGTATCTGCATATGCACTTTTGAACATCACAGATTATATGATACTCGATTACTGCAAAGGATTGGCTGATGTGGTCCGTTCTGTGTCCTACAAGGTTTCAGCTGCCATAAGAGATCCTAACCAAGAACAGTGCCATGAAATCCATCCTGGTGATTGGGTTGTGATCAAGAAGCACGTTCAGAAGACTTGTTTGGAACCGAGATGGAAAGACCCCTTCCAGATAATTCTGATCACAAATACTGCTGTTAAGTGTGCTGGAGTTCCAAATTGGGTGCATGCTTTTCACACCAAGAAAGTGAGAAACCCAGAAGAGACAATCGTGTTCCTTGATCCTGAACGTAGAGCATCGGTGACTGCACCACCACCTGAGAGGCCACCAAGACCAGTGGTACCATTACCACAATAGCAGCAAGAAGAAGAAAGTGTCAAGACTTGTGATGTTCTTACCGGCTCTGGCGTGTTGGAGAGATTCTCGACTTCGGTTCTTGAGGGTTCTGGTCTGTCCGAGGTAAGGGCGACCCCTTCTGGTAGCCACAATGCAGCTGACAATGAAATATCCAAAGCAGACCATGCCCTCCAAAAGGAGTCCCAAGAGGAAAAAACCATGTAGGGAAAACCTCTGGTGGAAGTGGGAACTCCAGGAATTAAGAGAAAGGAAAGAAACCTCCAGAAGGAGACAAAGAAGGCCAGGAATCCGAACCGGAATAGAAGGCTAAATCAGGAACAGGGTAGGCCAACAGATATCACAGATACACCAGGAAGGAGCACAGGATACCACAGGAGTGAGGACTCACTAGCAGGAGCCAAGAGTGGTGCAACGCAAGGAAATGAAGGCTCCAGCCCTTTAAATAACCATGAACAGGAAGTGACCAAACAGGAACAGGAAGTGACCAAACAGGAAGTAAGTAACCACCATCTTGGATAAAGAAAAGGATAGTGGACGGAATAGGAAGGTCGCCATCTTGAATTGGTAGAGCAGATACTTACCAAGGCCTTCTGGGAAGAAGACTATGGAATCATGGGAAGGCAAGATGGCCCCAAGAAGACATGAAGAAAGATATATAAATCCAGTGAAAGGAAGATAAGACTATAGTGCCCCAACATGTGAAAATAGAAAGCCGCAGCTCCAAAACTGGAGCAGCGGCATTCCTGTCATGCAAATTGTCAGATAACGGGCTGCCACGTAGGTAGACGGCGTGCCCAACACAGAAAGAGAGCAGGCACCGCGGGACGCACCCGTGATGCCAAAGGAGCCACAGCAGGCCACCGCGCAGTGACGTGCCCGAAGAAAAGAGGGAGGCGCCGCGGGCTGTATCGTGGCCCGCGAGGAAGAAGCAGGCACACCGCAGGCTGAATCACGGTCCGCGGTGCAACTGTAGGTCCCCCTCCCGAAGCCCCGGGTTTGTTAGGGAAAAGCCAAAAAAAACGGCAGACAAGTACAGGGGCGTGGACTGAGTCAGCATCCTGCCAGGAGCCATCACTGGGAGGATAGCCTTTCCGACAGATAAGGAATTGCAGGCGGTTTCTAAAAAACTGGGAGTCACAGATCTCCTGGACCTCGTACTCTGGAACACTGTTGACCAAGACAGGAGGGGCGAGAAAAAACCCTCGAGTACAGATCTAAAACATAGGGTTTCAGCTGTGAAGTATGAAAAACAGGGTGTATCTTCCAGGCACATGGTAGCTGTAGGCGGAAAGACACAGGGTTTACCACTTGAGTGATTTTGAATGGTCCATAAAAGAGTGGTTTGAATTTGCTACGTGACAAGTGGTGAGGCAAAAAAACTTTGAGGAAAGCCAAACCTTACTATCAACCTGGTATGGTGGAGAATAACGTCGATGGAGGTCAGCAGTGTCTTTCATCTTCTTTTTGGCTGCCTGAAGATTAACATGTACCTTTTGTCTGATCTCTCGGATGTGTTGTATAAAAGAGGCTGCTGCAGGACTTGAAGTGGCATCAGGTAAAACAGATGGAAAGGTTCTAGGATGGTAACCATACAAGCAGACAAAAATGGGGTGGTCTTGGAGGCACTATGGACTGTGTTGTTATAGGAATACTCTGCTAATGGTAGATATGAGGACCAATCACTTTGGGTAGAGTTACAAAAACAACGGAGGTATTGTTCTAGCCCTTGATTAAGGCGCTCAGTTTGACTGTTAGTCTGCGGATGAAACCCTGAGGATAAGGCTACTTTAATATGAAGGGTCTTGCAAAAGTGTTTCAAGAACCAAGATATATACTGAGGACCTCGGTTGGATATAATGATCCGTGGAAGACCATGAAGGTGGTAAATCTCCTGTATGAAGATCTTTCCAAGTTCTTTGGCAGTAGGTATTTTCCTTAAAGCAGTGAAATGTGCCATCTTGGAAAAGGAGTCTACTGTCACCATAATCACTTGGTTACCTGCAGAAGGAGGTAGAGAGGATATGAAATCAGTAGATATGGTATGCCATGGAGCTGGTGGAACAAGTAAGGGCTGAAGTAACCCCACAGGTTTAGTGTGAAGTGTCTTGGCCTGGGCACAGACAGGACAGGATGATACATAGGTTTCAGTATCTTTTCTTACCGACGGCCACCAGAAAGAATGCAGCAATAATTCAAGAGTGTTTGTAACACCACGATGACCAGCAACAGGAGAATCATGACACATCTGCAGGGCTTCTAGTTGTACCTTTTGTGTTGGGAGGAATAATGCCCTGTCATGGTAGTTGTATTGACCACGTTGCATGATTTGACCGTTTAGCTTCTGCCATTCTTCTTGGTTTAGGGAGGTATACCCTAATTGGACTCTGTCTAGGAATGATTGAACTGTGCCAATGATCCGTTGTGGCTCAATTATGTTTTGTTGTGGTAGTGTTGGGCTTTCCGGATAACAACGGGCAAGGCATCTGCCAGACTATTCTGAGACCCGGGTATATAGGTAATGGTAAAATCGTACTGATTAAAAAAATAAGCCCACCGGGCCTGGCGGCTATTTTGACAGTGGAGGCTGTGAAGGCATTGTAGATTCCTGTGATGCGTTCAGATTTCAAACGGTTCCTTGGTACCCATTAAGAATTGTCTCCATTCAAGACAGGCTAACTTCATGGCCAATAGCTCCCGCTCAAGAACAGAGTAGTTGCTCTCAGAGTCTGACAGGACATGAGACAAGTAGAAGACTGGATGTTCCAGTCCGTTGTCATCTTGTTGTTGTAGAAGCACAGCACCTATTTCTCTGTCTGACGCGTTTGTTTCTACAACAAACTTTCTTGTTGTATCTGGATGACGTAAAACAGGAGCTTGAGTAAACGCCTGTTTCAATGACTGAAAGGCTCTCTCAGCAGCTTAGGTCCATTTGAATCCTTGCCGGAGATTTTCTTTCTTTAAGGTTTGAGAGATATAACTTGTACGGTGGGCAAAATTATCGATAAATTGGCGATAAAAGTTTGTCAAGCCTAAGAAACATTGAGTTTCTTTGATTGTTGAAGGCGAAGGTCAATCTAGAATAGCTTTTACCTTTTGTGGATCCATGGCAATACCTGTCTTGTTGATTCGGTAACCTAAATATTCCACTTCAGACTTATCGAACTCACACTTTTCGGGCTTACAGAAGAGGTTGTTCTGACGTAGTCTTTCTAGGACTTGAGCAACATGTGTAAAATGTAACTCAGGAACAACTGAATAGACCAAAATGTCATCTAGATATATTACAACGATTTTATTTAGGAAGTCGGAGAACACATTATCCATAAATCGTTGAAAAATAGACGGAGCATTGGTTAGTCCAAAGGACATAACTCGATATTCGAAATGACCCAAGGTTGTTCTGAAAGTGGTTTTCCACTCATCTCCTTCTTTAACTCGAAGGAGATGGTAGGCACCCCTAAGGTCTAGCTTTGTAAAGACTTGTGCTCCTCTAACCGCCTCCAAGATATCTTTAATCAAGGGTAAAGGATAACGATCCTTGATAGTGATCTTGTTCAGACCTCTGAAGTCTATGCAAGGCCGAAGGTCTTTTGTCTTCTTTGGTACGAAGAAGAGAGGTGGCCCAGCAGGTGATGAGGACCGAGTGATTAAACCACTTTGAAGGTTTTCTTCAAGATATGGTCTAAGGGTTTCCTTCTCGGGCTCAGTAAGAGAGTACACCCTTCCAAAAGGTACTATCGCTCTGGGCTCTAGAGTAATAGCACAATCAAACTCCCTATGAGGGGGCAGTTTCAAGTTTTTCGGTTTCTGAAACACATCCGCATAGCTTTGGTAGTGACTAGGAACACCTTGGACTGTGTTAACAGAGATTCATGCTTCTTGTTTTACTATATGCATCTCTTTTGGGGACCAGTATTCCTCAGTAGGATAACAGAATTGTTGGCAAAAATGCGATGATAAGGAAATAGTCCTAGTCTCCCAGTTGATGTAAGGATTGTGTCTGATCAGCCAGGGTATTCCTAAAATCATGATGTGATTAGGTGAGGCTATCAGGTCAAAGGATAAATACTCTTGGTGTCTTCCAAAACTCAATTGTAGTGATGGTGTAATTTCTTTGACTGGTCCGGAAACAAGAGGAGTGCCGACTACTGTATGTACTTGTTCTGGAGTCTCCTTCAGAATACGGCATATTTGTCTCTCTGTAGCCCATCTTTCATCAAAATAAATACCGCTGGCTCCACAATCTAACAGTGCCAATATGCTTTCTTTAGTGCCATCAGGCAACCGCAGGAACATTGGTAGAAGAAAAAGAGAATTAGAGGTCTCTTTTGATGTGCAGATTGAAGGTATTGCAGACCATCCCGTCCTCTCCCTTCTTACAGAGGACGGGATCTGGCGTTTTCCAACTGTCTCGGTGGACGGGTAGGACAATTGCGGATCATATGACCAGAAGCACCACAATATAGGCACAGTCCTTGTCTCCTCCTGTGTTCTCGCTCGGCCTCGGACAGCGGTCCTGTGGTCAGGCTTATTTGCGTTGGGTCTTCTCCTGATGAAGGGATTGTTTTGGATACAGGAACTTCTGTTCTACGAGCACTAGGTCGTGTCGTTCCTGTATGTGGATGGACACATGATTTTCGTCTTTCCGATCGACGTTCATTGAGACGATGTTCAACAGACAGCGCAAGATCCATTAGTTCAGTCATGGTTTCAGCACGGGGAGAATGCACTAACTCGTCCTTAATGACTTCTCGTAGACCTCTGCGAAAAAGAGTGACTAATGTTCCTTCCACCCAAGTGGTTTCTGCAGCTAGTTGTGTAAAGTGCGTGATGTATTGCAGGACATCCTGGTTCCCCTGTTGAACGTCACACAGGGCTTCTTCTGCTGAGATTTCCAAGCCGGGTCTTTGAAACATTTGTTTAAAGGCAGCAAGAAAGGACATGTAATTTGATAACCGAGGATCGTCCGAGGCTATCAAAGGAGTCGCCCATGCCAACGCAGGACCAAACAAGGCACTGATCAGATACCCAACCATAGTTCTATCCGATGAAAACTGTGCTGGCTGGAAGGCAAAAAATACTGCTAAGGAATCCAGAAATTCTTTCAACTTATTGGGATCTCCGGAATAACGAGGAGTGGTAGTAGATACTGTGTGTACATCAGACATCTTAACAGCCAACACTTGACGTAAGGCTATATTTTGTTCACATAACTGTTGTAATTCTTGGGCTTGTTGTTGTACAGTTTGTACTAATGCCTGTGTCGCTTCTATTGACCCTTACAGAGGTGACGTTTGAGGAAGATCAATAACATCAGGATCAAAACGGGTTTTTGGGCGTTGCAATCTGTCAAGACTTGTGATGTTCTCACTGGCTCTGGCGTGTTAGAGAGATTCTCGACTTCGGTTCTTGAGGGTTCTGGTCTGTCCGAGGTAAGGGCGACCCCTTCTGGTACCCACCGGTGCCGCTGACAATAAAATATCCAAAGCAGACAGTGCCCTCCAAAAGGAGTCCCAAGAGGAAAAAAACCCATAGGGAAAACCTCTGGTAGAAGCGGGAACTCCAGGAATTAAGTGAAAGGAAAGAAACCTCTAGAAGGAGAAAAAGAAGGCCAGGAATCCGAACCGGAATAGAAGGCTAAATCAGGAAAAGGGTAGGCCAACAGTAATCACAGATACACCAGGCGGGAGCACAGGATACCAACAGGAGTGAGGACGCACCAGGAGGAGCGAAGAGTGTTGCAACACAAGGAAATGAAGGATCCAGCCCTTTAAATACCCATGAACAGGAAGTGACCAAACAGGAACAGGAAGTGACCAAACAGGAAGTAAGTAACCACCATCTTGGATAAGGAAAAGGATAGTAGACGGAATAGGAAGGTCGCCATCTTGAATTGGTAGAGCAGATACTTCCCAAGGCCTTCTGGGAAGAAGACTACGGAATCATGGGAAGGCAAGATGGCCCCAAGAAGACATGAAGAGAGAAATATATATCCAGTGAAAGGAAAGTAAGAATATAGTGCCCCAACATGTGAAAATAGGGAGGTGCAGCTCCAAAACTGGAGCTGAGGTATTCCTGTCATGCAAATTGACATATAACGGGCCGCCACATAGGTAGGCAGCGTGCCCGACACAGAAAGAGAGCAGGCGCCGCGAGACGCCAAAACTGCAAAAGCGTGCCACAGCGCAGCACCGCGACCCGCCAAAAGAAAAGAGGGAGGTACCGCTGGCTGTATCGCGGCCCGCGAGGAAGAAGCGGGCAGCACCGCGGGCCGAATCATGGTCCGTGGTGCAACAGAAAGGGGTAAAGATTTGCAAGTTGAAAAACAAATCCAAGTGCCCGACGTTACAAAAAGTGGCATTGAAGTCTCTAATGAAATAGAAGCAGAGACTGATCCACAAAACGAGGACATTACTGATAACTTACCAGTGCAGCCAGAAGACCTGGGTGAAGGAACAAGTACTGGAATAAAGAGAATTACCCACAGAGCCGAGTGGCCACAGAATTATAGACAAGAAAGGTTAAGAAGGAGCACTTCAGTTGATCGAATACTAGAAACTATACCTGAATAGACTGAATCAAGAGACGAAAGTGGTATAGAACAAAATCAAAAATCTCTAAGAAGACCAAAGAGAGCAAGGGTACCTGTTGAAGGTATTCAGTACCTAAATGGTCATACTACCTGGACCAAGTACTGAACGTCACATTAGATGAATTGTGTGATGTGAGATGTGAACTGTACTGACCTCCATGATATAACATTTAAACGGAAATTGGGAAAGTCTAAATCATAAAAATTGAGAACTATTGAAAGTTTAAGAGAAAAAAAGAAAAACAATAATTGACTGATGAACAAGAATTGTCCCATTTGACCTGTTAGACCTTTGTTATTTTAGTTTCTTATTTTACAGAAGATCAACCTAGGCCAAGTCTGCAGTAGAAGAGTAGGGATAACATTTTAGAAGAAAACAGAGTAGGGCTAAGGATTGTCTAATTAGAGATCTGAACTGCTGAAAAACTAATCGTTCTGAAAAGCTATTTACAGAGTTCTATGCAGAACTGTTGAACTGATTGCTCCTAGCCTGATTCAAGAGAAATGTGTTGCATTAGAAATGAGTGTAAATATATTATATGCTCAATCTTCATAATAACAGTAATAATAATTAATATAATACTAGTAGGATTTTATTTAACACCAGAAATCGAGCCCAAGTCAAAGAATATAACTAAACCACACACATTCATTAATGATAAAAAACAACTCAAGGCTTCTTTTGTTAGTTACAAAACAGATGATTTCTCCACTGATGTCTAATCTAGACTAGTACAAGAATACACTCATGCTATAGATGCAAAGGATTGTATCATACACTATATCTTGTAGTATTTTGCTTTCACTTGTTTATAGGCAAGAACATTTTGAATATTTTTATTCTAATTATGATCTTATACTTTCAAGAGTACCTCTAATAGAAAGCATGAATATACACCTGCACGCAATAGAAATGGACACAGGTTGGCATTACTTCTTTCCCCATAGTCCTATAGATAATGTTATGACTTATAAAAACAATTTAACCTGCTTAATTAGACCTTTTGAGAGGAGTTTCATAATGGCTTTAGAAGAAAGCTAAATAAACTGAATACATACTAAAGATAAACATAGTGGTGTTTTGAAAAAGGTTTGGAATAAAGATTAAGGTGAATTTAGAAAGAAAATGGTTTATCCCAAGCTAAGGTTAGATAGTCAACACAAAAGACATGTAGGGATTAATAGCTGTAAACACACATTTGAATTAAAAGGTGGAGTATGGCAAATTTTACAAGGAGAAGAATCTGCAATTCCTGGAGTTTCTTTTATTTGTGGACAAAATGCTTATTTCTTGCTACCTACTGACTGGGAGGGTATTTTTTTATTTAAATTACTAATTCCTAAAATGTACCATATACAAAGTATAGATACATTAACAATGACACCAGCACACAGAAACAAACGTAGTACAGAAATTGGAGCTGAATTAATGGGAGATATATTTGGTGCAATTATTCCACCTAGAGGTATCATACTAAATGGTGAAAAGATTAGAAAACTGCCAACTGTTGTCAACAAGATAGTAACAAGCACTTTTGGAGCTTTGTTTGTAGTGAGCACTGAGTTAATTGTCATACGTTCAATGGTATTGCAGGATCGTCTAGCATTAGATATTTTATTTGCAGAGGAAGGCGGAGTTTGCAAAATGTTTAAATTAACCCATTGCTGCTCCTATATACTTGACGAGAGTAAGGAAATAGAAGGGTTTGCAAAGAACATTTCTGATCTAGAACCTGAATTAGAAGAATTGGAAACACCTAGGGGTCGATTCCGATTCGGGCCGGAAATCTCTCCGACCGAGCCGGACCCGGAGAGATTTCCGACCGAATCGGACCCGTGCAGTCCGACCGAACGAGTACGATGCGCACGTATGCCATCGGACCCGAGTCGGTCGGACTCCCATTGAAGTCAATGGGAGCCGGTCGTACAACGCGTACGCGGGCTCCCATTGACTCAATGGGTGCGAGTCGGACAAGTGCGCCCCCTACAGCGGGTACGCGGCGAAGCGATTCGCGCCGTACACGCACAGGTAGGGGGACCCATGGGTCCCCCTGTGTGCGACTCGCGCGGCTACGCATACAGGGGGGTCCGACACGGACCCCAAAGTACGGCTCCGACAGCTCTTTCGAGCCGGAGTGCGCGGCTCGGTCGGACTGCTCGCGGCGCGCATCGTACTTACCCGGCCGGGAAACGTCTCCATTGCGCGGTGCGAGTCGAGTCCGAGCGAGTCGGTCGGTGCGGTTCGAGCCGGGAACGAGTCGGTCGGAGCGGTCGGGACGCCCGGACGAGTCGGTCGGCGAGTCGCATCGTACTCGCTCGGCCGGACCCGCGTACGATTCGGTCGGGAAACAGGGCTCCGAATCGGATCCGGTAAAGCCGAATCCGATTCGGAGCCCTACCGGCCGAGATCGGAATCGGCCCCCTAGTGTCTTTGAAAACTTTGAAAAAGGAGTTCAACCAATTGGAAATTGGTTTGCTACAGCAAGAGGAGGTATTTTAAAGGCTGTATTTATGCCAGTAATAATCACAGGGCTTTGTCGTCTGTTTCTTTATGCTTTATTCATGAGCTGTAGATGTATTTATTGCAAAAGAAGGGAAAAAGAACAAAATAAGAGATTTGAAAAATAATTAAGATTAAATCGTTTGATAAATCATGATTAAATGACATCATTAAAATTTCTAGGAAAGAAAAGGAAAAAGGAAGACTCAACAGATGATGAAAGTGCTCTCTGAACAAACTCACATGTGAAATGAAGTTAGTGAGATGGCTAAGATAACCATTAGACGGGGGAATTGAGAAAAAAGAAAAGTTATTTCAAAATTAATTAATCAAAGCTGATAATTTGCCTTAGATATTAACGTGAAAACTCACTTTAAAGGACATGTAGTGAAAACGTGCAGAATATTAGGCAGTCATATTCACTTGTAAGCCACTGTTATATTTCCCCTTTAACAAATAAAAGCTTTAGAAATTGCTGAACTATGCACAAATGTATTTGATAGCTTGACCTTAATGTGACTTACTTAGAATTTTCATCATAACTGCAAAATGTTCTGGTTTTATAAAATGCATTATTTCTTAAGCTACATGTTCTCATTTGCACCAAGCTTGAACTTCCCATCTATCTCGGGTTCATATAATACTGAATAGAGGATTGCATATTTTAACAATAACTCTAACTTAAATGAAATATGAAAAGTATTACCTAAGAAATCTGCAAGTAAATTATCCTGGTTCTAGTTTAGTTCATTGTTACGCTGTGAAACATTGAATAAATGATAAAGTAGACTCTGCATTAAGCTTACCTGGGAACCAAAGTTAACGCGTCCACAAGCACAAATGTTTAGTGATGTCTGCTACATATTTTAATAGTAGACTGTTGACTTCATGTGATTTCTGTGGGAAAGGAAGAAAGAAGCCTGTGAACCATCGAAAGATGACTTCCCATTCAACTGAAGTGATCTAACTTGCAACAAGGTTGTCTACATGTGTTCTTGTCTTTTATATCAGTGCGTGCTCTTAGCTAGTTTTAGGAACTTAGAGGAGATGCTCCTAGACTCTCTTTGAGACTTTTAACTACTCTTCTTGTCCCTGACGGTTGTAGCTACTGCTGCACCTGTTGCCCTATGTTTCTTTGTTGAGGCTTTATTTGTACAGGTTGCTACTGTGACTGTATGCTGATGCTCTTTGGATATTGAGACTCAACGGAGTTTCATGTCCTGCTCTATATGAGGAGTTCACTTACTTAATTTAATATTGAACCTTAATGCTCCTTTGATCTTATTCCCTTCCGGAACTCTTTATGTGTTCTAATAACTCTAATTCTGGACTTTATTTAGAATAGGGATTACTTTCTTTATGGAACATGTTTGTTATTTTGCATTATTATTGATTCTAACCATATTTTTCCTGATATATTTCTGTAAACTGACTTATTTGACTTACTAATTGAATAGAGAAAGAAAAGATTATTAATCTTTTTAAGACAATAAAGGCTTTTGAAACCAATCTAAAAGTCTCAGAACTTAAGAACTGCTAAATTATGATGTTGATTGATATAATTTGATTTAGCTTCTATTCAAAACCGGTGGCAAAGATCTGTCACCTAGAAGAAGAATTTAGCGCGGAGATGGAGTCCATTCTTGTAAGTCACAGGTTGAGTGGCACTGGAAAATAAAATTTTGACTCTTTCTGCGCTGTCATGGGGATAAGGAACAGCTGGGAGGGAGACCTGGAAAGAAGGTAAACAAGAACATCATTATTCTAAAAGAGAGAGTAAGTTCTCCCTTTCCCGTAGCCTCCCTCTTTAGCAATTCTAATACCAGGAAAGGTGTACCTCAAATACAGGTTCTCTCAGCACTAGCTAATTAGGGGTTAAGCTTTTTAGCAATCACTATTACTTGCAAAGGCTTTCTAGGAACTCTTACATTGAGGGTTTCCATTACATAATAGTGAACAATGTAAATTACATGAAAGGCCAGCGAAATGTACCTAAATGGAAATTCTCCGTTTTACATTGTAAACAGAGTTTCGTTTTCTCATTCAAAGAGTCTATTGTTCTTTAGTTAAGTTCAAACAACGTATTCAAATAAACATGACAACATGAATAATTGTGCTTCAACACTCATACCTGAGTAGCTTTATCTCTTCCTCTGAAATTCCTTGATGCGTGCTTAAACCGCTTTACATGAGGGAAAAGAAGAACAGCAGTCATACAGCCGCACAGACTCATGCTCGCTCCAAGACGTCTCCAATATTGAGCGCGTGAGTCAGGGAAAGGCGGCCCTTTATAGGGAAATGCCCAAGATGGCCACCACTCGAGAATTCTGACAAATGTAGTTCAAGGCGGCATTAATAAAGGTTCCTCCTTACAGATTATTGTTCTGAGCCTGAGTATGAAGATTCTCTGAACAACTTGACCTTAAAGAGGTATACTTAAGATCTGTGCCTCTCAGACTAAGGCATTCCTAAAAAAAAAGTGCATCATTCTTAAACCTTTCAGTTTCATTGTGAACCAGTGTGTGTAAGAAGCTCATGAAATGGCTGCCTTTATGACAGAGCTTGACGCTTTTTACTTTCTATGTGTGTGCTTGGTGCCATTCCCTGATTCTATGTCAGTACTGGAAGCTTTGGATTATGCTTCTCTTTTTCAATATCATATTCTTCACAGGAGCCAATCACAATAAACATGTAAAAAACAAAAACTACTTTTCCCATGCTCCTCATATGAAGCATATGCATCAATCACAATGCACCTGGTGCCATAACTGTACCCAACGCCATTTTGACTCCTCTTTCCTTGCTGCTGCAAGTACCATTTTTTCTCTTAAACATTGGTCTTATTGCTTATTGACTTAAAACTCGACAGATATCCACACCAACAGATGAGGTCACATTCCCGCACCTGAAGGGTGTGCTCAGGAGGAGGGAAGCATACACACGCAGCTGACTGGCTGGCCCGAGCTCTAGTCCTTTCTCAGTCTCGCCGCGGGGAGCACACACTGCACCTGAAAGGAAGACCAGTTGTAGGGCAGAGAGATCAGGCCATAGCTCTCGGCAAGTGCTAGAGCCACCTCACTATCCTGCCACATATATCGTTTGGAGCTGGAAATCTACCCAGAGGCATTACACTTTTCCCCTATGCCCGGAAAGCTCTGGACAAGCACAGTCCTTCTATACATTTCACCTGAGGGGTTCAGTTACTCACCTCCTGACCAGACAGCCTGGCTCTGGTGGAGTTGCCCTCTCCCCTGGTATTTTGAATACCCTCCTGTACTTCTACAGGCTCACAGTCCTGTTCACATATACGGCCTGGCTGTTCCTCCACTACATATCTCAGCAATGGCAGAATCCAAACGTCTCAATGAGGACACTTACGAACAGTATATTGATGACGTATATTTTCTGAAAGATAACCTTGTAGAGGCCTTGGACAACTCAGTCACACAATCAGTCAACAGAGCACTCGAAGTGTCCTACAACCATATGCACAGCAACTGTGTAAGTACGGCATGCATAGGTCATTGAGTGTTCCCTCCACCGAACCAAGGGGCTGATTACGGTGGTGATTGGGACCGGCCGCCAGACATGCGCCGGTCCCACCACTGCAATTAGGATGCGACCGCCATACTGGCGGGCGCATCCTGGGCCTTTAACATTGGGGGCGGTGCTGCTGGCTGCAGCAGCGTCCGCAATGTGAAAGGTGCTTGCACCGCATTTCCCTGCACCACGTGGCAGGCACCACGCGGTGCCTGCCACTTGGTGCATGGAAATGCAGGGGGTACCATGGGTACCCCCCAGTGCAGTGACACCCCCCCACATGGGGGGCCCGCAACGGTCCCCCAAACCCAATCTCCGCCAGCCCTTCCATGGTGGCATCGCCGCCATGGAAAGGCCTCCTAAAACCCACATCCTAATATGGCAGACGGTGCCTGCTAGGCACTGCCACCATATTAGTGGCCCTGCTCCGCCCGCCAGGCAATTGGTGCGATTGCCACCGGCGGAAAAACGGCAGACGGACTTTGCGTCTGCCACGATACCCACCGCCATCCTAATATGGCCCGGCGGTGGCGATCGTTCCGCCATCGTAATGAGCCCCCAAGTGTGCCTTCCAAGGACACCAATCCTAGAAGCAGCAAGGCCACAACAAAATCTATAGAATGGCCTCATGAGATTGCCCTGGACCGAATTTCCATCATCCTTATTCCGGGATACGCATACTCGGCCTTGGAATCCTGCACTAGCAGACAGTAGTCAGCACCTGTCCTGATGGACTGTGATTCTGACAAGACTTCCACTCATTCTGCCCAATCTGATGACTTACAAAACTACTCTAGCCACCCTAAACGGTGGAAGCAAGGGTCTTATTTCCCAACAAGCACTAGCCAAAGCTTCAAAGACGTCTACAGACTACTTTAACCACCTGGATTTTGATCTAGACAGCATAGTTCACCCCCGATCCACAGACTGGGCCCCAATTTCACTGGTGGCAGACTATGCTCCTGTGAGGCTTTGCAAAAGTTACGACATGGATGTTCATAACCGCCTGCATGGAGAATGGCCCAGACCAGATCTACAAGAAAAAGTGGCTTAAATGCCAGAATTGTACTCGAACTTGGCGGCTTTCGTAAAATTTTACATTTCTTTTTGGATGGGCTTTGGTACTCAAAGATGATGCGGCCAGTAGTAAAGAACCTCAGGGCGAGAGGGGTGAGATTGACAATTTATCTCAACCGCATTCTGTTGATGGCCCAAGACAAAGCCCTTCTGTTAACCCATCAGAACTGGATGATCCAGCTTCTTCAGGAGCTCAGTTTCTTAGTGAACAAGAAGAAATCATTGCTGACCCTGACTGTAGGAAAGTGCCCCCACTTTTGGCTTGATGCCTGATGTGATTTCATTTTTTTTTTTTTTAAATAGGTCTTTATTCAAATTTTCTTTATACAGCATAGTAAGAAACAAAATCCAATCATCAATTCTTTACCGTACCCTTCCATGCCCTCCCACCCCCACCCCTGCCCGTGGCCGATCCAGCCCAGTTAGTGTCCATAAACCTTTCATAGATTGTAAAACATGAAAAAAACAGTCGAAGGTATCTATCTTGGCCGTGTCCCAATAGGTAATAGGTAATATTGCGATTAAGTTAGCCCACTTTCCCCCATGAGCTCCCTTCCTCATTTCTATTCATTGATTGAGTGGGGTCAATTCATTAGGGGAGCCCAGATAGCTAGCCCTTTGGCTCTCGCCCTGTGGCCTCTTCTAGAAAAAACTGCTCTCTCCATCCTATGCACCGCAAGAAATCTTCCTAGCCACTGTTGGCCAGACGGAGGAGTGGGATCGAGCCAATGAGTGGCCAAACATAATCTGAAGACTGTCATGGCAATAAAAAGAAAGGACTGGCTTTGATTTGAAGATACAGAATGTCCAACCCCCAGTACAATCAATTGAGATGATAAAATAATTTCACAACCCAGCATGGTTCCCAACCTATTGCTAACATCCTGTTTCAGAGTGTCTAGCACTGGGCAATCAGCGAACATATGAATTATATCCGCTGCGTGATAACTGCACCAAGGACATGTTGATCCTGCCATCCTACCCCATTTAGCAATTTTAGCAGGTGTGATATAGAGGTTGAACCATGTTTTAAGACATTGGAGCTGAAGATTAGCCGCAATGAATGACGTCTGGGCCAGATGTAATGAGTCTTCTATTTCTTCCAGTCCCACCTGTAAAAGTCCCTGCCATCGCTCACCGTGTTTATTCAAATCATCCAAAGTCAACTCATTCAGCATTTTATATACACCCCCTAGTGTAGTAGAGCCCTTAAGTAATCCCTCAATCAACTTCACCCCAGAAAAACCACAGGCGCCACCGGTTTTCTTAACTAAAACATTTCTTATTTGGAGATATTTAAAGAATTGCCGATTATCTAACCCAAATCGATCTCTGATAGTCTCAAAAAGCAACACCTCATTCCCACTTGTGATATCACCCACCACCCTAACTCCTTTATCATACCAATACCTCATGTACCCATCATTAAAAATATTTGGGAGAAAGCTGTTCTTAAATATAGGGGTATAGGCGTTGATACGCCCAAGGCCAAGCTTTTTCCGGACCGCGGTCCAAACCTTAAATGCACAGAGTAGCGTTTTAAATTTAGCCCTTCTGTAGTAATTCAATTCTATGTGTCGTAAAAGACACCCACGAGCCTCATCCCCCAGTAGCAACTCAAAGACAGATGTGGGCGACCTACTCAGCGTAGCTTCCGCCTTTTCATTAAGTAATATCCCTGCCTTGTGTAACACTGCGGCCCAGTGATAAAACTGAAGATTGGGTACTGCCCACCCCCCTCTTTCTCTCGGTAATGTTAACCATTTTAACGCTCTCCGAGGGTGGCTATTAGCCCATATAAACCTGGAGAATAAATGATTCATAGCGACAAACCAGGAATTACAAACACACAGAGGAATAGTTCTAAAAAATACAAAATCCTAGGTAAAAAAGCATTTTGATAGCGTTGCATCTCCCTACCATCGTGAGTTTGAGATTGTATAATCTATTGAATTCAGCTTTAAATTTAACGAGCAGTGGGTCCAGATTATTTTCTGTAATCTTCACAACATCTGCCGTAATATCTACGCCTAAGTAAATTGCACTCTGTACCACCCGCGAGTCATTCAACTGAAGACCTTTACCAAACAGAACCTGAGTTTTAGTTGAATTCAAACGGTAGCCAGAAAATTTCCCAAAAATATCGGCTTCTTTTTCAATCTCCCTCAGTGCCGTCATGGGATTTGAAGTAATAATCGCAAGATCATCTGCATATGCCAGTATCTTGGTGTTCCCCCCCATGCTATTCACTCCGAGAATCCGATTATTATGTTCGATCTTCCTAATTAACGGATCTATATATAATGCGAACAATAAGGGGAAGCACGGGCATCCCTGGCGGGTCCCCCTGCTAATCATAACAGGGTCCGACATCTCTCCCATTATTGATATCCTTGCCACTGGGTCTTTATACATCATTTTAATGGCGGTGATAAAGCCATCTCCGAACCCTCTGCTCTTTAAAGTTGCCCACAGAAATGGCCAGGAGACCCTATCGAAGGCCTTCTCTGCATCAAGCAGGATGAGCCCGATAGGGTCCCCTGTAATTCCTGCTTCATCAAAAAGAGCGATAACCCTCTGAATATGATCTATTGTGCTCCGTCCGGGTACAAATCCATGCTGGGTTGGAGAAACCAATTTCTTAATAGTTATCGTCAGTCGCATAGCCAAAATTTTAGCATATACTTTGACGTCACCATTTATTAAAGTGATGGGACGATAAGACCCCATTTCTCTCACCGGTTTACCTTTTTTAGGGAAAATGACGATATTAGCTGACCCCCAAGACCCAGGAGCTCCTCTCCCCGCCTGAGCTTCCAAAAACACTTCCTTCATTAACTCCTGCAAAGGGGAGATGAAGATTTTGTAGAATTCACCAGGAATGGCATCCGTACCCACCGCTTTACCATTTACTAATGACCTAATAGCTTCCTGAATTTCATCTACTGTTATGGGTGCTTCAAGCGCATCCGTATCTTCTGTCGTCAAACTCTCACACGGACTCCCTGTTAAATAACTCTGTATGGCTTCCTCTTCACTAGAAATATCTTCCATATACAACTTCTGATAAAACCGCTGAAAAGCAGCACGTATTTCTAGAGGTTGATTAACTAGCCCTAACCCAGGATCATCTATCTCTAATATCCCCCCCTGTGTTATTCGTTGTCTGGTCCGAACCGCTAAAAGGTGGCCCACTCTCTCATTAAATTCATATATTTTAGATCGCCATGCACAGTATTTAGCTGCCGCCTTATTAGCCGAGAGATCCATAATTGTAGATTTGATTAAAACCACCTTAATTTGTGCCTGCTCTACCTCTCCCTTATTTGTGATAGTCTGTATTAATTGTATTTCTGCTTCACTCAATGCCCGGTATTGTTCCTGGAGATACCTTTTCTCTTTTGCCTGCTTGGCCCAACCATACCTCAGTGTTTCCCCTCTTATCCCCGCTTTGAGTGTGTCCCAAATTATCCCTGTCTGAGCACTACCTTTATTCTCCTCTATGAATCTCGGGATCCACTCCATCATGTGTTGGACATAATCTTCCTCATATAAAAGTGCTCTATTAAAAGTCCAATGAGACAAGGAAGGTTTTGAGGTATGGAGTGAAATCTCTAATACAAGCGGATTGTGATCCGACATCACCCGTGGAAATTTAATGATGTTGGATCTCGTTAACACCTCCTGAGATACAAAAAAATAATCCAGCCTAGCATGAGTTTGATGGGGGGCAGAGAAAAATGTGTATCCCACATCTTGAGGTTCTAGTGTAGCCCACACATCAAAAAGTCCATATGTATCACAAAAATTAATCAGAGCATTAAAAACTTTAGGTTTGCGGACCAAATATGACTGCACACCTAATTTCAAATTCTCATTATTTAGATTAACATTAAAATCCCCACACATGATTATAGGCAACGGCCAGCCAACCAGCTCCACATTCAGCCAGTCAAATAGGGTCGGTTTATCCAACACTGATCCGTAAACAGAACATAGTGTGAAAGAATAATTATCCAAACAGCAGTGGGTAATAACCCATCTACCATACTGATCCGATTTTGAACGTGGGAATCTAAAACCTTTTTTACGAGCCAGAATCGCAACCCCTCTTGTGCGTGTTCCCTGGGATGTGGCAGAAATCAGTTGGTATCCTTCTAGCTCAGCTATCTTTTGTCTACCAGCTTCAAGATGAGTCTCTTGGAGACATACTATGTCTGCCTTTAGATATTTCATGTCTTCATTGATCCTGCGTTTTTTCGAAAGATTATTCAGGCCACATATATTAACTGAGGCTATCCGCAGTTTACCCTGTGCCATTTATAATCCACAGCAAGTCCAGACTGTTCCAATGCATACTACCTACAAATACTAAATCAGCAAATTTAGTTGGCTGGATCCGACCCCCCGTTCCCCCCTTACCCACCCCATCCTCCTCCCCCGCCCGCCCCCCTTCCTCTTTCCCTAGGCAAAAAGGTCCATGGACCCTTGTGATGCCTCCTGCATAAAGCTGCCACCCCCCCACCACTCATCTTGCTCCCCCTTACAAAAAGGAAAGGTAACCCCAGAGTGATAATAAAGAGCAGACAAACAAGCCAAAAACAATGAAATCCAGATTCATCCCCCTACCAACCTTGATTATCCCTCAGGTCCGTTCATGCCCTTTATCTCAGAGATTTCCCGCAAAAGTCTTGAGCCTGTATTTCTGAAGAGAATACTCTAGTAGATCCCTTGCATATAATTTTGAGTCGTGCCGGACTAAGTAAATAGGCTTCACATCCCTTCTTTTGAAATGGCAGAATTAACTGGCGAAGCCTCCACCTTCTTTCTACTGTAATATGGCAGAAATCTGGCCTGACAAAGAAGGTGTGGCCTTCAGCCGTGCGTCTTGATTCTGGTCGGGCTTTGTCAAACACTGCCTGCCGAAGGAGGAAATTTCCCCAAAAAATCAATATAGCTCTGGGTTTTTCTGACTCCCCATTCTGCCACTGCCTTTTCTTAAGTATAAGTGGAAAGCGATGTACGCGCTGCACCTCAGTATCCCAATCCCAATGTGAGAGTTCGGGAAAGCCACCCTTCAACAAGCGCAACACAAAGCCTCGAATATCCCCCCTCTGCATTTTCCGGGATACCAAGAAGTCTTAAATTATTGCAGCCGCTGGCGGTTTTCGAAATCTTCTAACTTCCACATCATGTCCGACATTCGTTGTTTATTTGACGTAACTTGTCGGGTTGAGTTTCCTGTTTCGGCCTCTAAAGCAACCACCCGTTCCTCAAGAGCCGTAGTTCTCTCTGCGATCTCAGCGCACAATTTATTTACTTTTCTAATGGCACCCTGAAGCTTCTTTGTAGCAAGGTGGGCCCGCTTATGCTCTTGTCTGGCTTCCCCTGCATCTGTTTAAGAGTTGAATATATCAAACTCATCGATGGGGAAGATTCTGTCTCCGTCAGAAGGTGATCAACTTGGCTTTTAGAGCCTTCTGCACGGTCTGCATCCTCACATCCTCACATCCCCCATCTTCAGTTAGAAACTGAGTAGTCGAATAATCCCATTTTAACTGGCTGGATCGACTATTATCTGATCCTGATTGACCGGCTCCGCGTTTCTTCCCGCTTTGAGTTCTCCTTCTTCTTTTGGTTAGTGAAGGTAGGCGTTTTTGGGTACTAGGATGAGAGAGGGCACTCTCTGAATCCGTACCTGTATAATCCATATCTGAGGTCTCCTCTGCGCTAGGGTTGGATAATTCGGAATCTTCATTTAAAGAGAAGAATTATTCTCCGCATTCGGGGGTCCCCCCAGCCTTCTCCAGAATAGCAGTGGGTTTAGGATCTTTTATTAAGCTACTGTCCACCGTTGGCGACCCACTGCTTTGATTGTCTACTGTAATAGCTGTTGTCCCTTTGAATGCTCCGATACCCCCCTGCACAGGCTCCTTAATCCCCAGTGCAGTAAAACAAATACTCACAATGTCTACTGGGGGATCAGTATTCTCCTCTGGCAGCGCAGTCAAAGTCCCTCCATTCATGAGAGAGGTCTCCACTTTCTCCCCAGTATTCGCCTTCTCCTTTGATCTCCCTTGGCCAGCGAACATCCCAGGAATCACCTTGTGCAATTTGACTGGTTCCGCTTCCTCCCCGGGACGCTGCTCCTTTTTTCTAGTTTTGGCTGCCTCCACCTCCTTGCTGTCTGCCAGGGGAGTAGCGTCCCCCGCCTTGCTCCCGACCCGAGTTTTCCGCGAAGCCGGCGGGCCTTGGAGACTCCCTGCGGTATTCCCGGTCATCGCACCACTCTCCGCTCGTTCCCGTGGAGGCTTCGGTGGCTTGGGAGGCATCCCGCGATGTGAAGATCGAGTTCGCAGCTCCCGCCGCACCAACTGAGAAGTGATTTCAGCGATTTCAACGCGCCTCGAACCAGCACCAGCAGATAAGTGGCGCTAGTTGTTTCGCCTGTCCGCCTCTCTCTGTGTACCCGCCGTCCGCCATCTGTAATCAGGGGGATAAACATCTGTGAAGTCGGAGGTTTAAATCATCTCATTCATGTTTAAGCCATGGAGCAATGATGAGTGGCTTTCAGCAGCGTTCACGCAGCCGCCATCTTGCCCACCTCAATGCCTGATGTGATTTCAACTGTAAGTGCACTGGGTCCCTGCTAACCTGGTTCCCAGTGCCAGATCTCTTTCCCAAAACTGTACCACGATTGGCACAACTTAAGCCACCCCTGTAAGTCCCTAGTAAATGGTACCCCTGGTACCTGGGGTATGGGTACTGAAGAGGGTCCACTGGGGCTCCAGCACAAATTGTGCTACCCCAGAAACCCCTCACCAAGACCATGCAAACTGCCATGGCAGGCTGCGTGTCTTGGTGCGAAGAAAACCAAAGTCGACATGGCACACCGCCCTGTGTGCCATGGCCTCATACTCTGCATGATATATTGGTAAGTCACCCCTACTGCAGGCCTTACAGCCCTAAGGCAGGGTGCACTATATCCCATGTGTGGACATATCTGTATCAGCAGATATGACCCTGCAATATCTAAGCCATTCTTGGATATTGTAAGTGCACAGGGAAGCCATAGAGAGTACATGGGCTGGATACTTGTCATTACATCTCATCTTAATAAAACCTCACTGATGCCAGAGTTGGATTTATTAATAAATACACAAAGGAGACCCTTTAGAGTAATGATACTCAAAGTACAGCCCGGGGCCGCATGCGGCCCTCTTGACCTTTACATGCAGCCCCCTGAGCACTAACATAAAAAAATGTTAAACATACAGCAAGCACTTAATTCAGGGTTAATTGCAGTTAAACAAAAGGAAATAACTAGCCCCTTAACTTTAGGAACACCATCATCAATAAAGACAGCAAACATGTAAAAATACGATACTTTTCAAAATTCAAAAAGTGTATTTCATTGACCTGTAGAACAATTTCACCTTAATAAATCAAATTATAGCAGTGCAACAATGCCATTAGTGATCACATCCAAGCACAGGAGATGGTTTTGTACAGCACATATCCTGAAGTCATGTATTTCGAGGTCCTCATATATGTGATAATGAAGAAAAAGGAGGGAAATTGAAATAAAACTATTGCCCAGGGTCACACAATTTGGTCAAGTGGAGAAGCCGAGATTAATCCCAGGTTTTCTGGTTTCACCTTGCGCAATTGAGTTCAGCCATTAGATAAACATGCTTCGCTTCCACTACTCCCACTTTACACCCCCCGCTGGCATTAGTGCGGCCCTCGGTCACACCGAAGACCAAACTTTGAGGCCCCCTGTAAATTGTTTGTGAGTACCCATGCTTTAGAGGGTCAACTGAAAACCTACTAAGCACTGGTGTGGTCTCTAACTAGTCATGGCCAGCCTGCCACCACCAGGCATGTTTCTGACCTCATGGGGTGAGAGCTCGCACTTTCAGAGGCCGGAAACAAAGCCTACTCTGCCCGGAGGTGCTTTACACCTCCTCCAGGCCGGAATGATCTTCCAGAATGGATGCTACAATGGCGATGCCACCTTTGAAGTGCAGCCCATGCTTCCCATATAGTGGCGGATGCCATCCCCCCTCTCTTGGTCCATATTTGGCGGGAGGACTGGCGGGAAAATTATTTAGATGAAGTGGAGTGTCCAGATTCATCCAGCACCACCCCTAAGGTGTGGCAGGCGATGTGAACCCCTCTCCTGAAAATGCACCATCTTGGGATGGTGGGAAAGCAACCTATCAGGGCTAGGGTAGTGCCCTTCCCACAGAAAGTGGTCACTTAGAGGGTGCAGACACCCTAAAGGTAGGCAGCCCATTTGCTACTATCTGTCTCCCTCTTTATTGCCCCTAAATTTAGTATTTAGATGGCATCCCTGAACCTTGAACTTTAGATTCGATGGACAAGAAGAAGACACGGACAAAGAAGAGCTGCTGCCTGAAAACTGAAGCCCTCCTGCAGAGAAAATAGGTGCCAAACCCTGCCTGCTGCCTCAAGAACTCGAAAGTCGTGGTTGTGTAGTCTTGTCCTGAACCTGTGAAGACTCCAATAACTCTGGAGCTCCTCCAGCCTTTGAGAAATCACCAAGAACCTCCCTCAGAGTGAAGGTATCACTTCCCTGTACACCAGAGGCACCCATCCCGCTAAGTCCGGTTTGTCAATTTGCTTCTCCCCTGTGACTCTGAAGCAGCACCCAAACCAGAAATGGGTAAATCAGCTCCACAGGGTCAGATCTGTCTCCCCACCAAGTTTGGAGACACCAGGATCTCCCATATCCGCCATACCAGTACTCAGAGTACCGGACCCCCTCCAGCAAACAGCAGGACGAATAGTCCATGCCGGACTCCAACTATCCCAGAAGCAAGTACCCATCGAGGGACATCGAGACTCCCGAGGCCCACATCATAAGTGGCCCAACTGTCCCAAAATCACCTCTTCAAGTTGACCGTGAGGACATCTCGACACGCGGCACCCGGCTGACCTGACTGCTCTGCACCCGGCCCGACCAGCCCCGTTAATGATGACCCAGCTGTGCTCCCATGGTCCTGAGACCCTTGTGACCTCCCCCCTTGAATGGGACCCACCGGACTTACCTTTAATTCCTCCTGTGCAGTGTCTTTCCAAGTGGCCCTCTTCATCATAGCACACCAGCTACCATCACCCTCAGCACCCTGCTCCTGGATGAATCCGGGGTGCACCCGAACATCTGCAGCTGGAACATTGGACCCAGTCCTGCTATCGATCTAAAATGATAAGGTGAACTTCGTGAAAAGCATTGCCTCATTTTCTATGCATTTTTCTGCTTTTCTCCATTGATATATTTTCCGAACTCTTAAAAATCGTAACCTTGAAAGTACTTACTGTAAATTGAAGTTCTTGGTCTTCAAAATTACATAAAAATCAATACTATTTTTATAAATTGGTCTCAGATTTATTCTTGAGTGTGTGTCTCATGTAAACCAATAAGGGACTCACTGGACTCTCTGCGCAGTGTACTTCATTTCAGTACACTATATAGAGAGCCAGCTTCCTACCCTGACAAAATATATAGACTTCCTGAGGTTCCAGATTAACTCAGAGTCAGCACAATTCTCACTCCCACATCAAAAGATGAAGACAGTGCAGAAGGAATTAAATGCAACACTGAACAAGGACACATTGTACATGAGAGCCTTAGACAGAATTGTAAGATTACTAGCCTCTTCTTTGCTAGCCATTTTTCTGGTCCTGTACAATACCAAGTCCTTCAAAGACTAAAAATCCGACACCTTCCGAGGTGAGTATCATATTCAGAACTAATCCAACTGAGTCCGGAAACCAATCGGAGCTGCAGTAGTGTCTAGACCACATGTCAGCCTGGAACGGCAGAACCATCTTTGGCGCCCATCTGGATGTCATCATAGAATCATACGCCAGCCGTTGGGGAGCCAGGTGTGGAGGTACTTCACTCATAGGCAGACAATTTAGGCCTCTATATAGCTGCTGGCAGGCTCCTTCATGATCAAAACTCTATTGCCTCGCAGATCAAACTGTTGCATCCTGCTCTCCGAATAGACAACGCATTGGCAGTCCAAAACATAAACAGACTGGGGGCCCCAAATCCAGAGTAGAAGTGGAGATAGTGAAAGAATTCTTGCACTTTTGCCTATAGCACCATGTTTCAGTGAGAGTGGAGTATATTCTGTGTAACAGCAATGTGGTGGCCAACTGGAACTCGAGATATCTTTGGAATTCCAGTGACTGGAAGGTGAATCCAACAATCTTCCAATCTCTTCAAGATTGTTGGGGTCTGTGCAATACAGATTTTCTCGCTTCTCTCCTGAACGTGCAATTGAAGAGATTCTTTAGTTGGAGACCAGACCCAATGGCCATCGCCACAGATGCATTTGCCACAGTCCTCTATACTATGCCTTATTTCTTATGCTCCCCAGATTATCAGCTCAAGCCTGAAACCAGCAAGCAGAGCTGATATTGTTGACTCCTCTTTGGAAAGCACAGTCATGATTCCCAGTACTTCTAGAGACTCGCCAGAGGAACTCCTGGACCTTCTGTTGGACCCATTGGGACTACAGCATCCCTTGATAATTCAGGGACAATTGCATCTCATGGCCTGGAATTTTTCAGGAGTTGTTGGTTCTTGCTAAGCCTATTGAAACAATCTAAATCCTTCATCAAACAATCCTGGTCCTGGGAAACTTATGAACAATATTTGTCAGCCTGGCAGAAATGCATGGGTTGGTGCGACGAATGGAATCTGGATGCCATGGGGGCTCCTAATCACTTTGTAATCACTTTCCTGGCTCAACTCTCCTCAGGAGGGCTAGCCTACACATCAGTGAACAACTACCACTCAACTACTTTAACAGAACATTCCATGGTGGGGGGGGGGGGACAAATCAGAGACCACCCTCTGATAAGTAGGGTTATAGGAGCAATTCTCCTTTAACCCCACTTCCCCTAAATCAACCTACACCATTTTATGCGATGTGAAAGTCGCGTTAAGATTTCTTCAGATCTGACCAGCTATCATCAAGGAAACTGCTTTCTGCCAAGTTAATAGTGTCCTGCAGGCAAGTATCAGATGTCAAAACCTTGGATTTGACAGGTAGGATTTTCCCCCAGACGGGTTCTCGTTTACTATTTCATAGCTCAGTTTTCTGAGTAACCCAAAGCTGTGTATTGTTCAATGTTGGAAGGAATATGAAGATTGTACAAGGGAGTTCAGGCAAGATAATGGGGGGGGGGGCAATTGTTGATCACTTTGCAGAAACCTTTTAAACCTATATTATCTGCTAGTTTGGCTAGGTGGGTGAAATGGTTAATGTCAGAAGCAGACATCACCATTAGCAGGTTTGGGACCCATTCAATATGGGGAGTTCTGGCATCCAAATCCTTTGTCTTAGGTGCCCAGATAGAAGACATAATGAGCGTCACCAATGATGCTTTAAAGTCCTTCGATTATAAACCAATAGTGAAAGCTGCCTCAGTGGTGATAAAGAAGCTTTAAAGCAAGCATAATCCAAAACCTCCAGTCCTGACATTGAACCAACAGTTTTTTTCGAGCTAAAACATCTAGAATTTACACATTTTTTAAGTACTCAGAGGTGTGGATTATCCCACCTTGAGAACATTTTTATTGATTAATTGTTCATCTTGACAATCTTTTACCTATTCCCACCCCTCTAACTCTCATGCATTAATGTATCCTGTAAAGTGATATTCAACATCATGATGAATGTTACGTAGCGTATTCTTTGTCTTTCTTTCAGGTTCTAATCAGAAACAAGAGTAGAAGATTTTTTGTGGAAAGTGTTCTGGAGATATTTCAGTTGCTTTCTTTTCTGGATTGAAGATCCAGTTGAACTGGTTCCGAAGATGTGCTTCTGCATCTGTTTACCTTCTCCAAGGCAGACTGTGTTATGTGGTTTGCACAAGAGACATTATATCTTATGTTTGGTAAAGTTAGCAAAGAAAGAGGCACTAAAATGATGTTGGGGCCGTTTTATGGCACCAGGTGCATGGTGATTGGTGCGCGGAGCATGATCTCATATGAGGATTATGGAAAATGTTGTTTTTGTTTTTGACATATTTATTCCAATTGGCTGCTGTGAAGAATATGATAAAAAAAAGAGCGAAGAAACAGAAGCTTAATCCTTGCCGTCGGGCCCTTAATAGAATTGAAAATTCTAGCCCGAGCAACATGGCCGGTGGAACTGTTTAGGCAGCTATAGAGGAGATTGGCTCTGGTTCACCCCCTCGGCTGTCACCTACCCAGCCGGACATTGGACATAGTTTTTCCTCGTCTCTCCGCTGTGTTTCCTTCCCTCCCCCGCCTCCTCCCTCCGTGATCCTGTGGCTGCCTTCCCCCATCCAGCCCTGTGGAGTCAGCTACTTTATGGTTTTTGTATTGGATTTTTGTATATCCCGCCATTTTGGGATAATGCTGTCGGCTCCCGTGACCTGGGTCCGCCATCTTGGCGGTTTCGGCCAATCCTCATTGCTGCTGAACTGCTCCTTGTTCGCCTGACTGACCTTTTCCTCAAGTCGACCCCCCCCTTAGGTCTCCTACACCCTTCCAATCTTATACTATCACTGATACACGGGATGTTTTGGATTGTTGGTCGCCAGCCGGTTTGTTTGTCTTTCACTTTGACTGTTTTGTCCCCCTGAAGTTCTTTCCCCCTTGTCAGTCTGCCTGACCTGATCTGCATTCCTTACCCCTTTTTACCATTCCCCCTCTACCTTCCATGCCCCATTGGACGTGTGTCTTGGCTATGCTAACAACTTGGCGCTAATAACTCATGTTATTGTGTAATCTCTGTTTTTCTCCTATGTTATAATTGGCTCCTGTAACCGATGTAATTTTGTAACTTGTAACTCGCTGATCCTCATGTAAAGCGCTCTGATACCTCCGGGTCTGGCCAGCGCTATAAAAACTCTGCAAATAAATAAACAAATAAAATAAATAGACGCGTTATCTATAAAATGTTTTATTCCCTGAAGACTGATAGTAGTGTTACTGCCACAATAAGGACAGAAGTCAATGACTTTATGTACTAGGTGTTGGCCGAGTAGGAAACAAATCAGTAGAGTTCTTTCTTAGCAGATTAAGCGATGCTCAGGAGGGAGGGAGGGACTTCAAGAGGCTGGTGGATGATCCAAAGAATGCTTGGTTCAGAATGCATTGTTTTTTAAAGGCTGGTACTTCCAGAGTTAATATTAAACTCTTACGGAGAGATAGTGTGCCATTTGACATTCAGAGTTTTTCAAGCAGGTAGTGGGTTGGCGACGTGTCAAGACATGAGCCTCGTACCCCTCATGTCAACAAAGAAATGACACAAGTAGGCTGTGACTACCATTGCACATCACTCCAAGACATGCAAGTCTTGCAACCTCCTCATAGATGAAGCCCTACCACCACGTTTACAAGTACGTGTCTGCACTCACAATAACACCATACATGTGGCATGGACACAAAAAACTCTCACACTTTCTCTTCTACAAGCAACAATCACAGCAGCAGAAGGACAACACACTCTACGACGCAAGAAACACACAAAAGTGCAGCCACACACTTGTTACGTTATAAAATGTATAGAGTGCGTAGCTGCCCCAGCAACAAGGCTTCCCAGCCTTATTCCAAAATAGAAAAGAAGCGCAACAGACGACCTAAGGAAGAAAATGCCACAAAGAAAATCCTAAGAAGAAAAAAGTCAGATCTTCAGAGTTTTTCTAAAGGATAAATGGTTCTGGACATTCCTGATAGAAGGAGGAAGCGACTTCCAGAGAGCTGGAGCCTTAGCGCGAAAAGAGTGGCCTCCCACTCTTAATCTCTTAACGTGAGAAACAGTAGCCAAATTAAGATCAGCCAAACGCAGGGGACGTGAGGGTTGATAAGGGGATAACAGATTAGACAAAATGGGGGCCCCCTGGGAGGGTGAGATCTTATGGGCGGTAGACAAGGTCTTGAAGTGCACACACTATTCACAGGGAACCAGTGCAGTTTGCAAAGGAGGATGGAAGCAGGGCACAATTTCAGAAGAGAGAACAACAGTCTATACTGCCAGGTATAGGATGTTACAATAATCTAACTGGGAAAGAATTTCTGCCTGAATGAGGGTTTGTTGGGTGCAAGGGTTGAAAAATCCAAGAATGGGTTTAAGCCCTCGCAAGAGCCCGAAGCATATGCCTGCCACTGATTTCAGCTGCGCTTCAAAGGTTAAGGTGCAATCCAACCAGACACCTAGATTTTGAAAGTGATCTTGGGTAAGGGTGGGGGGAGGCCACCAGTGGTCACCCTAGGAGTGGGTATCTTTTTCTAATAGGAGAATTTCTGTTTTGCTCATGTTCAGTCGTAAACAGTTGGCATCCATCCGCTCTGCGACAGCTAGCATTCTCCTTTGGAAATTGGCCAGGTCTGACATGGGACTGTCAGAAAAAGGGAGCACCAGCTGGGTGTCATCCGCATAAGACACCTACGCAAGCCCCAAAGATTTCACAACTTGAGCCAAATGTTGAATATAAATATTGAACAAAGTAGGGCTCAGAGAAGAGCCGTGGGGAACGCCGTGCTGAAGAGCATGTCAGTGAGAACTGTAGGGGGGGGGAATGACCTAGAAGAATTGCTCAGATAGAAAGGAGGCGAACTAGGAAAATGCAGACCCACATATGCCAACCTCCTGAAGGCACTGGAGCAGGATTTTGTCGGACACCATATCAAACGCGGCACTTAAGTAAAGCAAAATCAAAGCAGAGGATCTACCTTCGTCTAAAGCGCTATGGAGTTGCTCCATAACTGCAAGGAGTGCAGATTCCGTGCTATGTACCGGCCTAAAGCAGTTCTGAGAGGTGTCCAGAATCTGGTTATCTTCTAGAAACTTAGTTAGGATGGCATTGACATGTCTCTCTGCTACCTTGGCAAGGAAAGGCAAGAGAAAGATGAGTCAGAAATTTTCAAGTTTGGAAGCATCCAAAGAAGTTTTCTTCAGTAGGGGGATGACCTTGGCATGCTTCCAGGGACCAGCTACAGATGCTGATGACAAGGAAAGAATAATCAATTCTAGGCAGGTCTGGAGGAGAGAGTCTTGAGGTTTGAGGAACACAGCCTTGAATGGATCAGCTGGTGAGCCTGATTTAATTTGTCAACATAGTCTACACCTAGTACTACTTGCTATGGAAAATGCGCCAGAAATAGTCGGGACATCTTCTGAACACAATGATGACAGCCTCCAGTAGACGCATACTAATAGATTATTGACACACAATCAAACTCTATAGCAGTCCAGCAATACAATGATTGACATTAACTGCAATTCACAAAGAGCAGACGTCAACTTACACAGAAACTTACTAACCCAAAACATGCATGACGAATAAAATGTAAATAGCACATTTCGATACACAAGAATCACCAACCAACCAACCAAATTCTTCCTCAACATAATAAACCTCACAGTTAGTGGGAAACAAGGCACATTTCTTAACAGAAATGCACAGAATAATATAAACTCCATGAATGCCAAATAACTTAGCTGATTGATTAACTGAATGTAATATTTAACTTCCCAGTAGGGCAAACGTCAGGCAATTGATATTTCGACTTCCCATGACTTCAGGACACAGTAAAACCTTGAAGAACACAATCTTATTTCCATATCCAATGTCCTTGAAGATAGTCATTGTTAGACTTGGCTTTTTCAGCGGGTTTACCCCCAGACTTTTTGCTTTTTGGCCTCCTGTTTTTGACCCTGTGTGTGTTGGTTTTAGGACTCTGGGCACTTTACCACTGCTAATCAGTGCTAAAGTGCATATGCTCTCTGTGTAAAATGTGTTATGGATTGGTGTTTCCATGATTGGCCTATTTGATTTATGTGTCAGTCCCTAGTAAAGTGCACTGCGAGTGCCAGGGCCTATAAATCAAATGCTGTTGGTGGGCTGCAGCACTGGATTGTGCCACCCACGCAAACAGCCCGTAAATTGTAACTCTGGCCTGCCATTGCAGAGCCTGTGCGCAGCCTGTGGCTGCCATGTCGACTTGGCAAGTGCACACACTTGCCAGTCCCTAAACCTTCCCTTTTCTACATGTTAGTCACCCCTAAGGTAGGCCCAAGGTACCCCTGTGGGCAGGGTGCATTGTATGTAAAGGTAGGGCATGCCCTGGTGTGTGAGGCATGCCCTAGTAGTGAATTACAGCCTATTTCGTTTTTCACTATTGCAAGGCTACCTGTTCCACATAGGCCAGAATGGGCAGTTTTGATTATTACAGCTTATAATCCTAACTGACCCAGGGAACACGGTAGAAATTTGAGTTTAGTATGCCTGGACTCAGAATGATAAAATACACCTTTTAGTGAAGTTGGTTTTAACATTCTGTGTTTGAAAATACCACTTTTAGAAAGTGGGTATTTTCTTGTCTAACCATCCAAGCCTGCCTCTGCTAGGTTGTGTATTCCTTGTCTGGAGTTTGAATGACAGGGCTGGGGGATTCCAGGAGACAGAATGAGTCCGCCCAGTGGTGAATAGAGAGATCTGCATCTAGATGGGAGGGAGGAGTTGCACCTGGACCTGAATAGGAATGTGCCTGCCCCCACAGTGCTGGCTCCACCCCTGTGGTGCGTCTGATGTCTCTGCCCTGCACTGTGAAAGAAGAGAAGGAATCATGTCAACAAAGTGCTCCAGGGCTGTGCTTTCCCTCCACAATGCTGGCTCCACCTCCTGTGGGGCGTCTGATGTTTCTGCCCTGCACTGTGAAAGGAAAGAAGGAGTCTTGTCAACAGAGTGCTCCAGAACTGGTTTGGACTAGGCAAAGGCTTCTCTGCCTCCAGAGAACAAAGGAATTTGGGATATAAATATTGGGGCCCTGACCCCATGAATTTAGATCTCGCTGGAATCAAGGAACCTGCCAAGACGAAGAGCTGGAAGAGCTGCCAGGAGGAGTACTGCCCCTTTGCTGTGTTGTTGCTTTGTTGGGTTGGCCTGCAGCTGCTGCTTCTGTCTTGGGCAGTGAAAGGACTGAACTTTCTACAAACTTGTGCTGAGTATCTCCAAGGGCCTGGAACCGAGCTGGCCTCCTGTTAAGAAGTCTCAGGGACTACAAAGACTTCACAAGCCTCTGGGTACTGCTTCTGGAACGCTGTTTCAGTTGCCACAGAGGAAGGGAACTGCAACCGACTCCGTCAACCGAATCCATCCCTGACCGGTGACCTGTTTGCACCGCAGACCGCATCGCCCAGCTTCGCACCGCAACCCTGGTCTCATCGTAGGCGACGTCCGACGCCGTCCACACCGAGCCGCTGCTTGCACCGTGACCTGTGGGCACCGCAGTTTGCATCGCATCGCTTCACTGAACCAGCCGGACCCGACCGACGCGGTCGCTGCAACTGGCTCAACAGTCGTGACCGCATCGCATTTGGGGCACCGCTCGCACGTTTGCGACGCACCGCTCCGACTCGCACCGCTGTCCGACGCCAGCTCCCGCACTCCGGCTTGGTCGCCTGCATCGCAACCTGTCAGCACCGCATCGAGCATCGTCTCACCCTGCATCGCACGCCTTGGACTCACCGACTCCGTCTGCACGACGCTCATCGAGCCGCTGCCTGCACCGCATCGAGGGACACCACACCTTGCATCGCTCCGTCTTGCACCGCAACCGCGATGAACGCCGACCGGCTCGTACACTCCGTACCAGCCACAACGAGAAAGGTACTGTGACCGAGTCTGTTCACGACTCTGCTGGCCCGTATCGACGCGGTCGGCTGGAACTGTTAGACTCTGTGGTTTTCAGCATCGCGGTAGACTCGGACGGAGCTACCGACTCGTACGAACTTTGCTTTTGTGTTATTCCTGCAAAGAAGAAGTTACCTTATCAAGCATTCATTTTTAAAGTATAGTATTGTGGATTTTTGTCGTAATTGGTCCTGTCTTGAGTATATAAAAATTGGTTATTTTTCTAAACTGGTGTGGTGTCCGTTTGTAGTGCTTACACTGTATTACTTTTGGTTATGTGCAAATGCTTTACACACTGCCTCTAGAATAAGCCTGACTGCTCGTGCCAAGCTACCAAGGGGGTGAGCAGGGGTTATTTTAGGAGTGTAACTCCCTTACCCTGACTAGGAAGAAGGGTCCCTACTTGGACAAAGGTGCAAGCCCTTGCCAACTAGAGATCCCATTTCTAACATTGGTTGTCAGCGGTGAGGATTGGACTTGTGTTTGCACTTAACTTACAGTGATTGGTGTGCTCTACTACCATATCGCAGACCATTACTTATCACATACTGGTTCTTTTTCTTTTGGCCTATTCTTGATCTTGCCAGTTTCAACTCACTACTCTCATCATGCCTGAATCAACTGCATCATCTGTTGCATCCCTGGAAATTGCCTTTGAGGAGGATAGGTTGGAATCCTACAGCGTAAAGGAGCTGAGAGCGATTTGTAAAAACCTGAAGGTCCAAATCAAAGGCCTCACAAGGAAGGAGGAGCTACAAAAGGCGCTGAGGGCCTGGGTAGCAGCCAGACATGCCAGTGGGCAGCCTGGTAATCTCAGTGAGGAGGTGGAGGAGCCTATTTCCAGGGTGGATGTGCTTTTGGGTGGGGGGAACCCGCCAGGTCAGGCAGCAGCAGTCTGTCCCCAGAGGAGCTGGAGGACAGACGGGAGGCAAGGCAGTTTGAGCTGCAGAAGCTCAGGCTGGAGAGTGAGCGGGAGGAGAAGAGGGAGGAGAGGAGATTGGCCATGGAGGAAAAGAAGATGATCCTGGATCATGAGCGTAAAATGAGAGAGCTGGAGCTGGATTGGGAAGCCGGTAGGGCTTTGTCCAGCCCAGATGGTGGCAGCAAAAATGTAGTGTCTAGGTCTGAGGATGAGGTACACACACACACAGATTTGGGGCCCTACTTCAGGGAGGGGGTTGACATACACCAAGGGGTTCAGGATTGTGAGGTAACTCCAGTGGTGCTCAGTGTCCCTGAGGTGGATTGGGGAACTGGCACAGTGGATCATATTCCTGGTAGTGGGAGGGACACTCTACTGACTCTAGATGAGAGGTGCAGGGAGAGGGGTTCCCCCATGGTAGAAGCCCTGGTAGGTGAGTATAAGGACCTGCCAGAAGAGTATGGGTTGAGGGACAGCAACAGTCAGACACTGTCTCACCAGTCTTGTGAGAATGTTGTGGGGTACTTTTCTGAGGCACTGGATGGTTGGTTGAAGGGTAGTTTGGTTAACACCTGTGTGGGGCTGTGTGATTCAATTGTTGGAGAGCATATTTTAAGTCCCTGTTTTCCAGAGCTATGCCAACACCCAGTGGAGTGTGAGTTCTCTGACCCCAGGGAGCTTGCACTGGAGGCAGACCTTTTGGTGGATTCCAGAGGGTCTGGAGAAGCATCTGGGGGTGATCCTGGAGGAAGTGGCTTAGGTATTCCCCAACCAAGAGTGGTGGGAAAGGTTTGTAATAGCCCAGATAGGTCCCGGTGTCATGGGAAGGTTGTAGGGACTCACGTCCTGTCTCTGCGGAGAAGGAGTGAGAATGGGCTGCGGCCCAAGGTGCCCGAAGCCCGGTCCCAGAGCCTGGTTGGTTCCAGGAGGGAACACCAGGTGGGGAGCCTAGGCTGTACTGATAGGCCATCCGTTGAGGGGGATCTCCTAGAGTCAGGAGAACCTGGAGCATCTGTAAGCAGAGCTCCAGTGGTTCTGGTGTCTCGCAGGCACCGCTCCAGTTGGGAGGGTGCAGGAGTCCAGATGGAGGGGTGAGAGGGGGATGTGTTCCCCAGTGGGAGAACCAGTGGGTCAGGGGCCAGCCAGAAGGGCTGAGCCTCCTAGCAGTGACCATGGTGACACCACTTCTGTCCTGGGGGATCTTCGCGCACTGTCAGATGGACAGAGGTCAGGAGATCTGCGCCAGGCAGACTGTCACACAACGCATGAGTCATGTGTTACCCTCAGGGGGGGCATGCGTGCTCCCAAGGAAGTCCTGGTGCGCCGGGCAGGTGCTCAGCTGCAGGGTTTAGTCCCTGGGTTGGGAGGCCAGGTTCAGGTCCTGCCTGACCTGGAGGGAAGGACGACTGTAAGCAGTGTCCTGACCGGTTTGTCTTCTAAGGGTACCACTCCAGGTGGGAGGGTGCAGAGCTCTGGAAGAGGGTGCAGAGGGAGGGAGTCATCGCCTCTGACCCCGGTTCAACCTGAGAGTTTAGATCCAAGGGTGGTGAATCAATTGCAGGGTCAAGGCCCTGAGCTGGTGGAAGAATTGTGTAGGAGGTCTGGTTCCAGCGTCCTGACAGTTTTTGGTTCTGAGGGTCCCTCTCCTGGGAGGAGAGTGCAGAACCCCAGAAGGAGAGGTAAGGGGAGGAGAGCCTCGCCCGAGACCTCTGGTGAACCTGAGGGTGCGGACCCTAGGTTGAAGGATCAGTGGCTATTTAGAACTGCACTGATGAGAGGAAGAGTGGAGTATGGTTACTATGTACCAGGGGTTACTGCCCCCACTTTGTGAGTTGGCAAGGACCAGTGGGTCAGGGGTTGCCCGCTCTGAGGTCGGAGCACCCCAGGACTGACCCTGGTGAGGCCACTTCTGGCCTAGGGGTTCTTCATGCTCTGTCAGGTGGACAGGAGGCTGGAGACCTGCGCCAGGCAGACTCTCACACAACTCATGAGGAGTGTATTCCCCTTGGGGGGTTGGTGTACTCCCCGGAAGTCCTGGGTTGCCAGGCACAGGTCCAGCCTAAGGGTACCGGCCCTGGGTTGGAGGACCAGGTTCAGGGTGTCCCCCTGACCTGGGGGAAGGGGCAACTGCTAACAGTGCCACTACCAGTTTGTCTTCTGGGGGTGCCGCTCCAGGTGGGAGGGTATAGTGCCCCAGGGAGGAGGACTGGGTGTGGGAGAGCCTACCCCAGTCCCTTGTTCAGCCTCAGGGTACAGACCCTGGGCTGGTGTACCAGTTGCAGGATAGCACCCCTGAACTGGTGGGTGAATTGTGCAGAACGCCTGCCACAGGTGGCCTGACAATTCTGGAGTTGAGGGGGACTGCTCCCGGTGGGGGGATGCAGTGCTCCAGGGAGGAGGACAGGGTGTGGGAGAGGCCACCCCAGTCCTGTGTCCAGCCTCAGGGTACAGACCCTAGGCTGGTGTACCAGTTGCAGGATAGCACCCCTGAACTGGTGGGCGAGCTGTGCAAGGCACCTGCCACAGGTGCCCTGACAATTCTGGAAGGGGGTACCGCTCCAGGTGGGAGGGTACGGAGCCCCTGGGAGGAAGACCGGGGGTGGGAAAGCCTACCCCAGTCTCCTGTCCAGCTGCCGGGTACAGACCCTAGGCTGGTGGGTCAGTGCCAGGATGTCATCCCTGGCCTGACCAGAGGGAGAGCGGACGAGGGGTGCCAGGCACCTGGGGCTACCGTCCCCCACTCTCTGACGCCACAGAGGTTAGAGAGCCCTGAGAGGCATAAGGCCTGGGTCTCCCCACTGACAACTGTCGGTAGCCACTGTGGCTTACTGTCCTGGTGGACAGAGTTGCCCCTGGGAGGGGGACAGGAGTCACACCCCGGGGTGGACTGGGCCACACCACTGTGTGGGCCATGTGGGCACTGTCGGCCTGTTGGGACACATCTGTGAGCAAAGTAAGTTTAGGTGCTGCACAGATAGGGTCCACAGGTGAGGAGAAGGGTTCCCCATGGGTCAGCTTATTGGGCCCTGAGAGTGAGGACAGAGGGATCCAACTGGGTTTAGAAAGGCGTAGAACCAGAACGTGCCCCCGCTGTTGTGGGCCAGGTCTATGTTCTATCGCCCCAAGCAGGGAAGTCCATCAAGGGATCGATTAGTCTACCCTGGCTTTAGGCTGGGAGGGGTTGTGTTAGACTTGGCTTTTTCAGCGGGTTTACCCCCAGACTTTTTGCTTTTTGGCCTCCTGTTTTTGACCCTGTGTGTGTTGGTTTTAGGACTCTGGGCACTTTACCACTGCTAATCAGTGCTAAAGTGCATATGCTCTCTGTGTAAAATGTGTTATGGATTGGTGTTTCCATGATTGGCCTATTTGATTTATGTGTCAGTCCCTAGTAAAGTGCACTGCGAGTGCCAGGGCCTATAAATCAAATGCTGTTGGTGGGCTGCAGCACTGGATTGTGCCACCCACGCAAACAGCCCGTAAAGTGTAACTCTGGCCTGCCATTGCAGAGCCTGTGCGCAGCCTGTGGCTGCCATAGTCGACTTGGCAAGTGCACACACTTGCCAGTCCCTAAACCTTCCCTTTTCTACATGTTAGTCACCCCTAAGGTAGGCCCAAGGTACCCCTGTGGGCAGGGTGCATTGTAGTAAAGGTAGGGCATGCCCTGGTGTGTGAGGCATGCCCTAGTAGTGAATTACAGCCTATTTCGTTTTTCACTATTGCAAGGCTACCTGTTCCCCATAGGCCAGAATGGGCAGTTTTGATTATTACAGCTTATAATCCTAACTGACCCAGGGAACACGGTAGAAATTTGAGTTTAGTATGCCTGGACTCAGAATGATAAAATACATCTTTTAGTGAAGTTGGTTTTAACATTCTGTGTTTGAAAATACCACTTTTAGAAAGTGGGTATTTTCTTGTCTAACCATCCAAGCCTGCCTCTGCTAGGTTGTGTATTCCTTGTCTGTAGTTTGAATGACAGGGCTGGGGGATTCCAGGAGACAGAATGAGTCCGCCCAGTGGTGAATAGAGAGATCTGCATCTAGATGGGAGGGAGGAATTGCACCTGGACCTGAATAGGAATGTGCCTGCCCCCCACAGTGCTGGCTCCACCCCCTGTGGTGCGTCTGATGTCTCTGCCCTGCACTGTGAAAGAAGAGAAGGAATCATGTCAACAAAGTGCTCCAGGGCTGTGCTTTCCCTCCACAATGCTGGGTCCACCTCCTGTGGGGCGTCTGATGTTTCTGCCCTGCACTGTGAAAGGAAAGAAGGAGTCTTGTCAACAGAGTGCTCCAGAACTGGTTTGGACTAGGCAAAGGCTTCTCTGCCTCCAGAGAACAAAGGAATTTGGGATATAAATATTGGGGCCCTGACCCCATGAATTTAGATCTCGCTGGAATCAAGGAACCTGCCAAGACGAAGAGCTGGAAGAGCTGCCAGGAGGAGTACTGCCCCTTTGCTGTGTTGTTGCTTTGTTGGGTTGGCCTGCAGCTGCTGCTTCTGCCTTGGGCAGTGAAAGGACTGAACTTTCTACAAACTTGTGCTGAGTATCTCCAAGGGCCTGGAACCGAGCTGGCCTCCTGTTAAGAAGTCTCAGGGACTACAAAGACTTCACAAGCCTCTGGGTACCGCTTCTGGAACGCTGTTTCAGTTGCCACAGAGGAAGGGAACTGCAACCGACTCCGTCAACCGAATCCATCCCTGACCGGTGACCTGTTTGCACCGCAGACCGCATCGCCCCGCTTCGCACCGCAACCCTGGTCTCATCGTAGGCGACGTCCGACGCCGTCCACACCGAGCCGCTGCTTGCACCGTGACCTGTGGGCACCGCAGTTCGCATCGCATTGCTTCACTGAACCAGCCGGACCCGACCGACGCGGTCGCTGCAACTGGCTCAACAGTCGTGACCGCATCGCATTTGGGGCACCGCTTGCACATTTGCGACGCACCGCTCCGACTCGCACCGCTGTCCGACGCCAGCTCTCGCACTCCGGCTTGGTCGCCTGCATCGCAACCTGTCAGCACCGCATCGAGCATCGTCTCACCCTGCATCGCATGCCTTGGACTCACCGACTCCGCTGCACGACGCTCATCGAGCCGCTGCCTGCACCGCATCGAGGGACACCGCACCTTGCATCGCTCCGTCTTGCACCGCAACCGTGACGAACGCCGACCGGCTCGTACACTCCGTACCAGCCACAACGAGAAAGGTACTGTGACCGAGTCTGTTCACGACTCTGCTGGCCCGTATCGACGCGGTCGGCTGGAACTGTTAGACTCTGTGGTTTTCAGCATCGCGGTAGACTCGGACGGAGCTACCGACTCGCACGAACTTTGCTTTTGTGTTATTCCTGCAAAGAAGAAGTTACCTTATCAAGCATTCATTTTTAAAGTATAGTATTGTGGATTTTTGTCGTAATTGGTCTTGTCTTGAGTATATAAAAATTGGTTATTTTTCTAAACTGGTGTGGTGTCCGTTTGTAGTGCTTACACTGTATTACTGTTGGTTATGTGCAAATGCTTTACACACTGCCTCTAGAATAAACCTGACTGCTCGTGCCAAGCTACCAAGGGGGTGAGCAGGGGTTATTTTAGGAGTGTAACTCCCTTACCCTGACTAGGAAGAAGGGTCCCTACTTGGACAAAGGTGCAAGCCCTTGCCAACTAGAGATCCCATTTCTAACAGTCATACTTCTGTATCTAAGTTAACCAGGAGTCCTTAGGTAGTCTTTCTTCAACTTCTCCAGAACTGTCTCAATAAAATGTCAGGTTACTACCCTCCTCCATGATGCCAAAGTCTACATATCCAGCACCTGTTCTTTGACATCCAAGTCTAGGAACCAAGGGCCAGATGTACGACGGATGTTTGCGTGCGCAAATGGGTTTTAGACCCGTTTGCGCATGCAAAAAACCTGTGGGCCATGTACTAACCCTATTTTGCGAGTCGCTAATTAAATAGCGACTCGCAAAATAGGGTTAGCGACTTGCTATTAGGAAGGGGCGTTCTGAGGGTGTCCCTTCCTAATAGCGAGTCTGAACCCTATGTAGGAATGTTTTGCGACCGCAATTGCGGTTGCAAAACACTTGCAGTTTAACACCCTCTTCAAGAGGGTGGTAAACCATTTGCAAACCAGAAGGGGTGCCCAGGGGACTCCTTCTCCTTTGTGAATGAGTGCGCAACATTTTTTTCAGAGCAGGCACTGGTCCCAGGGACCACTACCTGCCCTTAAAAAATGAAACAAAAACGTTTAATTTTTTTTTTTAAATGCATCCCGTTTTACTTTAAGGAAAACGGGCTGCATTTTTTTTTAAAAACTGCTTTATTTAAAAGCAGTCCCAGACATGGAGGTCTGCTGACCCCAGAGCCACCATCCCTGGGAGTGCCAGCCATTCCCAATGGGGTCGGAAATTGCGACAGCCTCATTAATATGCATGAGGCATGCAATTTGCGACCCCATTGGGAATCGCAAAAAGTGTTGCGACTTGCAATTTGGCAAAATTTGCGAGTCGCAATTGCCAATGGTCGTGCATCTGGCCCAAGACATTAGTATAGCTCTCTCGTGAGCATGTTGTGCTGCTAGGCTGTGTAGGAAAGTAGGATCTGCTTCTTATGGTTACCCCCACTTTTTGCTTGATGTTGCACTGTTTTGACTAGTCTGACTGGGATCCTGCTAATCAGGACCCCATTCTATCTGCTTTTTCCTTTAAATTGTTACACATGTACTTTGGTACACTCCAGATTGGATACTGGGGATCCCTTATAAGTCCCTAGTATATGGTACCCATGTACTCAGGGTATAGGTAACCCAGAGGCCTCCCCTGGGCTGAAGCATGCATTATGCCACCCATGAGAGGCCATGCAAAATGGAACTCCAGGTCTGCTACAGCAGCCTGTGTAAGATGGTGCTTGCACCACTTACTTTAGATATAGGTTCACTATATCTATAGTTCACTACACTTAAAACTTATAAGTCACCCCTATAGCAGGCCTTATCAATCCTGAAGGCAGGGTGCTGGGTTTTTAGTGAGAGGGTGCCCCTGCATGAGCAGAGCCCCTCTGCAGCCTTCGGAGACCATTGTCCCGGGTTGTCTGTGACACAGCCGGACATATAGGTAGAGGTGCATTATAACCTCGCGGTAAATGCTATCTCAAAAACGGCTGCATAGAAACATATCGTGTTTAGTATCAAACACCTTGGAATTATACCTCCACACCGGTAACCGGTGTGGGAGGTATGATTCCACCCTTCTGAAGCGAGCTTCGTGGGGTCACTGGTCTATCCGGTGCCAGCCTTCTCGACCCGGTCAGCACAAAATGGATGCTGCCGACCAGAGACACATTTCTGCCCTCCTGCTGCTGAGCCAAGCTCGAGCAGAGGAAGGCAGCACAATAGGCATCCTGTCACAGGGAGGTGTGACCACCTCCCAGACAGGGTTTAGTGTATTGGGGCTGGGTGGGTGCACTCAGAGATTGCCTGAAAGTCAGCACCTGGGGCACATTTGGTGTCCCTGTGCATAGTACAGCTCAAACCAGTTCTGGGAGCCATTGGGTCCTGCTCTGGTGCGAAACTGGACAAAGGACATGGGTGTAACCACCCCTCTGTCCTGCCCCTCCCCTAGGAGGGTCCCCGGAATCTGTCCAACCCTCTCCCATGGGTACAAAAGGGCTTACCTGGCTGTAAGACTTTAGATTTTACGTGGACAAGATTCTACAAGAAGAAACAACTGACCTTCGACCGTCTGGACACTCTGGACTTCGCTGGACCTCGACTGGGCTCGACTTTGTCCCCCTTTCTGTCCGAAGCTTAGTTTGTGCCTGTGCTCCTTACAGGCTCTGTGCAGGACCTGTGGTGCACTAAAGACAACTAAAGAATCTCCCTTGGAGTGAAGGAGTCACTGCCCTGCATACGCAGGCACCTAACCGCAACTGACCGGTCAGCTGCTCCTGAGTTCCTGCGGACTCCGAAGATTTCAGCAACTCAGGAGGTAGGTTACTGAAGGTCCCTGAGGTTGATCTGCCCTCCCACCGAGTTTGAGGCCAGTATCCCTCGTGGGGACTGCATAACCTAAACCCCTGTGTACCGCATCCATTTGCAGTTGCATATGCTTGTTGGCAATTCCCGAGCTTGTGCATTGGACTCTGTATAGTCCTGACCCTGAGCAGTATTTGCACCAAAGAACTCTGGCCTCCTCGCACCGAGTGCTCCGTGGGCTGGTACTTTGCAATCTCGCTCGAGGTTCCCTCGCGACTCCTTGTCATTCGGCCTGTGGGTCCTCCTGAGGGTCATCTTGATTTCTGTTGGGCTTTCCTGATTGCTCCAAACGTGCCCTGACTCCCCATTGGTTGGTGAGTCCCCTGGACCTTGCTGGTCCACACCGTAACCTGCTTGACCTTCCTGCATGGGTTGCTTTTGCCAAGGCTTGTTGGTGCTCCAGCCGGACACCAACCCCTCAGCATTCGACATCCTTTATGGGACAGCTCGCATCTGGCTCCTGGTCATCCTCGACATCTCTTGACCCTCGTGGCTGCAGAGTCATGCTTCCCTTCTTCGTACCTGAAGCACCCGACATCGGTGGGCATTCGTCTACCGAGCCCCTGGTCATGCTGAAGTGACCCAGACTCTGTCCCCTCTGCTTTCAGGTTCCTTCCTTCCAGAATCCAGGCTTGGATTCCACCGGACCCTCTTCACCTTCACGGCAGAAGTACTTCTTCACAGCCCTCCCTTGAGAACGACGGCGGTTTCCGACGCCACTCCTGACATATGCACCCGGCTCCCCTGGGATAGGTAACTCGGGTACTACGGTATCCACGGGTGGGGTGACTCTCCAACCTCTTAAGTTCCAAAGGGTTTGCTCGAAGTCCTCCTAGAAGGGTCCTTAAACTGTAAAATTGCAACTGCGACTTCCCCATAGAATTGTACGAAGCCCTCGGTCGTGTTAGCACACTGCACCCGTCCTCCGTGGGGTCCCTATCTACTCACCTTGGGTGGTTCCTTGGGGTCCCAGCGATTCTACGTGCTCCAGACCTTGTCTTGACCCGAGTCGTGATTGTTATACCACTATTTTAGAATATGGTTTGGTCTCCCCCTGGAGCCCACTGTGTATTGTGCTACTTACAACTGTTCTATTGATCTCGTATTGTGTGCTTTGTGTTCTATCCTCGTGTAGAGGATACTAGAGAGTGTTATATTAATAAATACATATTTTTATATCACTACTGTGTGGTTCTCCTTTCATTTAGTCAATATAGGAGGTGATGTTCTGGTAAAACAAGCTGCTTTACATTCCTTCAAGATTAAGCCTGAAGGCTGCTCTCCACAGCTACCACTAGGATAGCTTTCTAAAGGTTATCTTTGACCTCATACATCATAAGGGTTGTTTGTACTGGTGCAAGGTGCCCTCTTTAATTAGTGGACAGCATATACCAGGCCAACTTCTCAGCGCCCACTGAGCCTCACCAGAAAGGAAAGTCCCCATTTGCCTGCTGCTGTGCATTCTCACTAGACCTCTGTCCATCATCTATCCACAGCTCTAACAGGAGCCCCTGCCATCTCTGGTCTCTCCACACTGGTTGCCATAACATATGCAGATGCCTTTAAGTAGCGCTTTTAGAGACCCCGTGCTGTGAGCCTCAAACTCAGTCAGGCCTCATGTGCTTACCAGGGTACTTGCTTGTCATGAGGAAGACGCCTTTCTAGCAATGCATCCTGCTCATGAGTGACTATGAGCCCAGCATACGTGACACATTCAAAAGGGGTAATGTACAACCTTTGCGGTACACTAAAACCAACCTGGTAGACAGGACCCTACGAAGGCATGAAGTAGCTGGTGCTATAGTCACCTTAATAGAGAAATAATAAAGCTCACTCACCAATGCTTCTCCTTTTGTTACTGTCACCATTTAATGTATTATTGCTTGAAGCTCATTGGATCATTTCAGAGTTATACTTATGGCAAAGGCAATTTCATGCCTTTGCCACTGTCCACAGCACTGTCTCAACAGAGCTGTCCTTATAACATTGTCTCCATTGCATTGTCCTCAAGCTTAGGACCATAGTCACCTCAGTTTTCAACTCTCCCCAGCTGTCTCCTTGTCTTGCCCATCCTCCTCACTGGGCTTCTTCTGCCATCAGCCTGAGCTGACACTACTTGCTGGTGACTTTGAAGGTGGGCGGGCCCAAAATAGTCCTCCATTGTCACAGGCCCGTCACCCAACTCATGACAGGCCTCCTCTTCTAGAAATGGCTCTCAACTGCCACGAAAGTCTTGCTGCATTTTCACACAGTTCCTTAAGAACTTGTCACCAAAATGTTGTAGCTGGAGGGCAGGGCTTCATACAGGAGTCTGGAGCCAATGAAGTACGAGGTAAGTTCTTTATTACATGTAAGGCCCTTAGGTTACAGCAACAACAGGTCGGTCGTGTCAGGGCTTCAGCCTTCATGTAACAATCCCTATCTTCTAGCTTCCACTCCACACCACACACCAACTTTCTCTTACATCATTCACTCTAAGCATTCCAGACCCCAGCTTAGACATATAGGCAATTGGGACATACAGGATACGAAACTCCACTTCATTAGGTCAAGGAGAAGAGCATTGTCATAGACTAGCTTTGCAAGAACAAGTACTAATAGAGTAGATTTAAAGTTTGTTTCTTGGGGGAGAGGGGACTCATCAAGATAGCCACCATCCTCGGAAGCTTGGGCGTTGCTTCTTTTTTTGGGACACAGAAGGGGCATTGCAGCATAGAGAAGGTATGACCTTTGTTGGACCTGGCCCTTTCTACAGGGTCACCCTAGATTTTTGCCTTCCTTTGATTAATCTGTTTTTGTTGACATTAGGACTCTGCTTACTTTATTCCTGCTAACCAGTGGTAAAGTGTTTGAGCTCTCCCTTCCAAATATGGTAAAATTGGTTTAAACCTAATTGTAATACAATTTACTTATAAGTCCCTAGTAAATGGTACTACATGTACCCAGGGCTTAAAAAGTAAATGCTTCAAATGGCCTGCAGCCTCATTGTGCCACCCACTAAAGTAGCATTTTAAAATATGCCCGAGGCCTGCCACTGCAGTCTGTTGTGGAGGTTTAAACTGCCATTTCGATCTGACAAAATGCACCTTTTACCTGACCTAAACCTTCTTTTTTAATTTTTGCAAGTCACCCATAAGTTAGGCCCTAAAGTTTAATAGGGCAGGATGCATGGTATATAAAAAGTAGTAAATGTCTGCTCAGGTTTTACATGTCTTGGCAGCGAAACCCCTCCCCAAAGCTGTTTTTTACTGCTGTAAGGTGAGGTCTCCCATTGACTAACACTGCATTACCTTATTACACTTAATAATTGATAACTTCAGTTTGGGAACAGATAGAGAAATACTTCTTGCACTGATTTGAATTGTAATTTAAAATCCCCTTCAATGGCAAAGTCGTATTTCCACTTACTATTCTGAAAATGGCACTTTTGGAAACTTGTGATTTCTCTGCCTAAACCAAATATGCCTTTCTCAAAGTGTCCAGGATCACATGACTGTTTACGGTTCTCCTGTTTTGCAACGTGTATTCATTCCAGACATGGGACAAAAGGGCCTTGCATGTGGGAAGGGAGTTCCTCTCCTGAGCAGGGTGGCCTTAGCGTGGTTTTCAGCCCTTCCTGAGCTTCAAAGGGTAGCCTGAGGGCTGTACACAGCACCTTCCTTGCTTCTGAAGATGCCAGCCCTGTTACTGGCAAATGCAGCTCACGCCTGGACCTGCATCTTTGTCCCCTTAGACAGATTGGAGCCAAACCAGGAGAAAAGTAAAGAACTAACCAGAAACAAATCATCCCGGTCTCTTTGCAAATGCAAGCAGACTTAACCAAGGCCAACGTGGGACTTGCATCCAACTGCTGATGCAACCTTAGCGGACACAGACCCCAAACTTCACCACCCAGAACTCTTCAAGGTCACAAGATCCACTCAACATTTCCCGCCAATGCGAAATTCTGACCAAGACCTGAGACTTCAGCCACCTGCTGCCGACAAGCCCTTCTCTGGATCCAGTTTGCAGCACAATCGTTGACGATTGAGTGCTTTTCACTTGAAACTGGACTAGGAGGTAAACTTTCCACTAGGGCGAAGCTGGTACCTGTATCCAACCCACACTCCACTGCAGTCTGCCTTAACTTTTGATTTTGACCCATTTCAGTACTACCAGATAACTGCAATTGGCTGTGTGCTGCTTGGTGCTATTTATACTTAAAACGTTAAAAAATCATATCACCGGCTGTACTTGGATTTTTGTCTTTTTTATGTCATTTTATTTATTAAAATGTATTCTTTTTTTCTAAATTGGTTTGGGATTTTTCTTGTGTTGTGTTTTTACGTTATTACTGTTTGAGTACTGCATTAATACTTTATATCTTGCCTCCATGTTAAGTCTGACTGCTTTTCTGCCAAGCTACCAGAGGGGTAAGCACAGGTTTATTTAGTGGCTTTTGTGTTTTACCCTGACAAGGATTGTGTGTATTATTTGAGTGGGTCTTTCACCCTGCTCAACTAATAACTCAATTTCTTACAACATTCATGTGTCACAGGAAGAGGATGTGGCGATCCATGCAGTAAAAGGCTCCCCATGCGGAAAGGCTTGAATGAGAAACAGAAGTTAAAAAGTGATTCATCCTCCCTGTTCATGCTGACATGAGAAAAGATGGTGCAGGCTTCCTAAGAGGGACCACACTGAGAACCACACAGATATCTTAGGAGCACTTGAGCGGACAGGAGGCTTCTCTGAGTTCCCTTGTGTACTGGTACAGCCATGTTCCACACTTTTTACAGGGCCGACCCGGTACATTTCCAAAGTCCCAAGAGGAAAAGTATGTATTGCACCCTCTTCGGAGAATGAGGGAACTGACTTATGTCTCTCACTCCCCTGTCACGAGTTATGCTATTTTAGAGAGGGAGGGTTAGGAGTCAGATGATCTCTTATCTGCAGATGGTGTGGTGAATACTGACACCTGCCTTGGTTCCCAGGAACAGTAGACACACACAGTAGCTGGTATTTTATATTACATATGGTTATTCATTATGCATTATTCATCTGCATGTTATGTGCGACAGAAAGATAATAATTATTAAGAAAATCCCAACTGTCATTACAAAAATTTGAGCAAGTGCTAGAAAATTGCAAACATATTTCATCACACATCATGACTCTGTTAGTCTAAATCCTACCTAATTTGCATATATGATTCCAGCCATCAGTGGCGGCTCCTCCACTATGGCGGAGGAGCATCACCCCCCTCCACCCTCAAAAGTTGAAAAATAAAACGAAATAAAACAAGTTGTTATCGTTTTATTTTTCAACTTCTACGTGCTGCGTCCTGGGGGCAGGGCCATTGCGGGGCAGTCAGGAGAGGGAGTGGTGGACAGCACTGCTGTCAGTGCGCATGTAGGTTTGGCCAGCAATTTCAGACCGACCAAACCGACATGCGTTCTGAGCTGTCTCCAAACCAGCTGCATTGCTAGGTTGGAGACAGCAAAGCACAAGCTCTCAGTCTCTCTAGGAGCGCAAATTCCCAGCGCTCAGGCCTATCCTGACGCTGCTTTCAAACATGAAAGCAGCGTCAGGATTGGCCGCAGTGGAGGCTGGGAGCCTGTGCTGCAGCGAGGACACAGAAAAGAGCGTTGGGTGGCAGGAGGAAGGTAAGTTATTATTTTTTTTGTTTGTTAAAAATTTGTTGTCCGTTTCCCCGCCGCCCCCCACCTCCCCGTCGTCTCCCCCAGCCCCTACCCCACCCTGCCACTCCATTCGCACAACAGCCGCTACTGCCAGCCATATTGTTATTTGGCTGTTTGGTTATGATATCTAACCAAATTCTGTTATGCAAAGCCATGTCACTTTCATCCACATGCCTTACAAAGTTGTTTGATCTACAGTCAGATAGATTGGCTCTTTGGCATGATGGTCCCTCAGCACTCAGGCCCTGTGTGTTTTGTCCCTTCCTAACTCTAGCATCCGTTTATACCTTTGTCTCCAGTGATTCCCTACGAAGACGGGAGGGGGCACTCCTGCACAGCTCTTATGTCGTTGCTTTGGAACACTGACATTGTCCCTTTTGTAGAAGTGTTTGAAGGGCAAGCAAGTGTAAGTATTTCTGATTCTTCCAACTCAGACCTGTTCAAGGCAGGGTGGCTTTTTGGCTGTGATCACTTCTCTCCCTTCTTCAGAGAGGTTGAAAGTTTCCTCTTCTCTGTTTTGTTAAAACGACTAATGCCAAAATGTGTTTCTGCATACAATATGTCGATCATGCACACTTTTATCAGCATTACCATTCAGACAGTTAGCTTCCTAGGCACTAAGCCTGTCTGACGCACTCTACAGGGAATTAGTGTATTTATATAGGCATTTACTCGGGCCTGGCTTGTATATGCTGTAGAGAGCCATCCGGGCTCTCTCAAACATTGTTGCAAATTCACACACGCATGCACCCCTCGGGGCGGGCTCGGCCCGAGGGTATAAATAAACGGCGGAAGACCGCTCGTGGTCTTCGCGCCAACTGAGGAGTACCTGGTGTCCCGTGTCCGTTAATTAGCGAGGAGCCCAGCTACGGCATTCGGCCTTCTGGAGCCCCTCCACACTGGCGACGAGGCCGGTCGGACTGGCACGTGTGAGCACTTTGCACGGTACGGCTGCTGTGCCCGTCCGTGTGAAGGCTGCGCCGTCGCACCTGTGAGTGGCGCCCACCCACGCGTCTCCCAGCCCAACGGGAGCGCGTTCAGCTGGCGGCGCCACACAGGGAGCCGACGACTGATCCTGCAGCCTGCGCCTGCCCACGCGCCTCCCTTGTCAGCGGGAGCGCGTCTCAGCCGGCGGCGCCTGCCTGCAACGTTCTCAGTGCGGTGAGTGCGCAGCTGTGCGCGAGGCCCCGCTCGAGGACGACGCCATCGCGGCCGCCTGGGCCGGAACCTGAAGCCCCTCCCCCGCTGGGCGTCCATGCACACGCCAGAGCCCTGAGGCTCCGAAAAAAAAAAAAACACACAGCCCTGCACGCGTGAGGAGCGCCAGAGAAGGGTGGTGACCAGCGCCTGGAAAAAAAAAAAACATAATAAACGGACAATAAAGGGGGAAGCACACATCGCAGCCCTGAACAAGCCGGGGCGCTGCCCTGCACAGGCTCAAGTGACCCTGCACCCTCGCCTCACAACTACCCTGCCACGCGCGCAGGCCACACAGGCTCAAGTGACCCTGCACCCTCGCCTCACAACTACCCTGCCACGCGCGCAGGCCACACAGGCTCAAGTGACCCTGCACCCTCGCCTCACAACTACCCTGCCACGCGCGCAGGCCACAGAGGCGGTGTTTCACGTGGCATTTTCCCCAGGAGGTGGCAGGCCACCGAGGGAAGGAGGAAAGAGAACACTGACAGGGGCACGGCAGGCTGATTAAGGGAAGGAGCGAGTAGACCACCCACAGTGTCGCGAGTTTTCCTTTCACTGGACAGGGAGAGGACGGCGCGCCCAAGATGAGCATCACACAAACGGCCGGTGCGCAGGCTGGAGCGCAGGGCCCGGACGGTGAACAGGTTGCGCAACACCCCGGACACCATCACACCGCCATTGCTCCCCTACCGCCGTTCAGCGAAGCTTCAGACCCCGCTACCACCGCGTCGCGGTGGAAGGCCTGGATGGGGCGGCTGAATCTCTACTTTAAAGGAACGAGGGAAACAGACGGCACCGTCAAGTGGTCGCTTCTCATCTACTACGGGGGGGCCGAAATCTATGACCTGTTCGAGACACTTCCAAACACGGGAGAGGAGGACGACTACGACGCGGCAGTGAGGGCACTCGACAGACATTTCGACCCACAGCTAAATCCAGACTTCGAGAAATTCAAGTTCAGAAGGGCCTCGCAGGCTGAGTCGGAATCGGTCGACATGTTCTATGCCAGGCTGCGCCGGCTGGCCAGCACATGCACATTTGTCGCTCCACAGACGGAAATCAGGGATCAGATCATCCTGGGCTGCCGATCAAAAATCCTACGTAAACTCATACTGCGACAGCCAGGGATCTCATTGGACGAGATCCTGGTCTTGGCACGGTCTCACGAGTTGTCAGATGTCCGGGCCGAAGCAATGGAAGTAGCGCTCCATACACCCGTAGCAGCGCAGAGTACAACAAGACACCCTGTCATCAAGGAAGAGAGAATAGATGCCATACAACGGCGCCCTACCCAAGCCCGGCAAGTGCAACCGCCGTCGCGAGGCGGCCAGTGCGGGTACTGTGGGGATGAGCACGCAAAGACAGCGGTCTGCGGGGCAAAAGGGAAGACGTGCTCCCGGTGTGGGAGACTCAACCATTATGCCAGGGTATGCCGAGGCGGACGATTCCGGCAAGGCCCGTCAAGACAGAGGAGCCTCACACATCGTATCCAGCAAGTGTCGCTCGAGGATTCGCCCCTCCCGAAGAAGCCAGACAAGTGTGGGAAGATGAAGATGATGACGTCTTTGTGGTGTCCTATGTCAGCCGAACGGACAGACGACGGAGACCTCCCCGATGTGCTCGGTGACAGTGGAAGGCACGGATGTGCGGGCCCTCATTGACACCGGTGCCTCGGTCAACGCCATGGACTCGGAACAGTATGATCGACTATCACCGAGGCCCCCGCTTGAGCCGTCCACAGCGAGGATATATGTGTATGGAGGAACCGACCCGCTACCACTGAAGGGAGTCATCCAGGCCAGAATTGACAGCGGCACCTACACCACGAATACCCGTTTCCATGTAACTGAGGGACGGAAGGGGACCCTGCTCAGCTGTCACACCGCTGAAGATCTCGGACTCGTGTTCTTCGCAAACCAAATTCACGAGTCACATGCGGAGGCCATACTCAAAGATTTCCCAGCACTGTTCACAGGCCTGGGGAAACTGAAGGGCAAAAGGTTCAAGCTACACATCGACCCAGCTGTCAGACCAGTGGCACTCCGACATCGAAGGGTGCCGTTCAATCTACGGCCACAAGTCGAGGAGGAGCTAAGGAAGCTAGAGGCGCTGGACGTAATTGAAAAGGTCTCAGGTCCCACCCCCTGGGTATCTCCACTGGTGGTGGCCCCGAAGCCCAAACAACCAGGGGCCATAAGACTCTGCGTGGACATGCGCCTGCCGAATGTAGCAGTAAAGAGGGAGTGCCACATAACCCCGACTATGGAAGACATCGTGGCCGACCTCAACGGGGCCAAATGGTTTTCAAAACTGGATTTGAATGCTGGCTACCATCAATTGGAGCTGGAGCCAGAGAGCCGGTACATAACAACATTTTCGACCCACGTTAGCCTCCGGCGGTATAAGAGACTCAGCTTTGGGGTATCCTCAGCAGCTGAGGTTTTCCAGAACGCAGTGCGAGAAGTATTGTCGGGACTGCAAGGGGTGATCAATTTAAGTGATGACATCCTTGTGTTCTCAAGCACGTTGGAAGACCATCATAAACACCTTCGCGCGACGCTGAAGAGGCTAGAAGACTCCGGGCTAACGCTGCACAAGGCGAAGTGTTCATTCTATCAAGACACTGTGGAGTTCTTTGGCTACGTGTTCACGAGAGAAGGGCTCCGAGTAGATCCGAGGAAAGCAGCTGCCATCCGGGCGGCCAGTGTACCGAAAAACCCCACGGAGGTGAGAAGTTTCTTGGGCATGGCAACGTATTGTGGGCGTTTCATCCCGAATCTCGCCACGTTGTCCGAACCACTCCGGACCCTGACGAAACATGGACAACCATGTGAATGGTCGAGCGCCGCCAACAAAGCATACAAGGACATCAAGCAGGGGTTGCAAGACAAAGCAGTCATGGCATACTTCCATCTGAAGAAGCGCACTGAACTGGTCGTGGACGCTAGCCCCATGGGCCTGGGGGCAGTGCTACTGCAAGAACACAGTTCGGACGTTTGGAAGCCGGTGGCGTATGCCAGCAAGGCCCTCACGGACACCGAAACCAGATATGCTCAGATAGAAAGGGAGGCACTCGCCATCAAGTGGGAATGCCAACACTTCCACTTATACCTGTGTGGCCAGGACTTCCAGGTAGTGACGGATCACAAGCCGCTGATCCCGCTCTTCACAGGGTCATCCAGGTTGGCACCCCCAAGGATTGAGCGATGGGCTGTGCAGTTACAAGCATATCAGTTCAAAGTCGTGTACAGACCCGGGGCACACAACCCGGCCGATTACTTATCGCGCCACCCTGACCCCTCATCGCCTGGGGGCCCATCTGCGGAGGAGACAGACACCGAAGAATTCGTAAGGATGATTTCGCGGCATGCCTGCCCGAGAGCCATGACGCTGGAGGAAATTGGACAAGCGACAATGGCAGATGGAACATTGGCTAGGGCGAAAAGAGCGATGGACGACAACACGTGGGCTCGTTTCATGGAGGGGAGTCGCCTACTACGCCCGGAAGTCGGACATGAGCGGCAGCAACTGTGGAAGGTACGACATGAGCTCAGCGTGGGGGAACATGGGATTGTCCTGAGAGGACATCTGGTTGTGATTCCTGAGGCCTTACAAAAACGCATTCTGGAACTCGCTCATGTCGGGCATCAGGGCATGGCCAAGACGAAAGCGAGACTACGGCAAAAGGTCTGGTTCGCGACCATGGATACCAAAGTGGACGAGATGGTCCGAGGGTGCCATGAATGTATCATCACAGGGGGGGATCCCCCGACAGCACCAGTGCTCACAGGAGACCCGGTGAAAGTCCCCTGGACTCATGTCAGCCTCGACTTCGGGAGCTTCCCAGATGGCCGGCATATGTTGGTTGTGGTGGACACCTTCTCGAAGTTTCCCGTAGTGGAAGTCATGGGGTCAACGGCGTTTCCACACGTAAAGAAAGCGCTGGACAAGATCTTTGCCATGCTTGGACTACCCGAGGAAATCAAATCTGATAACGGACCTCCATTCCAGGGTAGGGAGTTCCAAGAATATATGGAAAGCAAAGCCATCAGACACCGCAAGATCACGCCACTATGGCCCCAAGCCAATGGGGAGGTGGAGCGGCTAATGAGAACTCTCAACAGAGCTATACGCATAGCGGTGGAACGAGAAGAGGATGCTGAAGCAGCCCTGGATCAGTTCCTAGGAGCTTACCGGCAAACGCCTCACAGCACCACCAAGTGCGCGCCCTCACATCTGATGTTTCTGCGGCCGCCGCGGGACAGTATCCCAGCAGATCCGAAGTGGATCCCTCCAGTGAGAGATGATGAGGCAGTCCAATCCCGCCGAGAAATCACTAACAGGAAGGCAAGTGAAACCCGAAGGGCTCAAGAACCCCGAATCCGTGTCGGAGACCGAGTGGTGATCAAAGATCGACACCCCGGGTGGAAGTTTCGGACACCATTTGAGCCCGAAGCATGGGTCGTGACGGAGGTGCAGGGAACAATGATCACTGCTCAGAAGGGACGTATCAGGGTCACAAGGAATGTGTCGTGCTTCAAACCGGTGGCTGAAGATGGCCAAGACAGTGAGGAAAATGATAACCCGGCCGGGAGCCCGAGTGTGGTGTCCCCAGAGTTTCCCAGGGCGGGAGCCCCCCTCACCGAAGGTGGGCCACCGGTGGACAGAGAAACAATCAACATCCCAGACATGGCTGGTTCCGAAGATGGGTCTGGCTCGCCCATGAGTGTAATGAGTGGCACTGGAAACACCGTCGCTCCCCGGAGTCAGAAGTATGACCTCCGGGCAAACCCGATGCAGAGCCAAATTTTCAAAGATTTTGTGTATATGTCCCCATGAACAATACCGACGTTGGTGACTGGAACCAAAAGAAGGAAGGGATGTAGAGAGCCATCCGGGCTCTCTCAAACATTGTTGCAAATTCACACACGCATGCACCCCTCGGGGCGGGCTCGGCCCGAGGGTATAAATAAACGGCGGAAGACCGCTCGTGGTCTTCGCGCCAACTGAGGAGTACCTGGTGTCCCGTGTCCGTTAATTAGCGAGGAGCCCAGCTACGGCATTCGGCCTTCTGGAGCCCCTCCACATATGCCAGGACTGATTGCAAGGAAAGCCCTGGCCCAGCCAACAATCTGACAGATTTACAGCACCTCCCACTACTGAGGTGCCAGGATGGCCAGCGGAAGTGGTCCTCTATGTGGAGTAGTCTGACCAGCCTGACTCATTGGCCTCCAGATCACCATAGCCTGACACAGCCTGGTGGGACAGTGTGATTTCAGCCAGCGAGTACAAAGGATCTTTAAATCCAGCCAGTGACAGCTTTTTGGGGAACAATCATGTCTCCAAAAGAGAACCAGAAAATGTGTCTGAAGAAGAATTTTATCCCAAAGTCGTCCTCCTCTAGAGGAACTCAGGGGGGAAATTCAAAGGAGCTTACTGCTATTGACCTCAAACTGACTCCGAGAGAGGCAATACAGGCGCGCCACGCCCATAGGGCTAAAAGGGCTTTAACCCCTCCCTCCGTCGTGTGTCTCAGCCCGAGCTGCTGCAGTTTGAGCTGCTGTGGCCTCGGATGGGCAGTGTCTGGAGTCTTATCTCCCCCACACCTCAGTGGCGTAACAAAACTTGAGGGGGCCCCCCTTCTATGTACATGGAGGGGCCCCTGCTCTGGATTTAAGCAGGACCTCTCAGGCCAGAGTACTGTTCTGAGGGGGCCCCCTGCAGCTCAGGCCCCCCTGCACCGCAGGGGCTGCGGGGGGCCTGTGTCACGCCACTGCCACACCTGAGTTTTTCAGAGGTCTTTAAAAGACCATTAACATGCCTTTGTGAACTGGTTAATGAGGCTTTATGTTTTTTCACTGGTTCCAGTACCCCGAGTTTGCACTCTGCCTATTCCTTACATTTGTCTTTTATTTTTACTGCCACAGTGGGAGATTGCATTTTGTGAAAAGGCATCTCCGTAGTAGGCCTCCCACCTTTCCTAGAAAAGAATACCGGCCATTTGCTGTTGTTTAAGGATTCTGCAAAGGCCTCGTCTTGACACTAAATAGGGCTGTGAATAAAATGGTATGCATTCTTTGTAACATTACTTTTCTGTCTTTGTTTCCTCTAATTATTAGTCATGAATCATTAATGCAGCCCTAGAACACATTTAAAAGTGCTATTCATATTTGCTGTTTGAAGTATGCACAAATAAGTGCTAAAAATACCAGCTTTGGGTGATGTTTGTACTGGCTGGGACATCAAAATTCCTGTGGTGAGGGTATAAGTCCGATCAGTTGGCAACCCTAATCAGGAGACTGAACGTTTGTAGCAGGATCAGCACATTATTTATTACCTCCGCCCTCCATCCTTGATTGAAGCCATAATAGCAATAGTTTAACTTATATCTGAAAACCTACGCCAGCCATCAATACAATGCTGAGTTACTCCAGGTGTCTGGGAATACATCCTGCATTCAGACAACTCCCTCCTCATTCTCACTGCTTATCCTTCACTTTCATGTTCACCGTGCACTCACAGAGATCACACTGCAGTCACACTGCTCACCATGCACTCACGCCATTCACTCTCCTTCTACGCCGCACTCACACGAGCACACCACTCACCCTGCATGCACATGACACTCCACTCACCTGTCACTTTCACCGCTCACCCTACACTCACAGCGATCATACTGCACTCACGCTGTTACCCTGTACTCACACCGTTCATCCTCTTACTCTGCGCTCACACGAGCACACCATTCATCCTGCACTCACAGTGACCACAATGCACTTATGCCCCTTGCCATGAACTCACGCCGTTCTCCCTCCACTTACCCTGCGGTCACATGAGCACGCTGCTCACCCTGCACTCACAGTGATCACACTGCACTCACACCACTCACCATGCACTTACGCTTTTCACCTTGCACTTACACGAGCGCACTACTCACCTTGCACTCATGTGACACTCCACTCACTTGTCACTTTCACCGCTCACCCTAGACTCACAGTGATCACACTGCACTCACACCACTCACCATGCACTTACACTTTTCACCTTGCACTTACACGAGCACACTACCCACCCTGCACTCATGTGACACTCCACTTACTTGTCACTTTTACCGCTCACCCTACACTCACAGCGATCACACTGCATTCACGCTGTTACCCTGTACTCACACCGTTCATCCTCCTCTTACCCTGCGCTCACACGAGCACACGATTCATCCTGCACTCACAGTGACCACAATGCACTTATGCCCTTGCCATGAACTCACACGTTCTCCCTCCACTTACCCTATGGTCACATGAGCACACCGCTCACCCTGCACTCACAGTGATCACACTGCACTCACACCACTCACCATGCACTTATGCTTTTCACCTTGCACTCACACAAGCACACTACTCACCCTGCACTCATGTGACACTTCACTCACCTGTCACTCTCACTGCTCACTCTGCAATCTCACTCAAACAAGCACATCACTCACCATGCATTTATTCCTCCCACTCTGCACTGTAATCCGCACCCAAACTCATATGTCACATCACCTACCCAGCAGTCACTCCTCTCACCCTACTCTCACACTGTCACATCACTCACTGTGCACTCACATAGGCACTCCTGTCACTCACACAGCTCACTCTTCACTCACATGGTCACAGCACTCACCCTGCACTCATACCACGCAAACAAGCACAACACTCACCTTGGAGTCACACCACTCACCCTGCACTTCTTCCTCTCACCCTGCACTCACACACACCAATCTCTCAGCCTGCATTCACCATGTTACTCTGTTCATCCTGCCTGCACACAGGGACAATAGTCTGCCGGAACTCATAGAGACACATCACTCACTCTCAGGAACAGTAGACACACACAGTAGCTGGTATTTTATATTACATATGGTTATTCATTATGCATTATTCATCTGCATGTTATGTGCGACAGAAAGATAATAATTATTAAGAAAATCCCAACTATCATTACAAAAATTTGAGCAAGTGCTAGAAAATTGCAAACATATTTCATCACACATCATGACTCTGTTAGTCTAAATCCTACCTAATTTGCGTATATGATTCCAGCCATCAGTGGCGACTCCTCCACTATGGCGGAGGAGCATCACCCCCCGCCACCCTCAAAAGTTGAAAAATAAAACGAAATAAAACAAGTTGTTATCGTTTTATTTTTCAACTTCAACGTGCTGCGTCCGGGGGGCAGGGCCATTGCGGGGCAGTCAGGAGAGGGAGTGGTGGACAGCACTGCTGTCAGTGCGCATGTAGGTTTTGCCGGCCATTTCAGACCGGCCAAACCGACATGCGTACTGAGCTGTCTTCAAACCAGCTGCATTGCTAGGTTGGAGACAGCAAAGCACAAGCTCTCAGTCTCTCTAGGAGCGCAAATTCCCAGCGCTCAGGCCAATCATGATGCTGCTTTCAAACATGAAAGCAGCCTTAGGATTGGCCGCCATGGAGGCTGGGAGCCTGTGCTGCAGCGAGGACACAGAAAAGAGCGTTGGTGTGAGAGGAGCACCATGCACTCACCAGTCACTCTCACAGATCACACTTTTCTCTCACCCTGCACCGCACACAGGCACACAACTCACCCTGCATTTACACTGCTCACACCACCCTGCACTCACTCCTCTCACTCTGCACACACTCCTCTCATCCAACAATCACATGGGCCCTCCTCTCACATTGCATTCATGCAGCTCAGCTGACACTCACATCAGCACATTTTTCACCTTACACTCGCACCACTCACTCTGCACTCACTCCCACTATTCACCATCAACCAGCACTTACATGAGCACACCTCTTACACTGCACATATAAAAATTACACAACTCTCATGAATATATACACATATTTCTACAAAGGCCCCCATAGAATACATGCTCTTCCCGTAGTTCTCGATGCCTACTTAATTCCATCTGCTCCCACTTTTGACATCCTGGTCCCCCCCCCCCCCCAGGTATGACATCATCAGACTAGACCGCTCAGGAGGCTCCGGGGGGTAGGCTAACCTGTACTCACAGATCCTCACTCTCTGTGAAACAATTACACACTACATCCATGCCTTCTTGCGAATACCTCAAAATATACATCTCCACCACTAGCAATTCAAAGTGCTCCCTCCATAGTTCTACAACCCACCTGGGGGTAATTGACGTTCATACCAACCAGGTCTTCCTTGGTGACTTCAACATTCACTGGAATAATTCCAAAGACCCACTTGTGAACAGCTTCAAATCCTTCCTCCAAGACCTCAAGCTCACACAAGCTTGCAACAACCCAACCCATAAGAAAGGAGTCACCCTTGACCTAATCATTGCAAAAGAGAACACTTTACCAGTTGATTATATTCTCCTGTGCAATTGGAAGGATCACCACTGCGTCACGTTCTCCTTAGATATTAAGGCTATCACCTCCAAAGGCCAATCTAAGAAAGTCAAACGCTGGATCTGCGACACCCGTAACATTAACTCACACACTCTATCACCCATTAGTAACAAGATCCTGCTCCCACCTCCCACCATGACTGATGCCCAAGACCTCTCTGGTCACTACATCAACTCAGTGTCCAAAATCATGGGCACCATAGTCCCAAAACAACTGAAAAGAATCCCGGCGAAAAGATCCAACCCCTGGTTCAACAGTAACCTTAATGAAGAACGGCGACACCTAAGACTTGCTGAAAGAGCATGGAGACACACACCCTCAGTGACCAACCACTCTCTTCCCTCAAAAGCAATCCTGTTTCCGCAAATAACAAAGCACTCCCTAACTGTGAAATTCTTGCCCCCTTTTTCGTTGAGAAAACAACGCAAATTACAGGCGACATCCAGATCGCTCTCAAACTACTACCGCACGACCCCCCCTGCACTCCTCCACTATGGATCAAGTAGCATACCCGTATAATCCCCCATCTGACCCAAAAATAACGCCACCTGGTCTAGCTTCATAACCCTTGATGAGATTGACATCCTAAATCTGTTGACCTCTTTGAAATACTCAGACCATTTCATCGAACCCCTCCCCTCCAAACTCCTAAATGAGTCCATTCACATCCTAATCCCACTCTGGACTAGTATAATCAAAGCTTCTCTCACCCAAGGCTCCTTACCTGATTGCCTCAAAAGTAGCCAGGTTACCCCCATCCCAAAAAAACCCAACACCAACCAGTCTGACCCCAACAACTACCGCCCCATCTCCAAAATGCCTACTTTGGACAAACTCTTAGAAAAATGTGTGCACTTACAGCTTCACAATCACATCGAACAATTCCAACTCCTTGACCACTGTCAATCTGGCTTCAGATTGGGTTACAGAACCGAAATGGCCATGGTCCATATTGTTTACGATGCCCTATGCTCACTGGACCAGAATGAATCTTGCCTCTTGATCCTACTGGATCTATCAGCAGCTTTTGACATCATCAACCATGCTACCCTGATAGACGTTCTAGAACACAGAATGGGCCTCTCCTGCACTGTGCTTAAATGGTTCTCCTCTTTTGTACACAACAGGTCTCAACGCATCCTAATCAATCATACTCTTTCTGAGCAATCTCCACTATCACTGGGTGTTCCCGAAGGCTCTATCCCCCCCTCGCCACTGTTCAACCTCTATATGGAGCCCCTAACTAAATTACTCAATCCCTCCCACATTTCCTACCACAGGGATGTTGATGACACCAGGCTTTACATGAGACTCACCTCCCTCGAGGACATCCGCACCCTCAACAACACCCTTACTTTAACGCAACAATGGCTGACTCGTATCCACCTCAACCCCAATGCCCTTAAAACTGAATTCTCACTGATCGCACCACCCACCACCACCCCTAACGTCAAAGACTGACTCCCTCTTCTCACTGCCTTGAATTGCATCCCACACATCGTCGACTCTGCTAAATCCCTAGGTATGACCTTAGACAAAGATCTCTCCATGCAAAAACACATCGCGCTATCACTAGAAGATCTAACCATCAGTTGCATATTCTTAGAAAAGGGAATCCTTTCCTCCCCACGAGACCTCACAACTGCGACTTATGTACTTGTGCTGTCGAAATAAGACCATGGTAGCACTACACTTGTGGGCCTCCGGAAAACCTCACTTGCACCTCTGAAGGTAACACTGAATACAGCAGCCAGGCTCATCACGGTATCAAAAAAAGTGATCATATCACTCCTGACCCCCGAGCACTGAAATGGCTACCCTTCGAGGCCAGAGTTCATTTCAAAATTGCTTACATGACCCACAAAGTGCTGCACCACAATACCCCCCTCTTACCTGACCCAGAAACTGACCCTATCGGGTGAAAACAGATTCTCCAGAAGCACAAACTCCTTACTTCTCAAGCCACAAAATCTCAAGAAAAAGAAAACCTACAACCGATCCTTCTCTAGAATGGCCCCAAAAATGTTGAACTCTCTCCCGAATGAGATCTGAGGCAACCCACCAACTTCTTTCTTCAGGAAAGAACTAAAAATGTTTCTCTCCAATAAATTCCTCTTTCCCTGAGGACTTGGACATGCCCTGTTTCCCTGCGTGACTCCGCTCGCATACTGGTCCGCTACCACTTGTCACACCAAAATGTGTCTGAGTCCTGGACCTTTGCTACATTAGGTGCTCAGACTCAAAATTAAAAGAGAACAACCACCCTTTAAGTACTGCTAAACCCAATTATTCAGGCAACCAAAGTGCAAATAAAAGTATGGACGATGGGTATATGCCGATTATGCCAGGTGTAGCGCTTACCACCCCCAGTAATGGGGATTACTTGCCAATGGCTCCTAAAGGTGGGTCGGCACCCAAACAGATTCTTAAATCCTGGCCCTCTTCACAGGTGGACTCCAGAGGCTATATGGTGATGATTCCAACTGAAGCAAGCTCCTCTCCAGTCGAGAGTCCTTTCACCGGAGTTGTTTCTAAAGGGGGTCATGTTGTCAATGGCGAATACATGGACATGACCTGCGGAAACCCAGAAGCTCCAAAGCAGCACGCAGATTCAGAAATCTCTCACCTCAGCAATGTTTCCAAAGGCCTCAGTGCTTATTTTTCTCTGCCGTGAAGTTTCAAAGCTTTATCAAAGCATACTAATGATGTCAATGAGTATGTCTCCATGTCTTCCGCTGGAAACCTATTGCTACATTATGTGATTCCATCTCCCTACTTACCGTTTCCACATGTACTATGTTTGAGATATTTGCCTGCCATTTTTCACATGTACTATGCCTGAATATTTTGTACTCTAAACTCACTGCTTTCCTTTTTCACATGTACTATTGTGAATATTTTGTAGCCTTAAATAATGTCGCTTTATTCCTTTGTGTCCTTTTCCATGTCTCTCTTTTGCACAGTATCCGTAAGGCACTCTGTCACCCGAAAGGGTCTTGTTCGCGCTATATAAAACTCTAAATAAATAAATAAACGGGGCTGGTGCAAGAGGGGAGAGTGGCCTGTGAATGTAGGATGTCGCGAGGAGGGAGACTAGGGCTGAGTTTGAGGCTTTGGGCTATGGTGATAGATTGAGGATCGTGTGACACCTTCAGTCATTCCTGGCTTTCCGTTCACCACAATGTTTCATTCTGGGGCGTGTACTTTTTTCTTACATTGTAAGTTGGGTCTCAAAAACCCCAAAATGCAAATTGTTACTGGATAAAATCCATGGTTGACGAAAAGTCAAGTATTTCATAAGATCAGTTGGATGCTTTGATATTACATGTTAGAACGTATATTAGTTAATTTCCAATACTGTAACTGCTTGATCCACACTTTAAACCAAATATAAGCCCCGTACAGTTATTTTAAGGAAGTGTACTTTTCATTCACATCATACTTGTAACAAACATTGACAAGACAATATACTATTATTTTTTAATAGCGTATAGAGAATATGTTTTTATTAAGCTTCATTAAAAAGCAAGGCAGGTATAGGAGAAGCAGCAGGGCAAGCTTTTCTGACACAATAAAAGCAGATTGACTAATGGAAGTGTGAGTGGCAGTGTGTCCGTGTGTGACAGAGTACAAATGTATGAAAGAGTGCAAGAGATATAGTTAGAATGTGTAGTGAGAATGTGTGTGAGAGAGAATGTGTGTGTGTGTCAGTGTATGTGTGTTCTGCTGGTCTGGCACATTGGAGGTTATTCTTGCTTTATGGACGAGGGCACTAATAGAATATGGATGGGAGGTGTTACTTATGGCAAACCCATGGCAAACTGCAGGCCCTGACATTCTTGTATTAAGACACTGTCATTGGCTGTGGGGACTCAAACTGTCTAACTGAGAAAACCACTAACCCAGTCATACCCAGCGGCAGGGACACAGAACACGTGCCACCACACCTGGCCGAAGGGCACATAATTCTTAGCATATGGGGTGGATCCATAGCAAAATGTTTGAACTGATATTTGAGGTATTCTTGTCATAAGATTTCCTGTATTCATTTTATAGGGGGTGACAATGGCAAAATGCTGACCCTTGTATATTGGAGGGAATTTTTAGAGGTACCCATGGCTGTGGCTGAAGTATCCATGGTAAATTTCTGGCACTGTCATCTTGAATGTACTCCTTGGCATAAGGGGCTCATACATGAAAAAAAGATGACCTTGGTATAGTGGAAGTAATTTCTGACTTCAGACATTTGAAACAAGCATTTGCAATGCAATAGGTTTCAGCATTTACGCGAGTTTAAGCTATTGGCATTGTAAATGGCAATGCTTTTATTTATGTTTTAAAACCAAAACATAAATAAAGGCATTGTCATTTACAATGCTAATATCTCAAACTTGCGTAAATGCCAGACCTATTGCATTGCAAATGCTTGTTTTACCTAGCCATGTTGCAGGGTGCAGTACCATATGTGGCCAAAAGAGGTCCCATGGGCCCTCTTTTGGCCACATATGGTACTGCACCCTGCAAAGCTGGAGTTATTGGCATTATAAATGCCAATGTTTTTTATCTAGCCATGTTACAGGGCACAGTACCATATGTGGCCAAAAGACCTCTTTCTTTGGCCACATATGGTACTGCAGCCTGCAGTAGATATGGTAAATCCACCCTACCCATAATGCATTGCATGCAAGACAGTACCACGAGTACATTCAAATAGCTATGTCCATATATAAAATTAGTAGCTTTGATATGTGACAAAATATTTATTATATTAATTCCAGATTAGGTTCTACTCTGTGTGGAGCTGATGAAGGGAAATTAATAGAAGGTCTCATATAAATGTGAGATGTGCTAGTGAGTAAAGTAACCACTGCCAACCTTACAGAGGACAAACCTTGTGTGTTGTCTGTAAGCACTTTAAGAAAGCAGTGCTCTGAGGCTGTAATTAAAACTTAAGGAGTAATGACACATGTACTGGGAAGTGTTTTCATGAGAGGTTACAAGAAGAGACAAGGTACTAAGGAGGAACTACTAAGCCTATTGACCAATGAAAAGCCACCATTTACAAAGGACAGGAGCCAATTATAAAAATGGGGCAGAACGTTTAGTTTGTTTTTTATTTGCAGTGAAATTATTATATTTGCTTTGCAGTATTGCCAATGGTATGCAAAAGTAAAAAACATTGTCATTTTCAACAACAACAGCTCTAACATTAACAAATTCGAGACCTATTGCATTGGAAATGCAATTGGTCTTGCATTTGTTGGAGTTGGAGTTACTGGCATTATAAATGCCATTTAAAAAAAAAAAATCTAGACGTTACAGGGTGCAGTACCATATGTGGCCAAAAGGAGTCCCAGGGGACCTCTTTTGGCCACATATGGTACTGCACCCTGCAGAAGATATGGTAAATCCACGCTACCCATAATGCATTGCATGCAAGACAGTACCACGAGTACATTCAACTAGCTATGTCCATATATAAAATTAGTAGCTTTGAAATGTGACAAAAGAATTATTATATCAATTCCGGATTAGGTTCTAGTCTGTGTGGAGCTGATGAAGGGAAATTAATAGAAGGTCTCATATAAATGTGAGATGTACTAGTGAGTAACGTAACCACTGCCAGCTTTACAGAGGACAAAACTTGTGTTCTGACTGTAAACCCTTTAAGAAAGCAGTGCTTTATGCTTGTGCTTTAAGCTTGTGTTCTGTCTGTAAACTCTTTAAGAAAGCAGTGCTTTGAGGCTGTAATTAAAACTTAGGGAGTAACAACACATGTATCAGGAAGTGTTCACATGGGAGGTTACAAGGAGGGACTACTAAACCTATTGATCAATGAAAAGCCACTATTTACAAAGGACATGAGCCAATTAAAAAGAGCGAGCAGAAAGTTTAGTTTTGTTTTTATTTGCAGTGGAATTATTTTATTTGCATAGCACTATTGTCAATGGTATAAAAAGCATAAGTAAAAACACTGTCATTTTCAATGCCAACAGCTCAAATGCAAGACCTATTGCATTGAAAATGCAATTGGTCTAGCATTTGTTGGAGTTGGAGTTATTGGCATTATAAATGCCAATGTCTTTTTTACCTAGTTAGTTGCAGGGTGCAGTACCATATGTGGCCAAAAGAAATCCCATGGGCCCTCTTTGGCCACATATAGTACTGCACCCTGCAAAGTTGGAGTTCTTGGCATTAAAAATGCCAATGTTTTTTACCTTTGACATGTTACAGGGTGCAGTACCAAATGCAGCCAAAAGGGGTCCCAGGGGACCTCTTTTGGCCACTTATGGTTCTGCACCCTGCAGAAGATATGATAAATCCACCCTACCCATAATGCACTGCATGCAAGACAGTACCACGAGTACATTCAACTAGCTATGTCCATATATAAAATTAGTAGCTTTGAAATGTGACAAAAAAAAATATTATATTAATTCCAGATTAGGTTCTACTCTGTGTGGAGCTGATGAAGGGAAATTAATAGAAGGTCTCATATAAATTTGAGATGTGCTGTGAGTAACTAACAACTCCCAGCCTTACAGAGGACATAGCTTGTGTTCTGTCTGTAAATCCTTTAAGAAAGCAGTGGTCTGAGGCTGTAATTAAAATTTAGGGAGTAACAACACATGTACCAGGAAGTCCGGTCGGTAAATCCTTTAAGAAAGCAGTGCTCTGAGGCTGTAATTTAAAATTATGGAGTAACAACACATGTACTGGGAAGTGTCCTCATGGGAGGTTACAAGAAGAGACAAGGCAATACTAAGGAGGAACTACTAAGCCTATTGACTAATGAAAAGCAACCATTTACAAAGGACAGGAGTCAATTATAAAAATGGAGCAGAACGTTTAGTTTTGTTTTTTATTTGCAGTGGAATTATTATATTTGCTTTGCACTATTGCCAATGGTATGCAAACGTAAAAACATTGTCATTTTCAACACCAACAGCTCTAACTTTAACAAATTCGAGACCTATTGCATTGGAAATGCAATTGGTCTTGCATTTGTTGGAGTTGGAGTTACTGGCATTATAAATGGCAACTTTGTTTTAATCTAGCCATGTTACAGGGTGCAGTACCATATGTGGCCAAAAGGGGTCCCAGGGGACCTCTTTTGGCCACATATGGTACTGCACCCTGCAGAACACATGGTAAATCCACCCTACCCATAATGCATTGCACGCAAGACAGTACCAAGAGTACATTCAACTAGCTATGTCCATATATAAAATTAGTAGCTTTGAAATGTGACAAAAGAATTATTATATCAATTCCGGATTAGGTTCTACTCTGTGTGGCGCTGATGAAGGGAAATTAATAGAAGGTCTCATATAAATGGGATATGTACTAGTGAGTAAAGTAACCACCGCCAACTTTACAGAGGATAAAGCTGGTGTCATGTCTGTAAACTCTTTAAGAAAGCAGTGCTTTGAGGCTGTAATTAAAACTTAGGGAGTAGCAACACATGTATCAGGAAGTGTTCTCATGAGAGGTTACAGGAAGAGACAAGGTGGTACTAAGGAGGAACTACTAAGCCTATTGATCAATGAAAAGCCACCATTTACAAAGGACAGGGACAGGAGTAAATTAAAAAAAGGGGACAGAACGTTTAGTTTTGTTTTTACTTGCAGTGGAATTATTATATTTACTTTGCACTATTGCCAATGGTAAACCTAGCAGACACCAATCTGAGGTTTACTGTGCAAACCAGCCAGCAGCAAGTTGAGTTTTTAGACAATCTGATCCGACATAACTCTGGCATACTTGAGGTAGACCTTTTCGTCAAGCCTACTGCTAGAAACACGCTCCTACATTTTAATAGCTATCACCCACGAGCTCAAAAGCAGAGTATCCCATTTGGACAATTTTTGCGATTGCGGCGCAATTGCACTAACTTATCTGATTTTGATATACAAGCTACAGCTATGAAAGCTAAATTCATAGCCAGAGAATACCCTCATCGCCTAGTCAGAGAATCTTTCAAAAGGGCTATGTTTTATGACAGAGACCACTTATTGAAATCCAGTAATCGCCCTAAACTGACGCAACTTGTGTGTGTCACGAAACATTCCACCATGAACGAGAGGATCAAACAAATCATCAATTCAAATTGGCACATACTTAACAGTGATCCAGACCAACAACTAAAACTTGCAAAACCTTTGTTTGCACATCGTCGCAACAGGAACATCAAAGACATTATTGTCCATTCGCAATTCACCACATGTTCTTCCTTTGCTCAGAAATCCCTTGATGGGATCCTACCAGTGCGAGGAACCTTCAAATGTTCTACCTGTAAGTCTTGTAACACGGTGATTGAAGGTGAGACTTTTGTCCACAATGGATACACGATTCGTGCCCAAAAATTGTGGAACTGTAAGACAAAAAATGTAATCTACCTTATTCTATGCCCTTGCAATCTGGGCTATGTGGGAGAGACCTCCCGCTCAGTCACCACCCACCTTACAGAACACCGTTCTGCAATTCGAACTTCCAAACTCACTGCCCCTCTAGTCAAACATTACCTTAACCTTGGCCACACTGTGGATAATATCAAGTGGCTTATTTTAGAAAAAATAGAGAATACGGATGAGAACAGAAGTAACAAAATTCGTAATAAAGAGAAGTCTTTTGGATTTTTACTTTGAATACATACAAGTGTGGCTTAAACAACGAAATACCCTGGGAAAATGCCATACAGTTCAATAATCACTAGTAAACATCCTCCTTCCTGCTTGCTTTCTCCATTACTATATCTTCAGTCTTTTAATTTTTTTATTTTTTACTAATAATTTTCCTTTATGTAATGCTTGTTTTAGTTTCATCATTTCACTTCAGATTACAGGTCCGTGTACTTTTCATTTTTCTTATTAGTCGGTTCCTTTCATCAGCCTCTGCTTCATATCGTATGATCCTGAGATTACATTTTCAGTCACGGTCTAGTCTTTTTCTTTACCCGACTAGCCAGAGACATCTATCAATATCACATCCGGTTACGCAATTCTTACTTCCTTTTCTCTTCCCTTATCTTCATGAGTCTTTATTTAGTCTCTTTCTATTGTTACGTATATCACATGTTACGTGACCCATAACCCGTAGTCACGGTCTAGTCGTTTTCTCGCTCGTTCCGCAAGTAGCGTCAGGTGACTATAGTACGTCACGCTGCATGCCGATTTAAACCTGGGAACTACCCCGCTCCTGTTACTCGGCCAGTCAGCACACAAGTGCGGTTCGTCCTCCTCTCGTTTGAAAAACCCGAAAAGCAGGTGAGACTCTAGTAGGTCCTGCTGCACTCTAGCTATCGTATATCCTTACATAAGAGGACGCGACATCGCCCTTCGAGAGTAGTAAACGTTTCAGTAACCGCGCTATACTTTACTAACTCTCCCATTCTGTTTACCATTTTTAGGGCTTTGTTTATCGATATGTCCGCTACGTGAATAGAATATATTTCTTAAAAAACTCACCTCTTGGACCTTATCTTTACAAACCTTCAGTCAAGAGTGATTTGAATCTCATTACGATTATCAGTTTTCATCAGGTATCTATCTCCATCTATTTACGTATGGGTGAATACATCCTGTCTAAGCTAGCGTCTATTATTCTAATTCTCCGTAGTGTCCCCTTTATCGTTTTTTGAGACTGGGTTCATTTGCGCATAAACTTACTTATATCGACAAGATTATCATCGAGGGATACACAGCCGTATTTTTCGCACAGGGTAAATAACTTCGCCAGTATTCTTGATAAGGAATATGCCCTGCCTGTCTTCATGCATTTATTTAATAATTTGTGTTTCATCTGTAGAGCCCGGTACACATTCCTTGTGATTTGGGTCCCTTGATCGTTCTCTACATGAATCCCGTTTCTTGACCATTGCCGAGTAAGCATATATATTACCTATGGTAATCCACCTATTGGAAGAAAGGGGAGACACCAATACATGTATTCTATTTTCTGGTGCACCCTATTACCTTAAGTATCTTTATCCTCACTTTTCCATCTATAGGAGAACTTAAATATGCATGTGTACAATTCCATTATCACTTTTCACTTATGGTTTCTGATCTCGGGGTGATGGTACTAGCACTACTTTTTCTCTTTCATTCATGTTTTTCACCTATGGAGCTAATAATAAAATATTTTGCTTCATTTAAAAATAAGTTTTTCAATTGGGTGAAGGTATGTAGTTGATCATCTTATATGTATATCTTCAAACTCAGTGTATTTTATTTGTTTTAATTTTACTTTTTAGGAATTTTTGTGGCTTTCCTGATGAAGGCGCAGTGTGCGCCGAAACACGCGTAGAAGATCCATCTAGTAGCCACTTTTTGTTTATTTTTGTTGTGTATGGTCTTCTAGATTTGCATTAATCAGAAAATATTTGTTGTCTGTACCTTTTGTGTATGTAGCAACTCTTTGTATTCTGTCCAAATCTATTTTGGTATATGGTGTCTTTTTGTTTTATGATCAAAATATGTCTAAAATTAATTGTCTTTATGATATATGTCTTGAAATGTTTTTAACTAATTTGAATTAAAGAAATGAATTTTTTAAAACATCACTTCCGTTTACACTGAGTTTAACTACATCATGTTATTAGCCCATATGGTCTGTTAATTGTCATAGACCTTTAGTTGCCTAGGGGTTTTTCTTCAATTTCAATTTCAATAACACAAACAAACAAAACCAGCAAATATTCAGAAGCCTTGTGTGATTCCTTATTGCTTCTATTTCAGTTAAGAAGGTGATTAGTATCAGGTGCTGCTAAGCAATGCCACATTTTTCATATCATCAGGAAGAGATACCACCTATATATCAATCAGGGAGTTTAAAGCGCGCTACTCACCCTGAGGGTCTCAAGGTGCTCGGGGGGAGGGGGGTGCAGCTCCAATTCAGCCGAAAAGCCAAGTCTTGAGGCTCTTCCTGAAGGTCTGCAGAGTAGGGGAGCGTTTGATGTTGACTGGGAGCTCGTTCCAGGCTTTGGCTGCGATGTAGGAGAAGACTCTTCCACCCGCTCTGGTTCTGCAGATACGCAGGGTTTCTGCTAGGGCGAGGTCGGCGGAGCAGGGGTTCCTTTTGAGTATGTGGAAGGAGACTCTTTCGTTGAGGTATTTGGGTCCGGTGTGGTGGAGGGATTTGTAGGCGTGGGTGAGTAGCTTGAAGGTTACTCTCTCTCTCGACGGAGAGCCAGTGGACGTCTTGCAGGTATAGGGTGATGTGCTCATGTCGTGGGATGCTGAGGACGAGTCTGGCCTCGGTGTTCTGGATGGTATGGAGTTTGTGTAGCAGGGATTTGTTGATTCCAGCGTAGAGGGCGTTTCCGTAGTCCAGTCTGCTTGTTATGAGTGCATGGGTGATGGTCTTTCTGGCTTCGGGGGGATCCACTTGAAGGTCTTGCGAAGGATGTGGAGGGTGTTGAAGCAGGTGGAGGCGACGGCGTTGATCTTTCAGGTCATGGTAGGGGAGGAGTCGAGTATGATGCCGAGGTTCTGGGCATGGTCCGTGGGGGTGGGGGGGTTGCCGAGGATGGTGAGCCACCAGGAGTTGTCCCAAGCTGAGGGGTGGGTCCAAGGATGAGGACTTCTGTCTTCTCCGAGTTGAGTTTCAGACAGCTGCTGCTCATCCAAGCTGCGACGTCTTTCATTCCTTCTTGGAAGCTGAGTCTGTTGGTTTCGGGGTCCTTTGTGAGGGAGAGGATGAGCTGGGTGTTATCGGCGTAGGATACTATGCTGAGTCCATGCTGTCTGACGATGGCGGCGAGGGGGGCCATGTAGATGTTGAAGAGCGTGGGACTGAGCGATGATCCTTGGAGTACTCCGCAGTTGATCTCTGTGGGTTCGGAGAGGAAAGGCGGGAGTCAGATCCTTTGGGTTCTGCCGGCAAGGAAGGAGCGGAGCCAGTTGAGGGCGGTTCCCTGTATGCCGGTGTTGTGGAGTCTGGCTGCGAGAGTGCGACGGTGGGAGACGGTGTTGAAGGCTGCGGAGAGGTCCAGTAGAGCTGTGGTGTGGCCTTGGTCGAGGAGCGTGCAGATGTCGTCTGTGACGGTGAGGAGGGTGGTCTCCTTGCTGTGGTTACTGGGGAATCCGGATTGGGAGGAGTCGAGGATGGCGTTCTCTTCAATGAAGTTTGTCAGCTGGGCGGGGACGATCTTCTCGGTGACTTTGGCTGCGAAGGGAAGGAGAGAGATGGGTCGGTAGTTCTTCAGGTCCGTCGGGTCTGCAGAGGGTTTCTTGAGGAGGGGCTTAACTTCTGCGCGTTTCCAGTCGTCGGGGAAAGTGCCGGATTCGAGGGAGGCGTTGATGGTGCATCGTAGCTCGGGCGTAATGGCGGCTCTGTGGAAGATGTGCGGTCGTGGTGATATCTTCGGTGGTGACTGGGGTCCAGGCGGTGATGGTGGGCTGGCTGTCGTCGCTGGAGGGAGGGGTGGTTTCTGGAGTCTGTTCGCTGAAGTTGTCATAGAGGGCCTTGATTTTCAGATCGAAGTAGGAGCCAAGCTTGTTGCAGAGGTCCTGGGAGGGGGTGATGTGCGTAGTTTCGCTGGGGAGTTTGGTGAATTCCTGGATGATGTTGAAGAGCTCCTTAGAGTTGCTGGAGCTGTTGAGGATCTTGTTCTGGATGAAGGTCCTTTTGGTGGATCTGATACGTTGGTGGTATTCTGTCATGGCATTCTTGTAGGTGGTGCGGTGTTCCGAGGAGTTGCTGTTTCTCCAGTTCTTCTCGAGGCGTCTTCAGGTGCGTCTGGATTCCTGGAGGTCGGCGGTGAACCAGGTGGCCTTCCTGGGGCACTGTCTGTCGGGGTTACATAGGGGTGCGAGCTCATCTGCGCAGTTGGTGATCGATCTGTGGAGTTCTTTGGCTGCGAGGTTGACGTCGGTCGGGGTGGAAGGGGCATCGCGGTTGAGGGTGGAGTTGAGCTGCTACTCGGTGACCTTGCTCCAATTTCTTCGCGGCGGGCAGGGTGCAGGTTTGAGGGTGGTGGGTTTGTTGACGTGGAAGTGTATGCAGTGGTGGTCCATCCAGGGGGGTTGCGTGGTGTGGCTGAAGTGGACGTTGTTACCTCCTGCGAAGTTGGGGTCGAGGGTGTGTCCTGCCTTGTGGGTGGGTGTGGTGACGAGTTGTTTCAGTCCGAGGTTGGTGAGGTGTTCAGGACAGGAGGGTGGTGAAGTTGGGGTCGCTGAGGTTGTCTAGGTGGAAGTTGAGGTCTCCGATGAGCATGTAGTCAATGGAGGTGATGGCATGGGGTGCGATGAGGTCGGCGATGGTAGTGGTGAACGTGGTTTGAGGTCCGGGAGGTCTGTAGGCGAGGGTGACTCGTAGGGTTGTTCTGGGGCTGGTCTAGTTCTGGAAGTGGATGTGTTCGGTGGTGGGCGGGCTGTCGCTCATGCTGGAGGTGGAGAGTCGGAGGGAGCTCTTGTGTGCGATGGCGAGTCCTCCTCCTGGGCGGCTGTGGCGGTCCTTCCTTTGGATCTTGTATCTGTCAGGGATGGCGATGGCGGTTGCGATGTTGGGAGCAGAGGTAGAGTTGGTCCATGTTTCTGTGAAGAAAGCGATGTCTGGCGAGAGGATGTCGAGGAGGTCCCAGATCTCTACGGCGTATCTGTGCAGGGAGCGCACGTTGAGGAGGATGCACCTCAGGGCTTCGGGGGTGCTGGCATCCGGCGTGGGGGCGGCGGCTGTGGGGGTGCAGAGGGTGGTGAAGGTATGGTGGCAGTGTCGGCAGGAGAACTGGCCTTGGGTGGTGTTAGGCATGGACAGCTGGCAGTTGTTGTTCCTTTCGGGGTTGAGTGCGAGGAGGGCAGCTGAGTCATAGCGGTGGTTGGTCGGGGATCCAGGGTCCATGGCGCTGGTTGCGGTCGTCTTGTCATCTTGTTCTGGGGCATTCACGTTTATGGTAACCCATCACACATAGATCAAATGATATCTGTGTCGAAGAAGAATTAGTTCATCCATCTGGAAAGAGTTATAAAGTAATTTTCAAACAATATGAAGTCCCTCATTCCACGGAGCAAGATTATTTACAAGTGAAGGAAGTTCAAAACATTTGCCTACCTACACTGGAGTGGGTTTCTTTGCAATTTCACTCCAGGATCCCGTTCAGCTGTTATGCTCCTCGAGATCTCAAAAAACCCAAAGCTACCTCCAGGAGTGTAGCAACTGTTACAGTTTGTGATTCTGCCAAAAGGAAAAGAACAAACAAGGATGCCTTTCCCGGAAAGGTAGCTAGTAGAGAATCCCTTCACTATAAATAAAACATTGTTGCACAGCTTAAGTCTGCAAAACAGCACCAGAATTACTTCGGGAACAACCCCCTCTGGTCAAACAAGACCAAAGTGGAATTATTCGACAGTAAAACACAACATCATGTTTGGTGAAACCGAAACACTAACTGAGTATTCAAAAGGCAGCATACACTTGTGAGTAAATTCACATTTGTAATTTTGAGTAACTTTACTACTTTTGGCTATTCACAAAATACGAGTGATAAGTTAATCAAAAGTGTATACTTACATGTCTCTGCTCCTTCAGTTTAGGAGGTGGCGCCAGAATAATAATAACTTATGCTTGAATAGTTACTGCATGAAGCTACAACCATATTTTTCATCTGGCGGAATGTCCGCACTCCTGGTGGAGACTGCGCTTATGGGCTGGAGACTCTGCATTTTAGTGAATAGGAAATTTCTACACACATGGCGGAATCTCCAATCATAGACCTCCACATGGCAGTTAATAGCAGAGTGCTGTATGGCAGGTAATAGGAAAATGATACACACCTAACACACATTCATTAACGACCACATACATACCACCCACACTATAGGATCTGTTTCTTTCCTCTTCATTTTTGGGTTGATGCAACCATCACTGCGTTTCAGTGACTTAACAATGCTGCCTATGTTGAAGAGGAAGAGAAATTTCATTGAGGAGTAGACAGCTCTTGTAGTTAAATTTGTGATTACAAACTAGAATCAACTACATGGGCTGCCTCCTTTTTCCCTCTGTGAAACCCAGGTGACAGCCTTATGGCAGGAGGTCGATGACAATGCTTTGGGAGAGGAGGCCTGGACTGTGGGAAACATTAAGAAAACATGCCACTATGAGAGGAAAAGGGTAAAGGAAACACTCTTCAGGATTGAGCTGGCTAAATGTTACATCGGTGGGAAGGAATACACTCCAATCATATGTAGATGTTAGAAGAGATGTTTATTCCATTAGGAACAAGAAGTCAGCACAGGGGTCCATTGGGCGACACACCAGAGAATGAACCAACTGGCAGTAGCCCAACCTGGAATGTCCCTGAGGCACACTGAATAAAAACATTCCAGTCACCCTGACAACCAATGTCCCTTTCCACTGGCAAATACAGATAAAGGTAACTAAATAAATATTACAATGAAAAGATAATACATCACACATCTCTCCCCTATAAAACAACCCCAAACAAAATAGATAAGAAAATGAAACTTTCCCAAGTTTAAAATTACATCACATAGTCTTCATGATACTTAGGTCTTACTGCTGATATTTTGGGTCTTTGAGAAAAGCTACTGAGAGATTGAGAACAATTGCTCTTCTCTAATTGCACCTCGACATCCTGAGATTTGGGGCGGAGAAATGTCTCTCCTAACCCAATTTCCAAGCCCCCCTCATCCAAGGTCGATTCACCATTACAGTCAGCACCCAATACTTCCAAACCAACCTCAGCATCACATTCTACATTGTCACACATTCCACCATTCCTACCCATAAATGCCTCTGAAGAAGATGCCACATTACCAAAAGTGCCTCCATTGGGATCTCCAGCAACATCCTTCAAATAACCGTAATTGCAAACACAATCAACATCCTCAACAATATTTCCTCCAGCACAGTCCTTTTTAACCAAATCGCCACCAGAAACCTTGGCTACTCTCCTTTTACTCCACTATTTACCATCAATCACTCTAACAGCGTGTTTATCAACTTGAATAATTTTGGTTTCCGGAAAGAATTTTGAACCTGATTTCTTGAATGGTCTCCTAATCCTAACGCGCTCCCCCACACAAAGCTCTCCTTCTTTGACCTGCTTATGATCATCATATCTGACCTTAGACTTACCCTGAGTCCTTTCCACCTGAACTCTCACCTGATCCAAACTGGGGATGTGATCATCCACCTTAGATTCTTTCACTACCCACTCAGGTGAAAGTTCATTGAATGAATGTCTTCCCTTTAACAAAACAAACGGAGCAACCCTCATAGTAGAATGAGGTGTATTGTGATATGACCAAATTATTTCAGCAACTGCTTCATGCACCTGCAATCCTGACGATATAGCTATTTGCACATGCAGTTCACCCTGTCCACCGTGCCATTTCCTTGTAGGCTATAGAGTACAGTGGTAAGATGTCTGATTCCTAGATTTCTCTAATAGGTTTTTCATGGTATCAGACACAAATTGGACACCAATTTGATATCTCAATGCCACTCTTATCTCCTCCTTTCACCTTTTCTTATCCCTGTCCACTACGCCTCAATCTCTCTTGCTTATCCTTCTCTCCTTCCTCCCTTTTTTTTTTAGTTTTTTCTTCTCTCCTTGCTCCTCCTTACCCTCCCCACTTTTCTTTCTCTATTTCTGCTCTACTTCACTTCTCCCTCATTCTGTCTCCTCTCTTCAATCTACGTTTTCCTCTTCTCTCTCCCACAGACTCCCTCTAATCTCCCTGTTTGCTCTCATTCCAACCTTACTCTATAAAATCTATATCTTGAATATGCTTCTCTCTCAACCACCTCATTCCTCTTCTTATCTCCGATCTCCTTGTTTGCCATCTCTTGGTCTACCTATCCCCTTACATTTAACTCCCCTTTCTTTCTTTTCCCTCCATATCTTGCTTATTCACTTGTTCTTTCCTATCTTACTTCCATAGCTTATCCTCTCCATATATGCCTCCTTTTCTCTCTACACTCACATCTCCTCTCTCCTCGCACTCCCAAATCTTCTTTCCTCTCCATCTTTCTATTATTTTTCTACTTTTCTATCCAGTACCTTTTCTTTCTTTCCAATCCCCATACTTATCTATTCTCCTTTTCTCTACCCTCACATCTTTTTTCCATTCTGTCTTTACTATCTCCTTGTTCATTTTCTAATGCTGTCTCTCCTTTTCATTTATTCTCTCTACTTCATATCGCAATCTCACCCCTCCATTCTTTCCCTCCTTTAATATCTTGATTCCACAGTTGACCTCCTCCTTCCAGCCTCATTCTATCCACCTCTATTTAATCTCACCCTTCTCTTTTTCTTCATATCTGCTGTCTTTTCACCTCATCCATCAGCATCCACCCTATCTCCTTGTCCTCTTTTCTTCTATATGACAAGCTTCTGCACAACTCATTGAATGAATGATTGGCTTCTGCTCCAGTGTATCCTCTGTTTTGAGTTTTACCAGTGCCTGCCTGGGACCGGTTTCATTCTCTGTTTGAATGACTCTTCCCCAACCCCTCCCACAGGAAGAGACCACAAAGAGAATAACCCAGGTAGACACTTCACAAAATTCTTAGCAAAACCAGGGCAGTCTTTGGCTTCTTGTGTTGTGGTTCAGGGAGAATTTGGTCTGATAGTTTGGCTGGACTGTTCCTATTGGAGCAGAGTCAAGACTGATTTGCATATGGCTGGGTCCAAACTGAGTTGGTAGAATGGTAAGCCACTCAGCAATAGTGCAACTTCGCGAAGTAGGACGAGCAGCATATAAACGAGAGTAGAAGTCTGCAAAGGAGCCATGTATGTCAAACTGAGTGTACAGATGATTGCCTGTGTTTAGACAGGGATGCAAGCCAAAAATGTATGTCCCTTCGAGGCAGACATAACAGTGGAGCAAATTTTAAAAGTCTCCGGGGCATATTATCAAGGCCAACAACGCCGCTTCAACGGCCGTTTTCGGCCGAAAAGCAGCGATTGAATTACCTCACTATTAGCAAGGACACGCTAATAGGCATCAGCGCGTGTTTCCTTGTGTCAGCCGCCGTTCCACTAACGCCTCGCATCGCATCTCTAATGAGATGCAAAGAAGGCGTTTCCTCTCTAAACAACATGGGAAATATCGCTAACTGCACTACTCTGTATCAGCAAGCTGACCCAGAACACCCATTATTGTTATCGCTATCAGCTAACGTCTGCAAAATTTCAGACTTAGCTATATTTATAAAGGGAGGTGGATTCTAAGCCTAAGTCCACATCGCCCTATCACCAAGAATTCCCTTAGCGCTGTAGTTGTATCGCTGGATTTCCAGCGATGTTCCTCATTTGCCGCTTATCGCCGGATTTTCCATCGCCGTGGAGATGAGCGTTGATGATAACGCGTTATCTCGGCGATCAAATCCGGCGATAGCCGGCGTTAAACAAATTGCGCTAAGTGCGCTCTGCGATGTTTATCGCAGTTTGTTTGTGATATGCCCCTCCATATTTTTCAAACTTTGTATGTGTGTTGTGCTATGCTGCACACATACAGTGGGACAAGTCGTAAAGGATATTTCTGGTACTAGAAGGATCCCTTCCAGTACAAACCCTATGCTTGACAGAACCCTCACACCCCTGTACTACGGTCAGGGCCACTGGAATTATGCAAGGTTGTGGCCTTTTCTGCATAACTATGGATTTGCCACATAATCCATCATCTGCTGCATAATCTGCGGATTTTGACAAAAAAGCATTTTTTCTAAGTCAAACGGATCAAAGGTTACTAAAAATGTGGCACACAGTGGAATGCCCTTAGCCAATGTTAAATGGTCATCTTTCAGTTGCTTATTTCTGCATGTGGTTGTTAAACTAGTAGTAATGAGGTGAAATCTGTGCATAGACAGTTTTATCATGTGTATAAATGAGAAAACAATGAAGTAATACAATAAACAAATTTAGCACACTATGCTGTGTATTTTGTCTTTTCTTGTCGCATAATTTAGTCAACCTGCCGCATAATTTGGTGCTCCCTTGCAGCATAATTCTACTGACCCTGACCTTAGTAAATTAGATTGTGTGCTGAAGGGTTTATTAAAAGTGAGTTTTTAAACTGAACTGAGAAACATCCAAATTTGTTTTTGTTTTGCAGTTTTATGTAGCAAACACGATCAGAAAGTATTGGAGCGCTTTATCTGAGCATAGAGACTAGAACCTGTTTTCCCAGTTCCAAAGTCAGCAGCTTTGGAAGTAATTCTACATACTCACCCTCTCTTTGCCATGTGAAACACAATCCGTGTGTTTATTTCACACTGCCTGCTGCTCGCCTCATAAAACGCTGAGAACTTAAATGAAGGAAACATCCCCTTTTGTCATTGATACATTTGCTGGGGCTTCTGGTGCGTCTGCCTCGAAAAGAGAAAAGAGTAGTTTTCACACCTCCCTTATACCCCTATTAAGTCTGGGAACGACAAGCGTGCTCCCTAGGAGAGTCTGTGCGCTCGAAGTAGAAAGGCTGTGCGTGCACACGAGCGCAGGCTAAAGGGAACATAGGTTGCAAAATGTTACCAGGACATAGCACAGATGTACCAAGACCATCTAAGAACTTTTAAGGGAAAGAGTGAAAGACACCATGCCTTTGCCATGAAGATGATCACGTCAATTGGCAAAAGAAGCCAATGGCAATCTTCAGGGCCAACACATGAAGTATATTATACACAGACGCCTACACCAGCAGCAACACCTGCACCACCTCCCCCACCACCTTTCATTTGAGTTCAATGTTTAGTATTTCATTTACCACATATGATAGTCATATGCATCATATCAATCTTTTCTTCATTGTTCAGTGTCAAAGGGTAAGGCATTCAAAATTGAAATAAGATATAGAAAGCATCTCTTCTAAATAACCAAACTTTTTTTTTAGTTGACTTACAATGCATCATATGGTATGATTTGTAAATGAAAGAAAGAGCTTTTTGTTAGAGTTCAAGTGATTTATAGATATTCAATAATATGTTATGGCAATAACATAGAATGTGGGGTAAAGAAAACTGTCTGTACGAAGCAGCCAAAAGGAAAGTGAAATATAGTTTTAAGTTAGAGGGGAAATGCTGACTTGGAAGGGGGTTTAGCAAAGAATTAAAACACATCAAAAAGCGTCAAGGGAACCAGCCTATATACTGTTATGGGGTCACTTGGACCCCGGGCGAGAACGCCACCATTTTGCATACTTACATTTAAAGTTGGCATCTTTCTTGAACGTTGACACACATTTGCCTGTGTGCCTGTATTGGATAATATTTTCTGAAATGACAACACTCCTTTGTTTAGAAGAATTTTGCTGACACTGTTGAGGTAGCCCCATGCCAGAATTCCAGCTTAGCTGAATCCCCTTTACCTCCTGAGACGGATGGTGCCCAGCTCTACACCAAGATGGACTTCCAGATGAAATATACCTACAGGTAACTGGGGAGCTAGATCACCCTATGGGATTCCGGCAGATTCACCCACCCTAGGCACACTAGGATAAGGAGCGCTGGGTAGGAGCATAACTATACATATTTGCAAGCATATAATCCATGTAACAGCACAATGGTTGAACTGTTCATTTTGTTTACCATTCTTGTGATGCTGATCACTCTATTTTGTTTCCTTCTTATAATAATTCTAGTGCACATATTTTACACAAGAATCTTATTGCTGCATTGAATGTTTGAAATGTCAATTCAAGTATTTCTTGTGTCTCCTTTTGGGCATGCATGAGTTACTAATGAAAGGGAGGTATCTGTTTCCATGATTTCTTTGGGGAGTCAAGGTTGTCATGCTCTGATGTTTCACATACCACCTGTTACCTTACTAGGTTAGGGGTACAGGTAATGCACTGTGACCAAGGCTAACATATCCTGATGGTGTACATGGATTAAGTCTCGCACAATTTTGACGTTTATGTTGTCCAACAACGCACAGTCTTACTGAGAAAGTATGAACCGTACGACAATACAAAGGGGTTTAAAAAAAAGTCATAGTCCATAAAGTGTCCAAAAACAAGAATACACTGTCAAAAAATAAAATAAAGTCAGGCCCCTAGGCCAGAGGATGTGTCCTACTCAGATGGGGGCAAATGTCACTTGCCATGCTCACGCTTATTTTTCACAATGGTGTTGAGATCCACCTCCAATGCAGACTTAAATTGGCTGGCCTGGCAGGATGAAAGGGAGGAAAGACGACTTGGGAAACGGAAAGTGGGGCAGACTGGGGAGTCAGACAAGACATAATCATTGCGGTCAATGAGGTCATGCGCCACTTCAATTTTGTAGATGCCCAGAGACCAACGTTAGAATGTTTGGGTACATATAAAGATCACTTTTTTCACTTGAGCACAGTTTGTTAGCTGGAAACATTTTGCTAAGTAAACAGAGTTGTATCAGGATGATATGTATGGGTAGTGTGTTAGATGTCCACCATTTATCATTGGCAACAGACTGTCCAATGACATAAAGGCAGTAACTAATCTAGCACCTCAAAAGACAAATGAGTTGAGCAACCAATCCCACACATGCCTACATTGACCTCTAGTCTGAGCTCCATCCCGGGTCCACAGGTCCTTGAATGTGGCCATAGGTCAGGGTCAACATTCATTATGCAAGACTCATCATATGGCGCTGTTGTGCAACACAACAACAGGCTGCTACAGTCTTGCACACAGCTTTTGGGGAGTATGCCTGTACCTCCCTGGTAGGGTCAAGACATCTGGATCGAGACTTGGGAACTCCAAAAGTTCATTCAATAATGGCTTGTGTGCCAACCCTCCAAAGGCAGCCAACTCATGGGTCCCCTCCCTTGTAGATCCCACCCTCTGGGTCCCAGCACATTTTGGGGGGTAGAGGGGAACGTGTCCTCCTCCCTGGCCGATTTGGCCTCAGGGACCCCTTTACCCCAGGGCCCAGCACTTTTTTCAAATGGGAAGGAGGGCAGGCAGCCTGCCTCCCCAGGCCGATTTCAGCCTCGGGGATCCCACCCCCTGGGTCCTAGCACATTTTGTGGGGGGGAACGTGTCCCCCTCCCTGGGCCGATTTGGCTCCAGGGACCCCTGTACACCAGGGCCCAGCACTTTTTTCAAATGGGGAGGGGTGCACGGAACCTCCCTCCCCGGGCCGATTTTGGCTCTGGGGACCCCATCCCTTGGGGCCCTGCTGACAAAGGGTGGGTGCCCTGGTACCCACCCAGGGTTCCCACCATATGCTTGTTGGGGACCACGGGGGAGCCCCAAGGCCCCCGCTGCCCCAGCCGGTTCCCCGCATCCAGCGGGAGCCGGCATTGCTCCCGCCCGCAGTGAGCAACTAAAAATGCTGCCCCTGCGGGCGGAAGCAATATTCAGATCCGTTTCCCTGCCCGCATCTCTGCTGGCAGGAAAATGGGTCTAAAGTCTGCTCTCAGCTGGTGGGAGCATTTCTAAAGCTCCCGCCAGCTGGGAGCCCGACTTTGTGCTTGCTCTCGCTTGGTGGGAGTTTTGAAATTGCTCCTGCCAAACGAGAGCAAACACAGGTGTTCCTACACTAGGGCCCAGGGGATGGGGTCCTAGGCATCAAAATCGGCCCAGGAAGGGGGCTGTATGCACCCCTCCCCCTTTTAACGTTGGCCGGGCACCAGGGGATGGGATCCACATCCCTAGATATACACAATTTGTTTTTTAAATTACTTAAAAACTACTGAATGAATATACACCAAATTACAAAAATATATCTTTCTGGAGCAGGATATAGCTTTCTGCCAAATTTGGGGTAATTCCGTTCAGAGGTTTGGGCTATAGCCATGTCTAAAATCCCTATGGCTGCCTTTATTGTTACCTTGCAGAAAAATTCTGCCAATTCACATCTTAGTTCGAACATGTCAACATAGTTAGTGGGGGCAAAACACAAGCCTTTATTCAGGACTTGGATCTCCTCTGGAGTCAAAAGTTCTGTAGTCAGATTAACAACCTGATCTACAGGCTGCTTGTTCCCTGCTGGGCTTATCTGGTCTTGCTGCCGGTTCTTACTCCTTCCTGTTCCTTTTCTACCTCTTCCCAATGGACTTGTTTCCTTCCTCTCCTGCCTTACTTTTCTCTCCCTCCACCTCTCCCTAAAAAAGAGCGGTTGCCCTGAAAAAGAGGGGTGGGGGAAATTCTTCATAGGAGGGGGGCTATAATTTCCTGGGCAAAGCATCATCTGGTGGGGTATCAGTGTCCTTGGTTGTAGACTCTCCCATTCCTTCGTCCAACACATCTACCTCTAAGACTTTTGTCAGCACTGTCACTAGACCAATCTTCTGAGTCTGAGCCAGATGATCCACTCTGACCCTTGTATGTTCCCTTTTGTAGTTCTGTGTCCTGTTGATAATAGTCATCTCTTGTGTAGGGTTAGATTTTCTTGTGCAAGAATTTCTTAATGTCTTTTTGTAGCTTATTGACTGTGCTCTGTATGAGGAAATCCTTACAGTCCCCAATCTTCTGGTTGACCTCATCCAATGTCTTTTTATGTTTAAATTTCTTTATTGGTTTCATAAGTAAGAAATTAGCAACAATAATCATTGCAGCTATATAATAAATCTGTTGGCCCTGTACACAGGGTGCCTTTTTGATGATAATGCTACTAACCCCCCCAACTCCCCCCAACTAGAAAATAAAAGAAAGAAGTAAAGAAAAAGGAAGACAAAACTGGGTCCCTTCTCTGTTCACTTATACTATGGGGCTTATGTGTGTACCTAGGTCGGTTGTGGTGAAGTGGTTGTTGTGTCCGGTAAGGGCTGAGGGGGTTCAGCGAGTCTTAGCAAGCGCAGATATTTGGGACTGGTTAGTTCCCTGATCTCAGAGGTGAGTACAGCCAGAAATGGTTCCCAGAGTTCTCGAAAGGAGGTTGACTGGTTCGCGAGGGCAAAGGACATTCTTTCCATCCCCAAGGTCTGCCACATGCGGTGTAACCAACCCACATGTGTAGGGAGGTTGGTTGTCCCCCAGTGGGCCAAGATATTCTGATGGGCTGCCCCGATAGCCAGAGCTATCTGTCGACCCCTGTGCGCCTTAAGCGGAAAGGTGAGAGCATTTGGTAGGCCCAATAACACATAGGCCGGGAAGCAGGGGATTTGGGTATCAAAGTGTTTGTCGATGTCATCCAGCACTTGTGTCCAGTAGCTGGAAATTTGAGGACATTCCCATAGCAGGTGAGTGAGTGTGCCTATTGATCCGCAGGCTCTCCAGCACAATGGATCTCGGGCCTGGTTGACCCTGTGAAGTTTCTGAGGGGTTAAATACCAGTAGGTAGCTATTTTGGTAGCTGTTTCTATACTAGCAACGTTTCGGGCTGTGTGACGCTCTCTGTAATATATGTCTGCCCATTCTTTCTCTGTGAGAGTTCTCCCAATTTCCCTTTCCCATCTCTGCTGCCCTAGGGATTTAGCATTCTTCGGAGCCCCTCTGAGTAGGCTATATAACTCGGTGATTAGACAGGAGTCTGTGTGCTTGGTTACCAACCATTTTTCAAAGGGAGTGAGATGTCTCTGTGCCATGTCACGTACCCCCGCTTGTAGTACCCAGTGTCTAATCTGGTGGTAACGGAAGCATTCAGTCTCAGGGAGGCTCTGTTGTGAGCGGAAGTCCTCAAACGTTAGCAGGTCATCAGCGTAAAAAAAATAGCCGATGGATCTGCAACCTTCTTTGGATCATTGGCTACAGGCCTTTGTCACTTGGCCCGGCGTAAAAGCAGCATTATCCACTATGGGAGTCAACGGTGAGGGAAAGGTCCTCAACTTATGAGTCGTGGCCACTCTGTTCCATGCTCTCATAGGAGCTCGTGTGACCTCCGAGAGGTAGAGACTACGGGGGCGGAATTCTCTGTTAAGAAAGGGAACCCCCTATAGAGCTCGGCCCGCTACCGTCCTATCCATGAAAAGCCAGTGCTTTTCGGATTCTGGACACGACCATTCCACAAACGGCCCAGTAATACTCCTGCAGATTTGGGATGGCTAGGCTCCCTTCCCTCGGGGATTGGTAACATAAATCTCTATGCAATCTTGGCCTCTTGTCATGCCAAATAAAATGTTCCAGGTCTCTCTGCACTGAGTGTATGGTTCCGGGTGGGGGCTCGAGTGGGAGAACTTGGAACAGGAACAAGATCTTCGGCAAGATTGTCATCTTGACCGATGCGATGCGACCTAGCCACGACAGGGAGTATGGCCTCCATCTATGTAAGTGTTCTCGAGTCTGTTAGAGTAGTGCAGTATAGTTGAGCGCGGTGGTGTGTTGTGTATTAGCTGCGAGTTGTGTGCCTAGGTATGGTATTGCCTCCTCGGCCCATTGTAAGTAAAATCTGTGCTTCAGGTCCGTAAGCGTAGCTGCGGTTAGGGAGAGGCTGAGGGCCAGGGATTTGTGGACATTAACCTTAAAGCCCGCTGCATGTGAGAAAAACTCTAATTCTGCCAGAAAGGCAGGCAGGGATATTTGGGGATTTTCAAGAGTGGCCACGACATCATCTGCGTTGAGGCTAATCTTATGTTCCTCCCCTCCAAATTTTACCCCAGTCACCAGAGGATTGTCTCGTATTCTTTGGGCCATTGGCTCCATGTAAAGAGCGAAGAGGAGCGGGGAGAGGGGACATCCCTGCCTGGTACGTTGCTGGATAGAGGAGGGGGTTGACGAACAGACGTTCACCCGAACAGTTGAAGACCAAGTGGAATAGCTGCTTAGGTCTAGGGACTCCTCTAGATACGGCCAGTGAACCTTATCGAATGCCTTTTCTGCATCGATAGAAAGAATCATGCGCTCGCCCTCAAAACGTTGGGCCTTGTCTAATATGCAGGAGGCGTTTCGTGTTATCAGCGCACTGACGACTGGGCACAAATCCCTCTTGGTCTGGGTCTATCAGCCCCGGTAAGAGGGGGGAGAGGCGCTGAGCAAGGATTCCCGTGAGGAGTTTGAAATCTACATTAAGGATGGAGATTGGCCTGTAGGACTCGCAGCATTTTTTATCCTTGCCAGTCTTAGGTATCACCACTACTGATGCCTCCAGCATCGTTCGTGGTAGAGCAGAAGAGGTTCCGATAGCATTAAACACCCTCACCAGCACTGGGGCCAACAGGGGACAGAAAGTTTTATAGAAGAGAGAGGGGAAGCCGTCATGGCCAGGGGATTTAAGCAGTTTCAGCCTAGAGATAGCCGTGATGACCTCTTTCATTCTAATCGGGACGTCGGGTGCTTCAGCCTGATCTGCCTGAAGTTTTGTGACGTTAACACCTTGCAGGTACTGGGTCGAAGTGTCCCGAGAGAGTTGTTGAGCTTCATAGAGTTTTGTGTAATATTGGTGGAAAGTTTCGGCAATGTTCTGATCTGAAGTCTGTTCCTGCCCGCATGAATCAACCACAGATGAGACCCCGGAGGCCTGTCTCTGTACTCTGAGTTTGTTGGCTAGCAGTCTCCCACTCTTGTCTCCCCCTGTATAGAAATTGTGCTTCAATCTCAGTGCTGCATATTCAGCCCTGTCTAGGTCTAGTCCCGCTAGTTGGGCGCGGGCAGACTCTAATTGTCTCCAGATCCTGGGGGCGCCAGTCCTTTGGTGTATGCGCTCCAGCTCTTGGACTTTTTGCGTAAGGAGGTATCTCTTCTCCCTACGGATCCTGTTATCCGATGAGGCAATAGCGATGAATTCCCCCCTAAAAACTGCCTTCAGGGCGTCCCACAAAATTGCTATGGGGGTCCCGGGATTGTCGTTCATTTCTAAGTAATCTGTTATTGTTTTCGTGATTTGCTTTACCACTGCTGGGCGGTAGAGCATAGTGTCTCTGAGCTACCAAGTCCGCGGTGGGAGGTGAATGTCTGGAAGGGTTAGCCTCAAGCTCACTGCCAAGTGATCTGACAGTGAACAAGGTAGGATATTTATCTGCTGTACCTGGGGTAGCATGGTTGCGTTTGCTAGAAAGTCATCTATTCTAGCATAAGTCTTATGGGAGTGTGAGTAGAAGGTGTATTCCCTATCTGTGGATGTAGGTGACGCCAAATATGTCAGTACTGCGTCTGCTAGCATGCGCTTGCCGTCCTCCAAGAGGGCTCTGGACTGCCCCTGTCTCTGAGCTGAACTGTCCGTAATGTTGTCAAACGCTAGATTGAGGTCGCCCCCAACTATTATCATCTTGTCAGGGGATCTATGCACCTCAGCTACTGCCTTGCGCAAGAAACCCTCCTGTCCCTCATTCGGCGCATATACAGAGGCTATAGTGAGAGTGTGGGGCCTATCTGGATTGAGTAGGCCAGTAGTCTGCCCTTTAGTTCCGCCTGTTTGGGGCCCACCTGCCCTGTAAACTTAGAGGAGACCAGAATAGCCACCCTGCCGTTTTTGTAGTGTGAGATGAGAAGAGTTGATGAGGGAATGTCTTGGAGTGAAGTCTAAATGTGTCCCCGGGAAGTAGATGCGTCTCTTGAAGGAGACATATGTGGGCCCCTGTGTTTTCAAGGTATGACTGGATGGCTCTCCATTTAGTTGGATTATTGAGGCCCTTCACATTGAGTGAGATTATTCTAAGTTGAGGGATCATTTGCTCTTACTACGGAAATAGCGATGAGACTTCCATCCGTGGGTTAGGATGATATGAGTCATCCAGGAGTGACCTCTAAGGAGGGCTGGGGCTAGGAGTGGCGTCTTGCGGGAACTCATACGATGCATATCGTGTATGTCTGGGTAGAGAGAAGGACCAAACCCCTTTAAAACAATACAACGAACAAAAAACAATAACTGTTGAACATGTAAAGTGTCCCAGGTGGTTAGACCCATGAGCATGGGCGTGAAATGTTAGCAGGGTCCGCTCCGCCGTCCGTCCCAACCGGGCCTCCCCACCGGCAAAGGCGGTGATGCAAGAGAGAGGGCCGCGGGTCCCGGATCAACCCCTCGTGAGCTAATCCTCACATAGCGCCTTGCTGTTCATTCAAGTCGGCTAGCGTCCTCCGCCAGGGTGACCAGCGCCGCCTTTCTCTCCCTGGTGATCGTTTCAAGGTCTGGCCCCAGACGTGTTGGCGAGCGATTGACTGTCCTCCATTTACGGTCTCTTGGGGGTCTAGCCCGATTGCCGGACTGCAGGTTATCACTTTGTGCTTCTTCCTCCATGTTCAGTAGCTGCTTAGCCTCCTGCAGTGAGCGGATCTGGTGCGTCTTCCCCTCCCAACGGAAGATTAGGCGGAATGGGTGGCCCCAGGAGTATGGCACCTCCTTTGCTCGCAGATAAAGCATGACCGGCCGGAACTCTCACCGAGTTTGCAGTGTTGATGCGGTGAGATCTTGGTAGAGTAGGGGTTTGTGGCCTCTGAACTCGACTGGATGAATGTCTCTGGCTTTCCGCAAGATTCGTTCTTTGAGCTGGAAGTCATGGACACATGTGAGTATGTCGGCTGGGGGAGCCGGGGGTGGTCTTCTCGGGCCTGCCCGGTGCGTTCGATCGAGTTTGATTTTTTGGTCTGGTGGAGCTCCAAGAATAGAGCGAAAGAGTTCCTCCATGAACAGAGCAGCGTCTGAGCCCTCCGCTCCATGGGGGACATCCCGAATTCGTATGTTGTTCCGGCGGGAACGATTTCCCAGGTCCTCTGCAAATGCCTGCAAGTCTAGGTGCTGGTCCCTGAGGCGGAGGACCTCCTGTTGTAATTGCTCTATCTCTTCGTCCCTGGTGGTATTTTGTGTCTCCAATGAGTTAACTCTATCTCCCATCATTTCAAGATCCTTGCGCACCTCTCTGAGTTCCTGAGTCAATTCCTTCTTAATCGTCTGCAAATCGTCTTTTAGCGAGGCAAACAGTGTTTCCAGGAAGGAACGTGTGATAGGGGCCTCAGAGTCCTCCATCCCCCCGTCCGTCAGTAATCCAGATGGTGGGTTCTGATCGTCGGTGCTGGCAGAAGATGTTTTAAGTAGGAGCTCCTTCACTGAGCGCTCTTTCTTTGTTTTCCTGGATGCCAGCTTGTGTTCTTGAGGTGTCCCCCCTGATTGGGATGATTGCCTCAGTGTGGGTGGGAGTGCTGCGTTTGGGTCCTGGGGGGGTTGCTGTGGGCACTGCGCGAAGCTATCAGCACTTCATAAACCAGTGGGGTGTCGGTAGCGGGGGCCAGCGTGCTGCGTGGGTTCCAGGTAAGTCGCTATTCAGGCATGCCTCCTGTCTGTCTCTCAAGGCAAGGCACGTAGTATCCGCTAGTGGGCCATAGGCCCGTGCTGGAGGGGGTTGGGGGGGGTATCTGTGTCTGTGCTCCTGGAGTGATCCAATCTCTTTGGTTTGGGCTTTCAGGCCGGCTCCCGCTAGTCGAGGACCTCAGTGTGTTCACCTCCTCACCTCCTTCGTCATCTGTCGGGCTGGTCTCCTCTATCAGCTACTCGGATCAGGCCCTCGGTCCCAAAAACTCATCCGTGCGCTGTCCGGCTCTCCGTCCCTATCTGTTATCGGGCCTCTTCCGATCCCCCCTCGCCCCACTGGGAGCACGACTGACCACATCCAAAGCTCCTCAGCGGGGGGGGGGGGAAATCGCCGCTCAGCCACAGGTGCCTCTCCGCTGTGTCGCAGCAATCCGGGTCTCCACCCGTAATGCTGGAGGAGCTGTCCTCGACGGCCGCTATCCCGGCCGGGCTTTTTGCCGTTCACAGTGTTGCTGGCCCGGACGCCACAGGTCGTGCATCCCGGGCCTGACGTGATCTGCTTGGCCTTCTCCCTCTTTCTTGGAGTGGGGGAGAGATCGGGGCGCGACACGGCCGAGACCGCAATTAGCCTTTCGCGCCGCGGCTCGGTTCAAACGTTGGCGCAGGTGTCTTTGGGATGATGAGGAGATCCGGGACCCCTTCCCAGGCTCAGCCAGTCGGCATGTGAGGCTTTAGGCCCTGTGGCAAGACGGAGCGATGACAGGCACGTCCTACTCAGTCGCCATCTTGGCTACACCCCCTCAAATGTCTTTTTAGATATCTCAATCTTAATCTGTGTATTCAAATTGTCCTCACTTGTCTTTATTTTGAACAGCATGGCACTGGAGAGGCATTTGGCTGTGTTAATTATAAACATTAGCCAGTCTCTGGAGTAACGCCATGCGATTAGAGACCAATCATGTCTGAATTGTAAATCATCAGCTCATTGTTCACTATCAGTCCCACAGGTGCAGCATTTGCTCTTAAATATTCAGTCATGATTGCCCCATGCAAAAAGGTTTTGACTTGGTTACATTTAATTTCCGTCAGCTCCTCCCAACTTTTACCTTTGCTAATGCTTTTTTTTAAACAGAGTTTTATTGATACAGAAAAACATAACAAAGCAGCACTTTCAAGTGTACAATATATATCAGTGCACTTACATGGTATGGTGTCCAACCAAATGAAAAATTCACTGCCGGGAACAACAAAAGCCAATAATGAACAATATGGAGGAAATTACCATTGCAAATCAAAATGTATGCATGTTAACGAAAAGTCTAGCGCCATCAGCATACAACGTGCCCACTGTGTCCAATCTAGCAAGCGACCTTCATCAATTCCCTGCAATTGTGTAAGCAACGCCTGCAGCAGCAAATTTGGGGAATGTGGCAACCACACTCACCATCTAGTAAAAATGCACATCCAACATGCCCGGAGAACTATTAAGTCATGGCGACCTTTATGGATGGCACTTCTCGGGTTAGGCATCAGGGTCCAAAGCTGTTGTGAATTAGGGGGTTCTAGTAATCATACCAATCCCGGGGTGTCCCATCCTGGGAACCAGCTGGCACCCCACTACAGTTGGGCTGCTAGGTAGTACAGATAAATGTTAGAGGCATTCATCCCCCCTTCTGTAGTTACCCGTCGAAATTTAGTTAAGGCCACATGTCGCCGATTATTCTTCCAAATAAGTTCAATGAGGATAGAGTCTAACTCCCGGACTGTGGCCCGCGGAATCACAAAAGAGAGCACCGCGCAGAAATACAGGAGACAGGGTAAAGCCACCATCTGAGCCACCGCAATGCAGCCTGCCACAGACAAGGGCAAGGTTTTCCAGATTCCCACGCTCTGATGCATGGCGGTGACCGCTGCACCTATGTTGCCCTCTAGGAAATCATGGACAGATCGGTACACTCGCATGCCTAAATAGTGCATTACTATCGGCTCCGAGTGCATGTCCCCCAGATCCAGGGGCTCCTCCCCATCGTCGCACATAAGTAACAGGTTGGTTTTCAGCCAATTCACCTTGAGGCCTCTCCAAAGGGCGAGTGTTTACAGCCCTCGCTGGTTCTGTACGCAGATCATGAAGGAAGAGTACCATATCATCTGTGTAGAGGGAGATATAATGTGTCGTCCCATGGACGTACACACCCGAAAAGGGCACGCCACTGTGTGCCCTGTATGCAGGGCTCGAGTCGGGGTACCACGCGGGTGGACGGCGTCCCCCCACTTATTTTACCGGGTTTTTACCGGGTGGACGCCGTCCCCTCTGCCCAAAAGATGGAGCGGGTACCCGAGTCTGCACCTGCGTGCGAATGATAGCCTTTCAAATGCACCCGAGGCTCAGACTAACCTCCCCTTCCACCTCGCGCCATCCCCTTGCCAGCCTTTCTCAGAGCACAGCCGAGGCGCCAAGGCTTCAAGGAGCTGCGCTGTCAACACGCCGAGCATGTCACTTCCAGGGACCCCGACAGATGCCGGTAGTGCCTACGGCCCGAGTCTGTAATAACCGTGTAATGCGAGGAATGGGTCCTGTGTATAGTGTGTTCTTGTGTTTTGAGTGACTGCCACTTATTGCAGTATTATACCTCTACTTGTATGTATTCACGCATTTCAGACGGAGACCGGCAAATTTTGTGACGTCACTTCCTGTCGTGACGTCACTTCCGGTGACACCACCTAACTTGGAGCGTCCCCCCACTTCTTTTTTTAGGACTTGTGCCCTGCCTGTATGCCAACTTCTCCACAGTGAGGGCAAAAAGTAATGGGGACAGTTGGAATCCAGTAGCGGTCGGTGGTGGGAGTGCCGCCGGGTGCTGACGTGGGGCGGGGGAGGGGCAGGGTGGGGGGTAGTAAACTACGGATTATGGCCGATTACAGGTAAGTACACATATAAATAAATAAAACGAATTTCGTTGCGCGCGCTGCATCGCATTTGGTGATGCAGCGCGAGAAACGAAATTCATTTTATTTATTTATATGTGTACTTACCTGTAATCGGCCGTAATCCATAGTTTACTACCCCCCACCCTGCCCCTCCCCCGCCCCACGTCAGCGCCCGGCGGCACTCCCACCACCGACCGCTACTGTTGGAATCCCTATCTGGTACCCTCAGGTGCGTATCCTGGCCACAGGGTCCATGTATAATAAAAAGGTCCAGGCCACAAACCGAGGTCTAACCCCATCTGAAGCATAACCACATGGAGATAGCTCCAATCTAAGCTATCAAAGGCCTTCTCTATGTCTACAAACATGCACCCTCCCCATCTCAGGAGTGTTGTGCCTTCTCTGAGAACTGCCAGAAGCTTCCTGATATTGAAGGCCGTACAACAGCCATGTATAAACCCGGATTGATCATGGTGGATCAATCCAGCCATGTGAGGAAGCAGGCGGTGAGCGAGTACACTGCTAAGAATCTTGTAATCCAATTGTAGCATGGACAAGGGTCGATAAGCGGACACATCAGTGGCAGGTTTCCCTGGTTTAAGACGATGGACAATAAGGGCCACATGCAACTAATAGTGAGTGCATGTTTGTAAAAGTCTGGTAGGCGGGGGGCAAGAATGTCAGTATATGGGGCATAAAACTCCACCGGTAGGCCATCCATTTCTGGAACCTTCCCACAGACCATGTGTGAGAAGTTGGCCTGGTATATGCTGTCCACTAATTAAAGTGGGCACCTTGCATCAGTCCAAATAACCCCTATGGTGATTTAAGAGGTCAAAGATAACCTTAGAAAGCTATCCAAGTGGTAGCTGTGGAGTGCAGTCTTCAGGCTTTGTCTTGAAGGAATGTTAAGCAGCTTGTTTTACCAGAATGCAACCTTATTCTATTGGTTAAATGAAAGGAGAACCACACAGTAGTTATAAAAATATGTATTTATTATAACACACTCTAAATACGGCACAGTATCTGCTACACGCAGATAAACACAAAGCACACAATTCTGTAGCACAGAAACATTCGTAAGGAGCACTAATACACAGTGGGCTCCAGGGGGGAGACCAAACCATATACTAAAATAGTGGTATAAGAACCACGACTTGAGTCAAGACAATGTCTAGAGGATGTAGAATCGTTGGGACCCCAAGGAACCACCCAAGGTGAGTAAGTAGGGACCCCACGGAGGACGGGTGCAGTGTGGGAACACGACCGCGTGCGCCGTACAATTCTATGGGAGAGTCGCGGTTGCAGTTTTAAAGTTTAAGGACCCTTCTGAGTGGACTTCGAAGAAACCCCATGGAAGTTAGGAGGTTGGAGAGCCACCCCACCAATGGATACTGTAGTACCAGAGTTACCTATCCCAGGGAAGCCGGGTGCATAGGTCTGAAGTGGCGTCGGAAACCGCCGTCGATCTCTATGGAGGACTTCGAAGAAGAGACACTGCTGGGAAGAAGAAAAGTGTCCGTCGGAATCCAAAGGTGGATTCTTGATGAAGCAGAAGGGGACAGAGTCTGGGTCACTCAGGAGTGACCAGGGGCTCGGTAGACGAATACCCACCGATGTCGGGTGCTTCAGGTGCGTTGAGGGGGTTATTGACTCTGCAGCCACCGGGACCAGGAGATGTTGAGGATGACCAGGAGCCAGATACGAGCTGTCCCACAAAGGATGTCGAGTGCTGAGGGGTCGGTGTCCGGCTGGAGCACCAACAAGCCTTGGCAGCGGCAACCCATGAAGATGGTCAAGAAATTTACGGTTCAGACCAGCAGGGTCCAGGAGACTCACCAAACACAGGGGAGTCAGGGCAAGCCTGGAGCAACCAGGGGAGCTCAAGAAAAGCAGTGTTGACCCTCAAGAGGACCCACAGGCCGGAGGCACAGGAGTCGCGAGGGGACCTCAAGCAGTTTCACAAAGCAACAGCCCACGGAGCACTCGGTGCGAGGAGGCTGGAGTTCTTTGGTGGAAATGGTTGGGGCTACTTGGAGCCTAGTGCACTTGTTTTGGGAACACCAACAAGCATATGCACTTGCAAAAGTATGCGGTGCACAAGGGTAAGGGTATTGCAGCCCCACAAGGGATTCTGACCTCAAACTTGGTGAGAGGGCAGCTTAGACCTCAAGGGACTTGGAAACCCACCTCCTGTGTAGCTGGAGCCTTCAGAGTCTGTCGGAGCTCAGGAGCAGCAGACCGGTCAATCGTGATGTGGTGCCTGCGGTTGCAGGGGAGTGACTCCTTCACTCCAAGGGAGATGTCTTCGGTTGTCCTTGATGCTCCACAGGTCCTGCACGGAGCCGGTATGGTGCACGGGCACAGACGATGCTTTGGACGGAGTGGGGGACGAAGTCGGGCCCAAACGAAGTCCAGCGAAGTCCAGAGTGTCCAGACGGTCGAAGTTCAGTGGTTTCTTGTTCAGAATCTTGTCCACGTCGAATCTAGGGTCCTACAGCCAGGTAAGCCCTTTTGTACCCACGGGAGAGCGTTGACAGATTGAGGGGTCCGTCCCAGGGGAGGGTCAGGACAGTGGGGAGGTTACTCCCCTGTCCTTTGTCCAGTTTCGCGCCAGAGCAGGAGCCAGTGGCTCCCAGGACTGGTTTGAACTGGACTATGCACAGGGACTCCAAATGTGTCCCTCATGCAGACTTTCGGTCGCTGGCAAGCACACCCACCCAGGCCTAATACACTAAATCCTGTCTGGAAGGTGGTCACACCTCCCTGTGACAGGATGCCTTTTGTTCTGCCTTCCCCTGCTCGAGCTTGGCTCAGCAGCAGGAGGGCAGAAATGTGTCTCTGGTCGGCGGCAACCATTTTGGGCTGCCCGGGACTAGAAGGCTGGTATTGGGAACACCAGGGACCTCACAAAGCTCGTTTCTGAGGGGTGGAATCATATGATTCCTCCCACACTGGTTACCGGTGTGGGGGTATGATTCCACAATGTTTGACACCAAACACAATAGGGTTACTTTCAGCCGTTTTAGAGTTGGTCATCACACGGTCGCATAATGCCACTCTATATGTCTTAAATGGCTGCAGCACTAACAACCCGGGAGAATGGACTCCGTAGGCTGCAGGGGTGTCCTGCTCATGCAGTGGCACCCTCTGTTAATGTTAATGTTAAATTGGACTTGTAGAGCGCTTATTACCAGCAGGTCTCTAAGCGCTTCAAGAAGAACAACGTCGGTTCCAAGGAGAATACTGTCAGATCCAGAAGTGTCAAGCCCATGCTTCCGTAAATAAAAGGGTTTTGAGTTCTTTTCTAAATGGAAGGAGACATCTTTCTGCCCGAAGCTGGACCGGCATCCAGAGTGGTGGTAATAGGACAGAAAATGCCCGGCCACCTTTGGTAGTGTAATTGAATCGCGGGCATTTTAAGAGGCCTTCCGTGGAGGACCTTAGTGAGCGGCCGGGACGTATTTCTCCAGGCGTTCCTTGATGTAAATGGGTGCCTGACCGAATAGGGCCTTATGTGTGATGCAGAGGCCTTTAAATTTAGCCCTCTGCTTAATTGGCAGCCAATGAAGTTGTTGCAATAGGGGTGATGCCCGCGTGCGCCTCGGTAGTTTGAAAATTAACCTGGCAGCATCGTTCATCACCACCTGAAGTTTGCTCACCAGTGAGTCTGGTAGACCAATATAGAGCGCATTTCCGTAGTCCAGCCGAGTCAGGATCAAAGCGGACACGACCGTCTTCATGGATGAGAAGGAGAGAATAGGGGAGAGTCTCCTCAGCTGCCTTAGTAGGCCAACACAAGTTCCAAACACGGTGGAAACTTGATTGGCCAGTGAAAGTTTGGCATCAATTTTGATTCCCAGACTTTTTACCATCGGAACTGGGGCTGGATTGTCACCCAGTTCGTGCGGCCAGAACAGGGAATTCCAAGGGTTACTCTCAGTGGTGATGGCCAAAACCTCAGTCTTGTCCGGGTTAATCTTGAGTGAGTTGGCAATATGTCTTGCGCCCGGGAGTGGGCCTGGGAGTGGGCCTGCGGCGTGTTTTCTATTTGAAATATGATTTGCGTGTCATCCGCATAATTGAATACCTGGCAGTCCATCAAAGCCAGGCCTTTATCAAAGGTCTGAGGTATATGTTAAACAAGAGGGGGGATAGCGCTGACCCTTGTGGGACTCCACAGGGGGTGGACCCCCTCTCTGAGACCCAATCGCCCATCTGAATTTTTTGGGTGCGGTCGGTCAAGAATGAGGCAATCCATTGAAGTATTGGGCCACCAATCCCAATATTGTGTATTCTTTCCAGGAGAAGAGGGTGGCTGACCGTGTCGAACGCTGCCGACAGGTCTAGGAGGACTAGGGCACATGGCTTCCTGTTGTCTGATGAGATCCTCATAACGTCAAGCACTGACAGCATCACCAGTTCAGTACTATGGTGAGCGCGGAAGCCAGCCTGCCTGTCTCCCAAAAGATGGTGGTCCTCCATGAATCTAGATAGAGTCTGCAGGACATATTGTTCAATGATTTTGGCCAGAAATGGAAGCTGAGATATTGGTCTGTAATTTTTCATATTGGAGGCGTCCTCTCACTTAGAACCAAGCATCCTGCCTTCAGGATTGTCAAGGCCTGCTATAGGGGTGGCTTATAGGTTTTAAGTGTAGTGACCCTTAGTTATAGTAAACCTATATCTTAAGTAAGTGGTGCATGCACCAACTTACACAGGCTGCAATGGCAGGCCTGTAGATCCATTTTGCATGGCCTCTCATGGGTGGCATAATACATGCTTCAGCCTATGGGAGGCCTCTGGGGTACCTATGCCCTTGGTACATGGGTACCATATACTAGGGACTGACAAGGGTACCCCAGTATCCAATCTGGAGTGTACCTAAGTACATGACATAACATTTTAGGGAGAAAGCAGTTAGACTGGGGTCCTGATTAGCAGGATCCCAGTCAGACTAGTCAAAAACAGTGTAACATGAAGCAAAAAAAGTGGGGCTAACCATAAGAAGCAAATCCTACTTTCCTATACCATGCGTCGGATCTCAACCCTGATCTCCCCTTCAGTGATGCCTCCCATGCCTTCACCTCCTCTTGGGTTTGCTCACCTCTCGGTAGAATGGTAAGCCACTCAGCAATAGTGCAACTTCGCGAAGTAGGATAAGCAGCATATAAACGAGAGTAGGAGTCTACAAAGGAGCTGTTTATGTCATCCTGAGTGTACAGATGAGTATTATTTGGGGTAAGCAATTCCAGAATCAGTGATCCGCGACGGGAGGGTTGACCAACCAGGCCAGCACCCGACCAGATTTGTCCCCCTCAGTGTGTGTCCTGGCCATGTAAGCCTTGTGATTGAAGCAGCAGAGGCACTCCACATACTTCGCCAACCTCTCCTTAGCATTCATTAGTTTTTGCTGTTGGTCTGGGTGATCTCGGCATTGGTGTTCTAAATCCCTAAGTGTTCGTTTATGTACTACAATAACCTGCAAGAGGATCTTCCGAATTCCCACAGATTCAGACAAGCAAAGCCCCTCAATGAACACCTTAAAGGCCTCCCACTCTATAAGTGGGCAAGTAGCAGTAGCAGCATTCTCGCCACAGTAGTTTTGGGTACCCTTGCTGATCAAACTGCAGAACATTGCATCCTCCAAGCTCGCTACCTTCAGTTCCCAGCTAGGAATGCAGGTACGAGTGCCTCCTCATTGGAGTGACATTAACAGGGGATTATGATTGGAGATAGTGCGGCCGAGATATTCAATGGAGGATATAGCCCCGAGCATGTCTAGGGAGCAAAGAAAGGAGTCCAAGTGCACATGCAGGGAGTGTACAGTTGAGTGAAAGGAGTAAGCTCCAGTGGGTGGCAATGCCGCCATCCATCTCTTAGGCCCCAGTGGTCCTGCCAAGAAGCAAACTTACAGGCCAATTGGCCAGCGGGAGAATCATGGAGGAAGGGATGGGAGCGATCCAAGTCAATATCAGCAACACAATTTAAATCCCCTCCAATAGTAGGGGCCTGTGGCAGCAGAGGGGCCAGCTCCCGGGACAAACTATCAAGAAATAGAGTCTGATCTGTGTTAGGGGTAAATAAATTATCAGGAGAAATGTCACGGCCCTCAAAATGGCCCGTTCAGACCTAATAACACCCTTCTGAGTCAACCACCCTATTGGTAATCTGAAATAGAATGCTAATACCTTACAATGATCATCCCCCATCAGGAAATAAGAAATGGCTATACGCTCTCATAAGAGCAGTGAGCATTGGCAAAGGGTCACACAGTTGCAACCAAGCAGGGGGGAGTAGGAGGGATCAGCCGTAGGTGCCCAGAAGTTCAATTAAACAAACAAAACAACCCAACACCCCCACCCCAGGACAGCTGTGTTGGGGTATGGATTCTCCCAACTGTGCATTTGTTACAAGGTGCATTTTTCCCTCCACCCCTGTAGTATATATCAACAATGGAATAGGCCATTACATGATAGGGAAGATAATAAAAGGGCTCGAGGCCCCGACCTCGTGGCTAAAGAGTACTACCTGTGTCCTGTGTGCGTTACTTGCCAGGAGTCTTTATTTTAATCTGTCTGGGTTCCATCTGACCTCTGGGCACTGTAACTCACCCCGACAGAACAACTGGCAATAAGGGATGATGTACGAGCGCCTCCGACCGCTGCCTACATGGTCTGTACCCCAGCTGTGCCGCCTACGAAGCCCACTGCTTCTTTGGGAGGAGGGTGGGGGGTGGGGGCTACGTCATCTCTACTTCCCGTGGAGTGATCCTGGAATGCCCCTTGCTGGTCCGCGCTCGCGGCTTTGTGCACTACCGTGCCGCTTGAGTGCCTCAGGTTTTCACCCCCTGCAACAGAAAGCTGCCCGTGAGCCCCATCAGCCGTGGCCTGACATGCTGCCTCTGGGCGGCCCCAAGGCTCCAACAAAGTGCGGATCCACCAGGAGCACTGTGCCGCCTCCACCTCACCTGACTGGTTCAAATCACGGCCGCTCTGGCATCTTTGGCTTCCTGCAGGTTCAGCCCATGCGCCTGCCAGAGAGCGGGGCCAACTGTCAATGACTCCGCTGGTGCCGGCTTTGACACATCCTCACCAGCACCTCCTGAGGCAGCAAGTGGCCCTGCGTAACACCTCTGAGCACCATCATTTGGGCATCCTGGACAATATCCAGCACATTAAGCACTCCTGTGATGTTATACTACACCCAATCACGTGGTGTGGGCCCACAGTGAACTCCACCTATCTGCTGTCATGGAAAATAAAAACAGAGGGGGATATTCTCAAGAACGTGTGTTAACTATCGCCTAATTCACTTAACGCAACTTCTCAAATCGCAGTCAATCGCGGGAAAATAACACTGTGTTAACGCAGTATTCTCAACCCGGCGGCACCATGCGATAGTCTCACGATAACACGACAAATGCCCGCGTTAAAATTAACGCGACGCCGAAAAAATGCGAAACACGAACGCAAAAAAAGTTACGACGTCCCAAATCGCGAAGCAAAAATCAGCGATAACCAGCGACAGGCCTGCGATTCCCACGCGACATGCAGGAAAATGCACTATAGAAGCAGAGAATAAAAAATTTAACTGCGTAGCACCATGGACGCACCCAGACCAAGTGCAGAGGACAACGCGAACCCCACAAGCCCCACAGACGACCAGCCAGGAACCCTGGGGCCGGGGAAGGGCAAGGAGAAGAGGAAGAGGAAGACGGGGTTCAGTCCGCAGGAAAACCGGATCATCGTCACGGAGGTGACAGAACACTACCAACAACTGTCCGTCACCTCCACTGTGTCACCGGCAACACAAACGGAAATATGGCAGTACATCGTGAACAACGTGAATGCAGTCAGAGTGTCGAGGAGGACAATGGAAGAGGTCAAGAGGCACTGGAATGATGTGAAGGGCAAAACCAAGAAGAAACTCGATGCCAACATGAAAGCAGCAACGCAGATTGGAGGTGGGGGACCAGCGGCACACCAGGAGCTGGATGACATGGAGAAAATGGTGGCCACAGTCATCAGTCGGGATACGGTGCCAGGAGTTGGGGATCGGGACACTGCTCAACATGACCTGACACAACATCAACAGAGTGAGTACCGACCAGGGACTGGGGGGACGGGGGGATATGGGCACAATGGCACACATGCACAATTAAGTAGAGCACACTGCACACCCACAATGACTCTGGATCATGTGCCTGATCCCTGTGCCACACTGCAGCACACATACAGAAACTCAGGGAATGTGTATTGTAATGAATTTATTTGCACATGCTGTGCCTGTGGTCATTTTGTACTGTCTCATGATTGCTAAGGACTGTCACAATGTGACGTCCTCATGTGAAGAAAGTGTCAATGATGTTGTTCCTACGGGCTATTCCTGCTGCAGCTGCAGTGGGGTGTGGTCCACCTGCCTCATCTTCCTCATCATCGTCCGGTGCATCTGGCACTTGTAACCATGGGGCATCGGTGCGTACACATATGTTGTGCAACACACAACATGCAACGATCATCTTGCACACGATGTCTGGGCTGTACAGGAGCCTTCCACCTGTGATGTCCAGGCACCTGAAACGTGTCTTCAACACGCCAAATGTGCGTTCCACGATGCCCCTGGTGCGTTTGTGGGCTCAATTGTACTGCCTCTGGGCCTGTGTGTTCGGGGCTCGGAGGGGTGTCATCATCCAAGGGCAGAATGCATATCCATGATCACCTGTCACAGTGCAGAGAGACATGAGTCAATAGTTGGTTCTGCATGATGTGTTGGCAGGCTCACTAGTTGATTGGCGTGTGATATGTGTGTCATAGTGATTCCTGTTTGACATGTACTGCTTGTAGCAAATGAGCGCCATCAATGTGTATTACGTAGCCTCACTGCTGCTACTCCCTCCCCCCGAGCCTATTTACTTGTGTGCGCTGCGCGGTTGCATCACTTGCACTCCTACGGCACACCATTGTCATGCCTGTCTGTGCATGTCCACAAGCCTGACAACGACACTGTGATGTTGTGCGTTGAAGGTGGGCGGCCACGTGTGTGTAGGCCTATGGTAAGGATAGGGCGGACACAGATGTAGAGTTCATGGCTGGCTGAACTCGCGATGCGGTCGAGGCAAGACCTTTGGCTCATGCTGCGGTAATAGCGATACACACACAACAGTTGGCATGTATGATCCCAGACCCTGAGCGGGCTTGCGCTCATTCATTTATCCCTTCGGCCGAGCCCGCACTCCGGGGGCATGTTACATTGCAACTTTGTCCATTGCTGGACGGGTGGCGCCGACACTACAACAGAGACACACGCATTAGGTACTTCATTGGCAAGCCCAACACTTAACCACGCCCAGAGCCCCGGGGTGATTATCCACACCCCTACGCTGGCCTGGCGTATGCCGGGCCAGCCCACTCCGCTCACGCTTACAGGGGGGGACGTAACAAGCTACATTTCCGCGATCTTCCCCACTGGCTGCGGTAACATGGTTGCGTCCACTGTCCAGTACACTCCAGACACCAGCAGTGTATGTCGACATGGAAATGTCTGTGGTCTGCATACTCAAGTCTGTCCAGCACATCCACGCCACACTTGGCATTGTGTACATTCACATTCATGGGTCACTTGCCTCCTTCGCACATGCCTGGTTCCCACCTCTCCCCACATTCTGCTATTGTGTGGCTGAGGTGCCATGCTGTTGATGGCTTGTGTACATGGCTAGCCCAAGTTGCCACAGTAAGTTGTGTTGTCGTGTCTGGAATGTGGGGATGTTGGTTGTCATGTTGTATGTGATTTTGTGACGTGTGCATTCCCAGAGTTGTGAGTTGTATGTTGGTGGAGTTGAGGTGTGTGGTGTGTTCAGTTGTTACTTACCGACGAGCTGTGCATTTCCATAGGTGCCATCCTGAAAGCACTGGTTGATGATGGACTGTCGGAAGATGAAGGAATCATGCACACTGCCTGGGTAGTTGGCGACAACATTGGTGAAGAGTCCCCGGTGGTCCACTATTGCCTGCACATTGATGGAATGCGTGTGTTTCCTGTTGCGGTAATTGTGTGCAGTGGCGGCAGGGGGCACGAGGAGTACATGTGTGCAGTCTATTGCCCCCAACACGTGCGGGAAGCCAGCTATGGCGTAGAAGCCTTGCTTGATCTCCAGCTGTTCCTGCGCAGTGTGTGGGAAGTAAAGTTGCTGGGGTACCAAGCTGATGATGGCATCCAAGACAGGTGTGAGGAACTTTGACAGGGCTGGCTGTGAGACTCCTCCGACTCTGGCAGTTGTTGGTTGGAAGGTCCCAGAGGCCAACAGGTGCAGCACGGCCAGCAGCTTTGTCTGCGGAGGGATGTTGGTTGTCCGCTGTGTTGGTACCGTCAGCCTGTGGGCAATGAGGGTCAGGATGCGGAGGATGGTTGTCCTTTTGAGCCTGTAGTGGGCAATGACTTCCTCTGGCGTTAAGTCTCCGAGGCTGGTGCGTTTTCGGAAGGTCCGGTGTCTTTGTCTGCGCTGCCGCTGTGGTAGTCCGGGGGGGGATTTGGGGGTGGGAGTCCTGGCGGTGGGTGTTGTGGCCCTCTTGGGGCTCCGAGCTGCATGATCAGTAGCTCCATGGCATCTGTTGTTCTTCTGGTGCGGCTGTGGGCTGGGCTCCCTTTTATGGTGCAGGTTGTCGTCCGACTTAACATCAGGTAGGAGCAGGTGTTAATTCCCTGCTGCTAACGCGCCTTATCGCATGTTTCTGAATCTTATCACCGATCTGGCTGGTCGTTGAGAATGTTGCGGAGTGGTGTTTTCGCGGGTTTTTGCACGGGAAGGCCTACTCTGCATATCATTAGCGTTAGTTGTCGGTGTCATCCGTGGCGATGTTTTATGCGGCTGCTATCGCAGGAAAACTGGTGATATCAGCTGTTAGCACCTGCTTGTGAATAGTGCGATGAATTTATCGCCACTTTGGCTGCTATAAAGTGCTGCTAACTCGGCGATGAGTCTTTGAGAATATGCCCCAGAGATACATGGACACAGTCATCTTAGCCTGCATGCTGGCCAGTGAGTGGCATTCTACCCACTGCGATCTCCAATACTGACTGTGGGGCATTTAATGCAAGTACAACCACTTGTTGCCATGTTTCATTGTGACTTTATGTTACCCCTATTTGGTGCCCAACTCTGAGTTTTTGCACTCCACTTACCCTTCTGGCACACTCTACATGCCCCACGCTTGTCCACGATGGCATCAGTACCTGCTCTTGAGCCGTTTGTGGTTGAAGATCCTCCTTCTGCACAGTGAAATTGAAAGACTGGGTTGAACACTTAAATACTTACTTTGCAGCCGTGGGGCTAGACAACAAAAGATGACGCCCTATGCGCTGCCATTCACAAGCTTGGAAAGTCAGTGGTAGAAGCAGAGCTGCCTTTTAATTACATTACTCTAAAACAAGCATTGACAGCCTACTTTGAGCACCTCGCGAACCCTTACTATGAGTTGTTCTTGTTGCGTCAAGCTAGGCAACCGCCTGACTAGTCAGTGGATACGTTCTATGCTTGGCTCAAGGATCTAGCCAGCACCTGCACACTGCCGCATGCTGATGACAAGATCACCATGGTGAACATACTCATGATAGAGCGCTCTAAAGAACTTTCCAAGACGGGTGCAGCGCACATGGAATCAGCCCAGCAGCACCAAGTGAAAACTGAACCTCTCAATACAGTCACAGTGAAAGGTGCCGAAAGAAGAAACCTCGCTCAAAGTCATCCACGGGCCCCAAAATGTGTCACTGTTGTGGAGGGCCATTCCTGCATCAAGAACCCTGCCCAGCAAAAAGAAAAAATATTCAGCGTGCAAAAAACGTAGCCATTTTTCAAAAGTCTGTTGGTCCTTAGCCTCCCCAAAAACTCCAAAACCCAAGTCGGTAAATGCCACGGAGAGCACAGAGGTTTCGGATGATGTTGAGGACATGGACAATGACAGCATGGAGGGTGTGGTGCATGTAATACACGCTATGCAACAGGGAGAACATCGCAGGAGGCGAATCCTGAAATGCACCATCCTCCTCGCAGGGCACCAAATACCGGTATTGATCGACACAGGCGCATCCATTAACCTCTTGGCACAATCCATTTTGCAATCTCTGCTCTTACTGCCAGTTCTGCGCCCAACCACTACACAGGTATTCTCTTTTGGCTCGTCAGCGCCACTACCACTGGCAGGCGTGTTCACATCTGAAACCTCTCATGAGACCCACTCAACACGTGCCAAACTATATGTCACAAAAGGAGGCTCTGCTGCTGAGGTGTCGGACTGCAGAACATCTCCAGTCTGTATCATTTGCATTCAGTGTCCACCTAGGAGGCGTGGACGATCTGCTCATCGAGTTCGCACACCTATTTGAAGGTATTGGCTGCCTGAAGGATTGTTTGGTACACCTCCACCCTGACGACTTGTTTTAACTGGTGGTACCGATACATCGACAGGTGGTGTTCCTCCTTCGCCCAAAAGTGGAAGAGGAACTCCGTAAGCTGGAACAGGAAGACATTATTGAAAGGGTAGAAGGCCCAACCCCATTGGTCTCCCAGATTGAAATAGCCAGAAAATTCAAGCAACCCGGAGAGGTCTGCAAATGTGTGGATATGCGACTGCCCAACATGGCCATCCGCCGAGAAAGGCATATAACACCCACTGTCAATGACATCATGGCAGAAGTAAGTGGGTCATGATGGTTTTCAGGATACGATCAGAGGGGTGTTGGCAGGACTGGATTGAGTTATCAATGTCAGTGATGACATCCTAGTGCACGCACGCACCCTGGAAGAATACCTGACGAAATTACAAGCGACATTCAGGAGGCTGTTGAACAGTGGTCTCACCCTACACAGGGAAAAGTGTGACTTCCTTCAGAAGGAAATATCTTTTTTGGGCTACTGCTTCTCTGAGAATAGAGTCATACCGGAACCCGGCTAAGGTCCAGGACATTTGATCTGCCCCTGCTCCCACAAGCGTCACAGGTGTGCGTAGCTTCCTAGGGATGGTCACGTACTGTGGATGCTTCATTCAGAATTTGGCAACCCCCACTGCCCTTCTTCGGGAATTGACAAAGACTAACTCGGAATGGGAGTAGGGTTCTGCACAAGAGGAAGCCTTTCAAGACACAACACAAGCCCTCTCTGAAAACACCACTCTGGCCTATTTTGATCCCCGCCTTGACTCTGAGGTCTCACTGGACGGTAGTCATTGTGTGGGATATTGTAGAGAACAAAATTGGGCTTTCAAATTACCACTGTGCCCCTGAATCCCTAAATAGGGAATTTTAGTAACATAGAAAGCATGGGCATCATATCAACTATGTGTTGACTGGGGTTGTATGGGGCTTTCACATTCAATTGCTGGTGCATTGAACTAAGTTCACTCGTGACACCTGTGGGTGGGAAAGCAAACCATGTAGATCTAAGCCAGAGTCTTAGGGCCAGATGTAAGACAGCTTTTAACGGTCGCAAACGGAAAATCGGACCGTTTGCGACGGCTAAATAGCTTTTTCACATGTACTAACCTTTTTGGTGAGTCGGTAAACTATTACCGACTCACAAAATAGGGTTTGCGAGTCGCTATTAGGAACGGGTGTGGCAAGGGCGTCCCTTCCTAATAGCGAATCGCAGGGGGATGTGCGCTTGTTTTGCGACCAGAAGTAGGTGGTAACCCATTCGCAAATAGGAAGCGGTACCCAGGGGACACCTTCCCCTTTGTGAATGGAAGTGAAAACATTTTCTCATGGACCACTGTCTACCCAGAAAAAATTAAACAGAAACGTTTCATTTTTCTTTTTGAAACGAATCCTGTTTTCCTTTAAGGAAAACAGGCTGCATTTTTAAAAAAAAGTTGCTTTATTTAAAAGCAAACACAGACATGGTGGTCTGCTGTCCCCAGCAGGCCACCATCCCTGTGGTATTGCTGATTCCCAATGGGTCGCAAATTGCGACCTGCCTCATGAATATTGATGAGGCAGGTCAATTGAGACCCCATTGGGAATCGCTAATGTGTCTGAGACACATTAGTACATTTCATTTTGATAGACTCTAATTGTGAGTCGCAAAATACCGAAATTAGAGACTCGCAAAATAAAATGGCAGCACATCTGACCCATAGTTTACGCAACAGCTCATTAACGTAGGACTTACATGGGGTGGTTGTTTAATAATTAGCATGCATTTTGGAGTTCGTAATGGGACCGGACTCTGTAGTGATAGTATATGTGTAGGCGTTTTCTTTAGTTATTGTAGGGCGTGGCGGGAAATGTGTATTGTTTTGATGTTACAGGTTACAAAGATCTTGCATTTTAAAGTTGTGTTTATTTCTACTTTTTATGGTTTTTTTGTGGAGGAAAAACGTGTTGGAAGTTTTTCTTTTCCAGCCTTTTTAATCATATTTCGATTTTTTGGTTTACCAGACCTTTCTTAAAAGAAACATTTTTCGGTTTTGGAGAGTATCAATGAAGTTGATATGGAATTCCTTTGATACTCTCAATGTTCATTTACATTTCGAAAAATGTTCTTTTACATTTTGAAAAATATTTTTGCATTTATTTTGCATACACCTTTTGGATTATCAGGAGGAATGGGCTCCTTGTTTTTGTTCAGGATCAGAACTCTAAGTGCTTCTATTTTTTTTTATATATATTGTACTAACGTTTGTGTATTTAGTCAGATTTGTTCTATGTTTTAAAGTTGGAATTTTAAAAACTGGAAATGTTTATTTTTTGATTTAGAGATGTATTCATTTTTTAAATATTGTTGTGCATAATATTGATTTTTAGTTAATTGCTATTGTTTTGTGGGGTTAACAACATTTTTAACTATATTTTTGTCACATTTAACGTAATTTTTAGCAATATTGTTACCAATATTTTTGCTCTCAATATTATTGTGCTTTACATAGCTTGTGTAGGAAGTTGATATTTTTTTTTGTTGCTATTTCGGCAATTATATTTTTGTATAATAATGTTTTTCGGGGTCGATATTGGGATATACAACAGTCCTGGATGTATTCCCTTCTTGTGTGGCAGATCCTTTTGGTAGGTTTTTGGTTGTGAATGCAGGTACAGGTAGGACTAACATTGTCCATTGGACAGCTTGTGCTGCTGTTTGGCCAGCGTGTGGCATTGCGTGTGTGCTGTGGCTCATAGTTTGCTGTTCTCCTCAGAAGGTGTGGCCTAATATATAATTGTGGAAAGGGAAAATGCTTGGAGTTTGCTGATTTACATGTTATGATATTAACACCTTTGTTTGGCATGTCTCTTTACTCTGACAATGGGGCTGCAGGCTACAGTCGTTTAGATGGCGGGTTCACTTTTGTTGAAGGATGTTGTCTTACAGTACAGAGTGAATATGATGTTGATGTTTATGTTTATGGATTTATAAAGTGCATGGCTGCCCGAAGGCTTCCCAGTGCTGAAGAGAAGGTGCAGTCAGGTCAAAGAGGTTATCGGGGAAAGAGCCATGTTTTTAATTTTTTCCTAAATACCAGTTCATCTTTTAGCAGTTGCGTTTCTTTAGGTAGGGAGTTCCACAGGCTAGGGGCCAGATGTGCGAAGGATCTTCCTCCCCATCCTGATCTCTTTATTCTTGTCTTTTTAATGAGCAGATCTGAAGAGGATCTTAGAAATCTACCAGGAACATAAGGAACTACAAGCTTTTTTATTAGGGCTTTGTGGACAATACAAAGCGATTTAAATATAATCCTGGCTTGGATCGGGAGCCAGTGCAGTATTTTCAGCGTGGCTTTCGCCTAGTTTTGTCTGGGAATGCCTAGCAGTATCCTGGCGGCGGCATTCTGAACCAGCTGTAGTCTGTTCACTACATATTTGGGGGCGCCCAGATAGAGGGAGTTACCGTAGTCCAGCCGTGATATCACCATGGTCTGAACCACTGTTCTCCGGGTTTGTTCCGGGATAAGAGGTAAAATCTTCCGGATCATGCGGAGTATTCCAAAACATGTGGCTGCCAGTTTTTTGGCTTGTGTCTCCATCGAAAGGCTGTGGTCTAACCATATTCCCAAATTTTTTACAGAATCTTTGGGGACTGTGGGGTTGCCTAGTTCTGGAGGCCAGTGGATGAAGTTTCTAGGAACAGACTTATTTCCCAGGAACATAAGTTCTGTTTTTTCTCCATTCAGTTTTAGGCTGCACCTGTTCATCCATTCTGCTACTTTTACCATGCAGTGGGCCAAATTGGTGTGTATGGATTGTGGGCCCTCAGTCACTGATAGTACCAACTGGGTATCATCTGCGTATGATACAATAGATAACCCAAATTCATGCACTATTTTTACCAAAGATTGCATGTATAAATTGAATAGTGTGGGACTCAGGGCGGATCCCTGTGGTATGCCACACGATATTTGCAGGATATCTGAGAGGTGCTCGCCTTCCATTATCTGGAAGGATCTATCTTCTAGGAATGAGGACAGCCATTTCAGCGCAGTGTCTGTGATGCCCGCTTCCTCTAACCTGAGGATCATAGTGTTGTGATCAACCGTGTCAAAGGCTACACTAAGATCCAGAAGCAAGTTTGCTGCTATACACCCCTGATCTAGGATTCCCTTGAGTTCCTCCGTGACCACCAGCAGGGCGGACTCTGTACTATGTTGTGGTTTGAAACCCATTTGGGTGTGGTGCAAAACCTCATTTTCTTCCAGAAATCGGGACAAGGTTTGATTGACATGCTTTTCTGCTATTTTGCCTAATAGAGGTAGAAGTGAGATGGGTCGATAATTCCCCGGATCTAATGGATCCAGGTGAGGTTTCTTCAGCAGTGGTCGAACTATGGCGTGTTTCCATGTTTCGGGAATTACCCCTTGTGTGAGAGAAAGCGAGAGAAGTTCAGTTGTTGTATGTTTATGAACATCTTGTCTCTCATCCTGTAATAATTTTCCCATAGCTCCTCTGATGTGTTGGAGTGCACACACTGACATGTTGACTGCATTATTGTTCTTTGTGTTGAAGTATGGCCTGAATGAGTTTGTGTTGGGCATTATTTCATCCTCCACTTCCATTCTTTGATAAACTCCATTATGCGCCTAATTTTGTATAAACAAATTCCACTGTTTAGTGCTATCAAATTGCTGTCTACCATGAGTCATTGGCTGAGCCTGGCATCATGAGGCTGGAGTTTGTGATGACACAGTTGACATCACAGAAGTACTTTGCATTGGTAGCTTTGCTGATGTTATGTGCCATATGATGACATGGGTATTCATAACAGTACTAATATGGAAATATGACCACAATATATTGTACTGATAATGTTGGACATAGTTTCTCTTGCTGAAAGTGTGGCATCCTGTTGTGTGCTCTCTGCCTAGTTTCTGGATCAACTAGTGAAAGATAACACTGTTGGGTGGCTGCAAAGTGCCTGCATGTTGTGCCGCTATAGCAGCCTGCAGTCGGGATTATAGTCTTTGTTATTAGTGTTGGCATTGCCTCGCTGTCAAGGTTCACTAACTTGGTAGTTTGGATCAATCAGGGACAATGCTAATATCCACACTTCCCTGAGCCCACTGACAACCATCTAAAGAATATTTATGCTCTGGGATGGAACAAAGGGCTCTGCAGCCCCCGTGGTGTGAGGGGCTCCCAGGCACTACTGGGGCCCCCTCAATCAGCCAGTGGGTAGTGTGTACCCACCAGGTTTCTTACCGGGATAGTGGGATATGTCCTGTGTGGTCATGCAGCCTTTAAGTTAGACATCACTTTGAGGGAGCAGTCTCATTTTATTTTTTATTTATTTTTGGCATAGCGTGAGCTTGGCCTACACATTTTTTGGGCATGGGGAGATTAAAAGATTTGCCTGGATTAATAGGATGTTGACATGAGGGTGGGACTCGAACCTGTTTCTCTAGTTCCAAAGGTGGCATCTCTGAATATTAAGCCACATCTCTTCCAGACTTATAAATATTTGTAAATGTCAGTTTCACTGACAGTAACTTTTTCCAACAAATATGCCAATCACAATACAACTTCCAGTAAGCCTTATAGTGGTTGCTGGATATACTTCGATCAGTCCCTCAGGCCTGTGATGTTAGTCACACTGCATTTGCGCAAGTATGCTGGGTTCTGTCATCGAGTAAACCTACCACTGTTCTTCATGAGTAGACCCTCACTGCCAGACATCAGAGTGGAAAAGGTGTCACTTGCCAAGTATTAGCCTTCTACTGGGTTCCTGGCAAGCACCTTCCTGCACCGGAACACCTTGAATGTCCGAATGCTGCACTGACACAGAAGGTAGGATATTGATAACATTTTATAGAGTGCTCGATTGCCCGAAGGCGTCTTGGCCCTAGCGTCCACTTGTTGATATCAGAAAAAAGGGCCAGCAAATAGGATGAAGAAGGATGCACTAAAGGGGCAGAGAACGTGAAAAGAACCAGGTTTTAAGCAGTTTTCTGAATTACAGTATGGTGGGTTGTGCTTGAGATACAAAGGCAGCTTGTTCCACAGTTTAGCAGTGGCAACGATAAGACTTCTGCCACCCCAGGAAGCTATCCTGAATTTGGGAAATGCCATTGATTTGATGGAAGAAGAGCGAAGACTTTTTCTATGGGTATACCAATGGAATTTCTTTCTCAAATAAGTTTAGGATTTAATCTTTTGTTTAAGTTTAGAAATGTTTATGTCAAGATGTTTATTTTAAGTTTTCACACTATGTCTTAGGTGATGACACATTTAATGTTCTGTGTAAAGAAAGGAGATATGTTGTAATTACAGTGGAAATGTATTACATCAGAAGTTGCCCTCATGTTCACAGCGTAGCCATAACTACCAGTGAAATACAGTGGTTCCAGTATCTCGCTTGTTGGGTGAGGTGACAGTTGAGAATGAGCAGGCTAGGGAGTCTCATGTTTGTGGTTGGAGCTTCATAAAGAAGGTATATGGACATAAAAAACTGCGTGGAGTACTATTACAGTATACCAAAGGAATTTCTTTCTCAAATAGTTAGGGCCAATATCATGAAGTGCTTTATGCGCCAGACAGAGTGCCTTAAAAGTTACAATTTTTCTGACCGGTAAACAGTGTAGCTCCTCAATAGTTTGAAAAACCGATTAATATTTTGGGATCTTCGCAAGAAGGCATTTGGAGTACCTGCAATTTATTTAACTGCTTTTGTTGGATGCCCGTATAGGGCACTCCAGTAGTTGACCCTGGAAAGAACTAAAGAGGCGATTACTGTTTTTTGAAGATCGAACAGGATGAAAGGGAGGATCTTTTTCAGTGTTCTTAGTAAATATAAGCAAGAGTATGTAACTTGATTAATCTGTTCTGAGACACTACGATTTCTATCAAACATTACCCCCAGATTCCTGACTTTGGTGGCTGGGGGGCAGAGGGGACCAAGCTGCACTGCTGGATTCCAGAATGCGGTATCGTTTCCAAAAAGAAGAACCTCTGTCTTCTCTGAGTTTAACTCAAAACAATTATCTCCCATCCAGCCTACTATCTCTCGCATACAGCTACTGAAGCATTTGACACTCTCCCTGGGATCACATGAGATCGAGACTACAATTTGCATGTCGTCCTCATAGGAAACTGTGGAAAAACCAAAGGATCTGATCAAATTGGCAATAGGCCAAAAGTGCCACATAAATACTAAAAAGAGTAGGGCTCAAAGAGGATCCTTGAGCGACTCTGCATGGTAAGGGAAAGATTTGGATGTAAAGTCACCAAATGTTACTGATTTTTCTGTTTGTGAAAAAAGATCTTAGTCAAAAAGAAATCCCCTTTGGGCAACCTAGTTCACCTGAACATATACACTCATACACGTAATCATACACGTAATCATATCACCAGAATATAACACCAACACCATCAAGGGCCAAGTGCTGAAAAAGTACAAATTCTTTATTAATAAAACATTTAAAAAAGGTTAAAAAGCATTGTTCAGCAAATGTGTGCAGATTACAAACAAATTAATACAGTACTGGGAGAACCTGCAAGAAAAATTGTTTCTAATCGTCTAGACAGGCAGGTACATTAGACCAAATTCATTTTTCTGACATTTGATTTTTGTATAATGAATTTAACAAATAATAACAAATGTCTATCACAGTCTACAGTATGCCTGTTAACAGTGAACGTCGACGCGTTTCGGTGGGTATAACTGCTTAAACACCACCTTCTTCAGGACAAAGGACAATATCTCCCAAAGCACAATCAGAATCTGTTCTGATTCCAAGGTATCTGTACAGAATGAACTACGGGTATCCCCTTGCAGTCACGTATGGAGGGGTTGAAGAACCTCACTCTCAATAAATAACCCCTACTTTAGTGGTGGATTTTTCTCCAACCCCTGTGTTTCTTGCGCCAAATAATAGTTGGTGATAGGAGCGATATATATCTCTCTTTCAGGTCGATACACAGACTCTATCATGAGACCCCTTTCTGTATTCCTGTTCCTGGGGTATCAATCTGTATTGTCGTTCCCTCAAAAGTTGAACTCTCGTTCTAGCAATCTTATACATGCTTAGAAAACACGTACGGGGTAACGCCGCCTCCGTAGCCAGCATTACAGCCTGCGTGGAGAACATACCCAGGCCCCCATTCCCTGGCTGAGTGTCAAACCAGGACGCTTAGACCAATCACAACGCTGAATTGCAGCGTTGTGATTAGTCAGGGGAGCCTGGGTGCTTACCAATCACAATGCTGCATTGCTGCGTTGTGATTGGTCAGTGGGGCCTGGCTGTGCTTCCTGTTCCTTGAGGAGAGCAGGAGCAGAGACGTGGGACCCGGTGGCAAGGTAAGTTAATTTGTTTATTATATATCACGCTCCCTCTCCCCCACACCCCTGTGCGACCCCCCTGCGACCGCTTCCCCCGTGCCCACCCCACCACCTGCGAGTCATGCCGGCCGCCACTGGATGCTTTCTTCCAATCAGTGGGAAATATTCCTGCGTGGATGATCACATTTAAGAGCTCAGTAAGATAAGTCGAGACTGTACTTCTTGTCGTATGCAGGAATGTTTGGTGGACATGGATCCGAAGGGGTGTGTTATGGTCATTCTTAGAGCTGCTCAGCCTGGTAATTCTATCTCCATGGTAGTGTCTCGTCTGGAGACAGTTACGACCAGGAGTACTGACAGGCTGGCAGCTGGAGTTGGTGGTTCTACGATTCAAGGAATAAAAGACTTTGAAACTTACCAGTGTGAGTCTTTTCAACACTGGCGACGAGTGACGCTAGTGGGGGAACAAGCCACCCACCAACTTTTCCCCTTTCCTTAGAACCCGCGGATCAACTTTCTTCTCCTCAGTTTTCGTGTGACTAGAGAAGGAGCATCGCTATACTCAAGAGTTCCTACGTCTGCTGCTGTGATTCCCGTTTTCGTGTGAGTTGGGAGCCGCTTTTGGACAAATTTCTACACTTTGCCATTTTTGCCATTCCCAACAGTTTTGCTGCTCGCGACTCTGCTCGTGCACTCGCTGACGTGCACAGCCCAAGCAGCACTGAGCCTCGTCATCACGCTCACATACGCTACATCAATTGGGTGCCGCCATTTTGTTTTCTCCGATCCCCATGGCAACCTCAACACGGAGCAACGCGCTACACGCTACAGGTGAAATTGACATTCTCCTTGCTTACGAGCGAATTTAAACATGAATCGGTTTAGACTATTTCTCTAGTTTGTTATTCCTGGAAGGATTTCACACGTACTGTGTCATTCATTTGCGGCAATTTTTGTTTTGACGTCTTCGTAGAATTACATGTACTGTTTTTCTTGCTTTGGCTGTAACTGACATTCTTAAGCTACCTGTGCCAGCGCTTACAGACTTTCAAGTCTACACTTGCTGCCTGTGCCTACGCTTACCAATTTCCAAGTCCAAGCACTTGTTTGCTGCTTTGCCCTTGTAACGTTTTCTGCATCAGTTGACTTTTTGCCGCATTGCCTTTTTTTTTAGTCTGTCATTTCTAAAAGCTGCCTGTGCCTGCACCATTGATCTTCAAACCTTACTTGTTTTGGATTTAATCTTGGTTTTGCTTTTGCGCCTTTTAACCAAACAACTAACTGAACTTCCTTTACACTAAAGTTTCACCATGGCTGCCACTACAATGAGCCAACCACCTCCTTTTCTTTGTGAAAAAGGGGAACCACTACTACCATGGAAAAGATGGAAATTACTTTTTGATTCATATTTAGTAGCTATTGGAGGTGAAAAATTCTCGGCTCATAGGAGACAAGCCATTCTCCTTCATAATCTTGGAGCGGAAGGGCGCAACATTTATGAGAGTATTGACGTGATTCCTGTTGGTGAGGGTGATGGTGAACCGTCTGATGTGTTTGAAATGTCCATAAAAATGTTGGAAATGTACTTTGGACCACGCATCAATGTTGTTTTAGAAAGGCACAAGTTTTTCATGAGGATCCAAGAGCCTAATGAAAAAATTGGGAATTATATAGCTTCACTAAAAACGCTTGCCCGCACTTGTGAGTTTGGGGACCTTACTGACTCATTGATACGTGATCAAATGGTCAGGTGCACTAATAGTCCTAGAGTACAAGAAAAACTTCTGTCTAAAAACCCATCTCTCAAGGAAGCTATAGCCATTGTAAAGGGGATGGAAAATACCTCTGGCTGGGTTAAAGAGATGAAAACCCATAAGGCACTAACTGACAGTGCTCCAACTCCTAGTAGCATTCATGAGTTGACCCAAAAGGAGACACCTCAAGATTCTGTTGACAACGTCTCCAAAAGTATACGTGGAACCAAGGCCAAACCTTCCACAGATTTTTCAAGGATAAAATGCTACAGATGTGGCAGCACCAACCACTCCTCCAACTACCCTAACTGCTATGGGAGAAACACAACCTGCCAGAAATGTGGGATCAAGGGTCACTATGCCAGAGTATGCAAGTCAAATGGTAGAGTGCGCACTGTAGAGAATGTTGAGACTTGTGACACCTCGAGAACTGTTATGCTGAGCGTGCGAGGTGATGGCATGGTTGATGCTGATCTCATCAGTATGCCAGAATGTGAGGTGATGATCGGTGACAAGTTAATTGTGGTTTTGGCAGACTCTGGCTCTCCTTTCACTATGCTGGGCAATGAGCTGTGGGACAAGACTTTTCCTGAGTTGCAACTCTCTGCCCCTGACATTAGTCCTGTCAGTTATGGTGGCTCACATGTTGATGTAATTGGGTTTGCCATCATGAAGATTCATTTCAAAGGGAGAGAGACCATTGGGAAGATTTATGTCGCCAAACGAGGTGATAATCTCCTTGGGTGGAGACATCAGAGAGACTTGGGGATAATCCTCAACCCGAATGCTCGTTTTCCATCTGAGCAAGTCATGCTGGTTGACCAATCAGCAGCCTCTAGTAAGTTTTTTGAAGAGTTCCCTCAAGTCTTCTCTGACAATTTTGGTCTTCTTAAGAACTTTGAACACCGTATAGTACTCAAGCAGAACGCAACACCTGTGGTACACAAGGTTAGAAAAGTTCCCAACATGATGCTTGAACCTCTCAGAAATGAACTCAAGAGACTGGTATTTCTGGGTGTGATTGAGGAAATCGAGTCCTCTGAATGGTTGGCCCCAGTGGTTTTGGCCCCCAAGGATGGAGGGAAAAGTATTAGGATGTGTGTGGACTTGAGGAGTCTAAACAAGTGGATATGGGTTGACCGCCAACCCCTGCCAAATATCTCTGAGTCAATTAACATGTTGACGGTGCTAAGGTTTTCAGCGTGTTAGACTTGTCCTCAGCCTATCACCAGGTACCCCTCCATCCAGAGTCCAAACATTTAACATCTTTTGTGACACCACTGGGGGCTTTCTGTTTTATTAGAATGCCGTTCGGGTTAGCCTCTGCGGCTGCCTGTTTTCAACGCATCATGAAGATGATCCTGGGCGATGTTTCCAACGTCATGTTCTTCCAGGACGACATCTTGGTCTACGGAAAGGATGATTTGGAGCATGACAGAGTTTTAGAACTGCCTTACAAAGACTGGGTGACAAAGGTTTGACTGTGAATAGACTAAAATGTAAGATTGGTGTGTCTTCCGTCACGTATTTGGGACATGTTATTTCTGGGGAGGGTGTCCGACCTAAAGTGGATCTGGCTAGGAGTATTGTGGATGCCCCTGCCCCAACAGATAAAGAGCAGGTCAGGTCCTTCCTTGGCCTTGCCAAGTTTTACTCTAAGTTTGTTCCAGGTTTTGCCTCCACAGTTGAACCCATCAGGGCCCTTTTAAGGAAAGGAACACACTTTGTTTGGTCACCAGAGCGTGGTTCGGCTTTTAATTCCATCAAACAGGCAATAGGTAAGATGCCTACACTTGGTCACTTTGACTCTAAGAGAAAAACTTTCCTAACTACTGACGCCAGCTTGTGTGGCCTTGGAGCGGTACTTTCCCAAATTGATGGAGGTGTGGAAAAGGTAATTGCATTCGCCTCAAGAGCGTTGAAGAAACTGGAGCAACAGTATTCGTGTATCGAAAGGGAGGCTTTGGCTATTGTCTGGGCAATAAAACACTTTAAGTTTTACCTTTGGGGCATTCCCTTTTCAGTTAGATCTGACCATCGCCCCTTAGTTCAGGTTTTCTCGTGTGCGGAGAGTGAAAGACTCACCCCTAGGCTTAAGCGTTGGAGTGAGGGGTTGGAAGATTACAATTTTCAAGTACAATATCTCCCTGGCTCTGCCAATAAGGCAGCAGATTGCTTATCGAGACTCCCCATTGACTGTTGCAGTGATGCTTTGGACTGTGATGCTGTTAGTGTTTGCTGGGTCAAGGAGCCTGCTATCCAAGAGCTAGAATGGGAACAAGCCTTATTGGAAGATGTGTTGCTCCCTATTGTTATGGATTTTGTTGTAAAAGGGTGGCCCGACAGCAAGAAACTTGATTCTAACCTATTACCCTTCTGGTCCATTAGAAATGAACTTACTCTATGTCAAGGGCAACTCATGCGTGGCGAGAGAGTAATACCCCCTGATGCCTTCAGACCTAAACTGGTGAATCTTGCTCATGAGGGGCACTTAGGGAGAAATCTCACGAAGTCTCGTCTCCGTGAGAGGTATTGGTGGCCCAGGATGGATAGCCATGTTGAAGAAGTAGTTAAAGAGTGCTGTCTGTGTGCCTCCAGTGATAAATCCCAAGTCACCAGTACTGCTCCCTTGTCACCTGTTGAAGTTCCACGTGAGCCCTGGATCAAGCTTGGTTTGGACCTTATGGGTCCCTTTGAGCTCTTAGGTCCTTCAGAGCGGTTTGTAATTCTCTTGGTGAATTACTCTTCCAAGTGGGTATCTACCAAATGTGTGAGCTCTATCAGCACCAGGGTAGTTATTGACTTCCTTAAAGATGAATTTGCATGTGAGGGCATACCTAGGTTCCTCATCACGGATAATGGGGTGCAGTTCATCTCGCAGGAGATGCAGGACTTTTTGAGGGACTATGGCATCACTCATCAGAAAACTGCGACGCAAGCCAATGGACTTGCGGAACGCATGAACAGGGTGGTAAAGGCATGTGTGCAGAGAGCTATTGATAGGAAGGTTCCTCTCAAAGGTGTCTTAAGGGATACTTGGTGGGCACATCGTACTGCTCTCAATGCTGTGCTACAAAAATCTCCCTTTTAGAGATTGAGAGGGAGAGTTGCTTTATCCAAGCTCAATCCTGGTTGGTCACCTCTCATTGAAGGTCCTGTTCTGGATAAGGAGGAGGTGGGTGCTAAAGTCAAATCTTACCAAGAGAAGTACAAGGAGAGGTTTGACTTTAAGAATTCAACCAAAGCTACAACATGGAAGGTGGGTGATTGGGTACTTATTAAAAGACCACGGTGGCATAGGAAGGGAATCACTGAGTTTATGGGCCCTTTCGTCATCACTTTTGTTTACAAGAATGTGGTAATAATGTGTCATAATGGTAGCAAATGGAGCATGTCTCGCCTGGTGAAATTTCGGGGGCGACAAGTCCTCATTTTCATCATGTTCGGATGATTTGCCTGTTCCTAATTTGCCCAAGTGTGTCCCTCCTCCGAGCTCACATTCGCGAGGTCCTTCTCCAAGGTCTCGTTGTCCTCCTAAACGTTTTGTAGACTATGAAATGTATTGATCTCTCTCTGATGTTTTTGTTCTCCTTTTTGCTGTTTCTCTTGCGCATTTTCTTATTCTCGTGCATTTTTCTTATTCTTATGCCTTTCTTGCTCTTTTCCTTTTTTTCCTTGTCTACTTTCCTTTCTTCCTTTGTATTTTCAGTAATGGTTATGGTCATTCTTAGAGCTGCTCAGCCTGGTAATTCTATCTCCATGGTAGTGTCTCGTGTGGAGACAGTTACAACCAGGAGTACTGACAGGCTGGCAGCTGGAGTTGGTGGTTCTACGATTCAAGGAATAAAAGACTTTGAAACTTACCAGTGTGAGTCTTTTCAACTGGGTGCCTGATCTGGTGGAATCTATGAGCATCCTGACTTTTTCCTCATTAAGTGGAGGAAACTCACAGAGAATACCATGTAAATTAGGTGTGCCATCCAAACTAGAACCCATAGACTTGGTATTCTGGCTGGGATAGAACTTGCATTATATTTCCTTTACCTTTCTTGAAAGAAGGCTGATATCTTGTCACACAGAACTTGGTCAGGTACCAAAGTGTTTGGGGTATTTGAACTGGAGCGCATTTTAACTGTTTTGAATAATTCTTTGGCTGTGTTTTTGGACAGGTCGAATTTCTTCATGAAGTAGTTCTTATTTGATATAATCATATTTTTATATTCTTGAATATATTGTTTATATTTTATACTTTGTTCATCACAATAGTATTCCCCCCATTTTTGTTCTTGTCGTCTACACTTTTGTTTTAATAGTTTAAGATCTGTCGAAAACCAGTTGGAAGTAGGTTTGTTTCTCAGATTTTTTTTTTTTTTTAAAGGGGCTGTCTATGTTACTGCTTTATTGATCCAATCAGTGTAATTAGTAGTAGCTGCATTTAGGTCCTTTACAAGGGTTGGCTGAGAAACAGCCAGGATTTCATTAAACTTATTAATATCTATTTTTTGCCAAGCTCTTGCTTTTATTGTCTGCGAGGTCTTATTGGCCGACGTTCCTTTAACTAAAGTTTTTAACATGAAGAGTATAGCTTTGTTGGTAGTCCATGCTAGTGGTATGACTGATTTCACATCTAACTCTGTGTTATTAGAGAAGATGCCATCGAGAGTATGACCTGCTGTATGAGGAGGACCCTGCGCTGGCTGTAGGAAAGTTGTGAAAAGAAATACACTACTGCAGTGTAACTGTAGACGTGGGTGAGCCAACAGATTAGTAGGGAGAGCTGAGCCTAAGATTTGGCTTGTGACCGAGCCCTGAGCCATGAAAATGTTTGGCATGCAATTTGTGTAACAAACATGTACAAATATGCTAAAGTCACCTTCAAAATTCAAAAATGTGTATTTCTTTAACAGGCAGATATGGTCCACCTCAGTACATCAGATTATATCACTGCTTTGAGAGATATTTACTAAAAATCATTTATTCATACCCCCAACCCCGACAACGATGTCATTAGTCAAATAAGTGGGACGTCTGTTGTAATATGTACCCTACATGTGGTTTAGAGTCTTATTATGCATGGAGCAACATTACATCAAAGTCTAAATCCTTGATTTATAGTAGTATCCCAAAATACTTCTCTGTATCCAATATGTCTTAGATAATCCAGATGAAAATGCGATTAATTGCAATCTCACGGCAACAAGGGTCCAACTGCAGCAACTAAATATCTTGATTGCCTAGGAAGGAATATTCTGAAACATGAGGAGCTTATACTCTATGAATCCAAGACAGCCACCACCATTACAAGTCTCATCGAGGTCCCAAGGCACTCTGGGACATGTAGTATGTCTTGACTCCACGTATGCGTTTTGCGTAGTGCAAACGTCATAGACGTAAAGCCTCACAACAAGTAGAGCCCACACTCTGCACGCACCGCTGACCATCTTTGCAACAAATTACTCAAACCCCCAAGAAGTTTAGAAGAGATGCTACTGTGCCTCTGCCTCTTGTAGAGTTCATCCTGTCTATTCTTGGCACACAAAAACTTTTTTTCTTTTTTGTTTTCAAATAAACTTTGTTGATTTTGCGTGATATCACATAAACAGTATGATGAAGGAGTTTCAGCTTAATACATAGTGTCATTTTCCACTGCACAGTCTCTATAAGCATTAATATAAATATGTATTTTAAATGCAGTACAAGTGAGCCACAAACTATTTGCATCAGAATTCGGCAAAGCGGAGAGAAGGACAAAAGAAACATTTGTGCAAGATCCATCCATACATAAAAAGGTAAGCATTATCATAGGATGACATCAACAATAGTTACAAATGGGCAACATTAGTGATACAGATCAAGAAAACTGTCTGTAGATCGACCGAAGAAACAAACAAACAAACAAAAAACTAAACCTCCTTGCTACACTCCCCTTGATCTTGTGCTTAGGCCCTGCTATTGGTACAAGATAATTCCATAATAAATGGTGTGTGGATGTCCGCGGTGTAACCCTCCATAGTCCAGGGCATTCCTGATTCTCATTTAAACAATGTCAGGGTGTATTCAGTACATCATGTGGGCCCATCTCTGGAGGCGGTCAGACCCTGTAGTTCCTTCAAGTCGGATAACATGACTGAACAAGCTCTCAAATCACCCTCAAGCTTATCATCCATGTTTACGTGTCTCATGCCTACCTCTTCCGCAACTGCCCACTCAGAAACATCTTTTAACCATGCCAACTATGTAGGGTGTAGGGCGGCTAAGCCATTCTATCTATGGCTTTGCTAAACCCAGCCCAAGGAGGACACACTTTCTACTCCATTTTTTCTTTGCAGGAGAGGGAAGCAGGCCCAGTAACACCTGACAGATCTCCAGTGGCACTGTCCATCCCGAGGCCCTATTCAGATTGGGCAATATTGTCTGCCAGAAAGGGGACAGAGAGGGGCAAGACCATACCATATGAATGAAGCCTGCTGTCGGGCCCCACAGTGCACACAGCAGTCAGATCTGGTGGGGCATAGAGCATGCAGGGTAAGGTTTATTTGGTGTATAAAGTTATATTGCAGGAGCTTGAATTGTGCATTGGAACTAACCATCTGCACTCCCTCGTGTACATTTACCCATTCTCTAGCAGTTAGGGTATCCCCGAGTATTTCCTCCCACTTGGTCTGTATGTTGAGTGTTTTGGGCAGCAGATCACCGTGGAACGCCCTGTAAATGTGGGAAATTAGTCTAGGGCCCTGGGCCATATATAATAGCATCATCAGGGTGTTGGATCGAGGTGGTGCCTTGGGGAAATACTTTTTTTTCTTATTTTGTAGTATAGTACTGCAATAAGAAACTATCATTGGTAACAGCCTGCAAAAAACATTATAAAAATTGCGAAAAAGGTTCATACTCAAAAAATAGCCATCTCTAAGGAACTCAGGAGACCAGACAGGCCATAAAAACATAGTTATTTATGTAGAAGTCTGTTTTTTCATAAGGTGTTTATGCTGTTGGTTGGTTAGGCTGTTTCTAAGATATTAGCACATAAGGAAAATGAAGCGCAGTGAGATAACGTTATTACACACTTTTGTTACGTGAGAAACACAGGTTACTTGATTCCTAAATTAGTCATTACACCTCATTTTCTTCATTTCTTGGTACATTTTCATGAGTTATCTTCGTTCACAAGATGCTCCCAGAGCATTTTCCCTTCCTCCAAACTGAGACACTGCAGTGTCTTTAAGCATACTTGTAGAAGATGTATTATTGTTTCAATTTCTTATGTCTTTTCTTTTAATGAAGTTAATTTTTTCACCTTTTTGACTCTTTCAGCTGTGCCTACTTTATTTGTCCTTTGATCATAACAAGACATATTTTTTTCTATTATTCTTTTTTTTAACAGCTTGTTCTGTAGTCCCAATTTTTAGGGTCGAGCCTGCGAGAGTATGCACTAGTGCATGCGTGTCACTTGTGAGGCACTGTTGTTAACAAAAAGTGCTTAGAGCCCGCCTGTTGCTTACCATTTGTTGGATTGTGTGGCACTCTTCTTTGCAGTCTCGTAATTCGTCAAGGCAAGCCTAACATCATTTCTGTTCCTCTCTGTGGAGCAGGGACCAAGCACTGATTGATTCAACTTAATCAGTGCTGTCCACTGCTCCCAAAGTGATTGAGGTAATATTTTGTTCTTTTTAACTTTTAGTGCCCTGGAAAGAGAAGGCGTATGACTGGCAAAACACTTGCCAAGCAAGACAAACAAAATTGCAGAGATTTATTTTCTATAGTTAACTTTCGTTTATTTTGCCAAGTCTTCTTTTCTCACTTTGCACTCCTGCTTTCTTTTGTTTTTGATTGTGGCCATTGTTCTCAAAAGATGAGGATTATGTTATTGCAAAGCGACATTGTTTCTTTCTTATGTGTAATTTCTGAAATTATTCTTTAACACATAATTGTACAGTACACCCCAATCCACTCCACTCCAGTCTGCCCCACTCCAATCCACGCCAAGCTACCCCACCTCACCCCACACCAATCTGCTTCAGACCAATCCAGTCCACCACACTCCAATCCAAACCACTCACCCCAATCCAATCTACTCCAATCCACCACACTCCAATCCTCCCACCCCACTCCAATCTGCCCCACGCCAATTTGCCCCACTCCAATCCAAAACAATATGTCTCATACAATCCAAAACAATCTGCCCCACTCCAATCCAAAACAATCTGCCCCACTCCACTATTCCCCACTTTAATCCATCCCACTCCAATCTTCCCCACTCCAATCCAAAACAATCTGCCCACTCCAATCCAAAACAATCTGCCCCACTCCAATCCATCCCACTCCAATCTGCCCCACTCCAGTCTGCCCCACTCCAATCCAAAACAATCTGGCCCACTCCAATGTGCCCCACTCTAATCCGCCCCACTCCAATCCAAAACAATCTGCCCACTCCAGTCCATCCCACTCCAATCTGCCCCGCTCCAATCCAAAACAATCTGCCCCACTCCAATCTGCCCCACTCCAGTCTGCCCTACTCCAATTCAAAACAGTCTGCCACGCTCTAATCTGCTCCACTGCAATCTGCCCCACTCCAATCCAAAACAATCTGCCCACCCCAATCCGCCCGTTCCATTCTGCCCCACCCCAATCCAACTCAATCGAGCCCACTCCAAACCATCCCACTCAATCTTCTCCACTCCAATCTGCCCCAGTCCTAGCCACCCACTCCAATTTGCCCCACTCCAATCCAATCCACCTCACACCAAACCACCCACTCCATCACAATTCACCCCACTCCAATCCACCTCAATCCACCCCACTCCACTTCAATCTAATCCAATCCAATCCACCCCACACCAATCCAATCCACCCCAATCCAGCCCAATCCAATCTACCCCACTCCAATCCACCTTACCTCACCCCAATCCAATCCACCCCACTCCCTCCTCAATCCACCCACCCCTCTCCAATACAATCAACCACAATCCACCACAATTCAATCCAAAATAATCTGCCCTGCTCCAATCTGCCCGACACAATCCCAAAAAATCTGCCCTACTCAATTCAAAACAACCTGCCACACTCAATTCAAAACAATCTGCCGCACTCCAATACAAAACAATCGGCCTCACTCCAATCTACTCCAATCTGCTCCACTCTAATCCAAAACAATCGGCCCCACTCCAATCTGCCTCACTCCAATCTGCCCACTCCAATCCAAAACAATCTGCTCCACTCCAATCTGCCCCATTCCAATCCAAAGCAATGTATCCCCTCCAGTCTGCCCCACTCCAATCCAAAACAATGCGCCCCACTTCAATCCAAAACAATCTGCCCCACTCTAAGTCACCCCACTCCAATTCAATCCACCTCTCCCCACCCCAATCCAATTCACCTCACCCCAATCCAATCCACCCCACTCCAATTCAATTCACCCCACTCCACCCCACACCAATCCTATCCAATCCCACTAAATCCAATCTACCCCACTCCAATCCACCCCACCCTCTCCAATCCACCTACCCAATCCAATTCACCTCATTCCAATGCACCCCACCCCAGTTCAATCCACTCCACTCCAATCTCATCCAACCCAATCCAATCTACCCCGGTCAATCCATTCCACCCCACTGCAGTCCAATCTACTCCACTACAATCCACTCCACGCCGATCCATTCCACTCCACTCTATCCACCCCACCCCACTACAATCCAACCCACTCAATCCACTCCACCCTAATCAAATTCACCCCACCCCATTTCAGCCCATCCCACTCCAATCTAATCCACCCCATCCAGTCCAATCCACCCCACTCCACTGCAGCTGCAGCCCAATCCACCCCACTCTACTCCAATCCACCCCACTTTACCCCAATCCAATCCACCCCACCCCAGTTCAGTCCCACTCTACCTCAATCCATCCAGCCCACCACACTTCAATCCACCCAACTCCAATCCAATCCATCCCATGCCAATCTAATCCACCCCACTCCAATCCAATCTAACCCCCTTACAGTCCAGTCCAATCCACCCTCTCCACTCCACTCTAATTCACCCCACCCCAAACCAATCTAATTCACCCCACCCCACCCCAATCCATTACACCCCATCCCAAACCAATCTAATCTGCCCCATTCTAATCCACCCCAATCTGATCACCCTGAACCAATTTTAATCCACCCCACTCCAATCCAATCTACCCCATCCAGTCCACCCACTCCAATCCACCTCACTCAATCCAACCCTCTCTACCCCAATCCAATCCACCTCAATCTACTCCAGTCAATCCACCCACTACCTCAATCTACTCAAACACACTCCAACCAATTCCACCCCACTCCACTCCATTCTATGCCATTCCATTCTACGACACTACACTCTATGACACTGCACTCTACAACACTCTCTGCCACTGAACCATTGAACTCTACTCCCCTCTACTCAACTCTACGTCACTCTACTCCCACTTCTCCACTCCACGACACTCTACTCCAACAAAAATAATATAAATAAATAATAATATAATATATTCAGACTACGACACTCTACTCCCCCCACTCCACTCTAAGACACTCCACACCACTAACTTTTAGCCCGACTGAACAGCAGCCATACTTGTGTACAACATGGCAAAAACACATTGCTAAAGCCAATAGCTCCTGTATAGGCAAGACCTAAAACATTCACGTATTATACCTGCCGGAGGAAAATTGCGATAAGAAGGTCTGATGAATGCATATAGTTTCCGATGACTGACCATTAGCCTTTCAAGTACATGTATACTTCTTCAGAGAAGATCGACTTAAAGTAGATGAAGTGGAGGTATTTATTATTTATTTATTATGCCAGTGGTCCAGAAGGGCTTCTCTTGTGGTCTCTGTGGATGGGAAATGATCGATCCTACAGAAGGTCCTTTAAGTGCCTCAGACATCAGGTCTGTCACCTCTTTTCATTCATTACAGGATCTGTATATAGCTAGTCTACCCAAAGGCAGACATTTTGCATACAATTATAACTGGTCCCTGTATGCACATTCAATGTGTTGAATCAACTTCCTCGGCAATTACATAAAAAAGGTCTTGGGGGGCCATGGGCTGGCAAAAGATGGCGGGACAGGCCAGCTCAGGGGCTGTTGCTGGGGGGGGGGGCATTGCATACTACCCCATGATGTAGAAGGGGGTCGCATAGGATCATGTGGGATCTGAGCTCTGCTGTGTCCTGTGCCTGCTTGTGAGCCCCAGTGGTTTTACCGGGTGGAGATTCGCAACTGGAAAATGCACCAGGCAACTTCAAAGGATCAAATGGGGTGATGTCTCCCTTGGGCGCATAGCCCCGATCAACTCATACTCAGCCTATAATAATAATTGCATAAAGGATTCTAGAAACATTCAAAAACACTTATAGATCAAGATGTGATCGTTTTTTAAAATTTATAGTTCCTTTAAAGAGCCCCAAATAACCTCAAAGCCAAAGGACACCTGGGCAAAGTTGATGTTGAACTATCTTTCCAATTAAAAAGTAAAAGATAAACAAGCACTCTTAAAACAAACAAAAAAACAATAATTGATTCATACGACAATTAATTTGCCCATTTACACACAATGGATGAAAAGGACTGTATCCCTTAAAGAAGCATACACCTTGTAGCACCCACTATAGAACCAATCAGAACTTATCCAGTCTGTGTCCACCAGGAGTCGCTATTAAACTATCTACCTTTTTAGACAAAAAATTGATAAGCTTGTCTGATGCCCTGCCTTATATGGATAGGTACAGCAATGCTATTTTGTGAATACACTGCAAAGTCTTGTCTCCTTATTGGATGTTTCTTCGCCAGTAACCTCTGGGGCCAAAAGCTATATCGACTTGTCATAACATGTGGTCCTCAAACAGAATAAGCTTTGTCGCGAGGGAACTCACCTTTGTGTGTTTAATACCCTTCGAAGAAGACAGGCGTGTTAAGGATGTTACTTTTCAGCAATGGCCATTAGTGGCCGAGTATTGCTAACACACCGATGAATGAACTGTTGCTGCTTCGGGTGCTGCCTCGATTTGAAAGACCAGCCACATGGTTACTACTAATGGAACACGCCATCCACCCAGCAGCTCTGGGCTAAACCGTGGGCAACACTTTATGCCTGTGGCTGAGAGAGAGACATAGAGAGAGAAAGTAGAGTGTGTGTGAGACAGTGAACAGTTAGAGAGATTATTTCTCTGGTTGCTACCAGTAGTTCTTTCTGCCATGATTTATGGGTATGTAGGTGTTTCCTAAGCTTTAACAAGTCTCAGACTTTTGCAGAACTTTTTGACCCTGTGATCGTGTCCCAAGATAAGACTGTTTCTGCTTCTTTTTCTGGTAATACTGGATGGTCTCCGTGCAGAACACAGGGGTTTCATTTTTCGCATATTTCAAGCGGTGTATTTGCGTCTTGCAGCTCGTTTTCCCTAAGTCCAACATTTCCTTGTTGACCGATACAATTTTGGGCTGCAGTCCAGGTCTGTTTGCACTGGCTTCTTTTAAACTCCAGTCTGTGATTGCTGTCCTTGTATTCTTCTATGTGACTAGCTATATAGTCACGTTCTAGTTCCTGTCTAGCATGTTGTAGCTTTTCATTTTGTTTCCCACCTTTTTCTAGGTTCCCCAGTGTGATGTGTATTTTGTTTAGCCTTTTTGGATACCACATTCAGGTAGGGCGTTTCGGTGTGTCCATCCTTTCTCCGGCAGGTGCGCACCTCCACCTGTAGTATTTGTGGGGCATTTTACACTGTCAGCGGGGTTGTCATCTCATTTTGCTGAGTTGTAGATCTTTAACATGTAAAGCTTTTTGTTACTTTTCCTTCGATACATTTGGAGATTTGCAGAGTTTTTATTACATCCAGGATGAATAGATGTTTCTTTGCTACTGAGAGCCCGGTCAGTTAAAGCAGTGCATTTTGTTGAAAATGTCAAATTTTGTAGAATGAATTCCCTGAATTGTATGAAACAAATTCTTTGCAAATTGTTTATATGACAAAATTAGAACAACCTACTTTTTATAGGATGAAGTCAAAGTCCACCTACTTTCTTTGACACCTGAATGGTCTTGTAATGAATAAATGCTTTGTAAAGAAGGATACACACTGAAATATTTTTCGTTGCATCTTTAATCTTTTACCTGGAAGTAGAGCAGCCCTCGTGGCTGGACCTTGGAGATAAGATCAAAAGATGATAATGTATTCTTTTTATGAAGACTCAAATTCGGCAGAAAGCGGACTCGTTGCTCTTGTATGGAGGTAGGGATTTGACATTAAGCTTAAAGTTTAGACATGTTGGGAAGCTTAGATTATAACTTCGCTCCTGGTTCGATAAATGCTGCTTATTACAGATGGCAGGAAAGGGTTGGTGCAGTGCTTAATATGAGCCGGTGGTTACCGGTGGGGCACACTGACACTCATTTTCGGGGACCGGTATGTATTTTTCCTCATCAAACATTGACCTTAAGCTAGAGAGGGAAAAACACACAAAGGGGAAAGAAGTAGGAGAAAGAGGGAAAACACATCGCAAAGTGAGAAGGCAGGAACCTGCACGAGTGACATAAAGGGGTAGGGGAGGTCGATTCAGGACTACCTACACTTGGAGTCAGATTTACAAGGAAAGTGACTCAGTGCGTGCCCCAAACCATTTTGCTGCGCCGCACTGAGTCACTTTCAAAGCACAGGGATAGGACATATTTACAACAATATGTCACATCTCTGTGCTTCCCCCTGCACTGGCGCACAAACTGCTGCCATGCGCCAGCACAGGCACCCTTGCACCATGGTGCAAGGATGCCTGCGTCGTGGGGAGATTGTTTATGTGCAGGAAGGGTTCCCTTCCTGCACATACACAATCAGAAATGGCATTTTTCAACTTCTATGTGTGCTGCATTAGCACATGTAGAACTTGTAAAATGTCATTTATTTAAAGGATTGCTTATGTGCAGGAGGGGACACCTTCCTGTGCATAAACAATCATTAAAGGTTATTTCCTCATTCTATGTGTGCTGCAGAATGCATCACGCATAGAAAGAGGAAAAAAAGAGGAGAAATGAATACATTTCTCCTCGTTGCGCCTCCCTGCGCCTCCCTACGCCTCCCCTGGGAAGCCGTACCATTCAGACACATTTCCAGATTTACGATTTCTTGTAGATCTGGAAATATGTCAGGTTCCATGGGTGTTGCGTGGGAACACCCACAGCAACACCCATATAACGCCCCTTTCACGCAAAGTGCAGCGTGTAAAGGGGCCGTATTTACAAGGACAGGAAAAGCCACCCTGCCACGCAGGGTGGCTTTTCCTGTCCTTGTAAATATAGGTCAGAAAAATGCGACACAAAAAGTGACACACTGGCAGCGCAAGGGGCTTGTAAATCTGCCCCTTGGTATTTGGCGAGTCGACATTTAAAAGCACCGGCAAAAGGCTTCTGAGCAGAGCGTTGGGCGCCTGCACTCATTCTATTACAAAATAAGGGTGCGTAATTTGAGGTGGGTGGACAAAATATCGAAAACACAAATATCGTCGGACACAATATTGTGTCAAAAATATCGAGGACAAGAATATCGTGAAGGTCATTTCTTATGGGTAAGTAAAGTTTTACTATATATAACTCCACATATATGTACTTTGACGATATATATATCTTCAAGGTACGTAGATCTGGAGTTAAGAATAGTAAATTTATACCTATCTATTTGCACTTACCTACTCGATATTCTTGTCCTTGATATTTTGGACACGATATTCTGTCCACACGATATTTTGTGTTCGATATTCTGTCAGTGAACCGTAATTTGAGCAGGTGGTTGCCGGTGGGGGCCACCGGCACTTATCTTTGGGGCCTGCGCTTATTTTTCCTGATCGGACATTTCTCGGGAGCAAGAGCGCAAAAAACACACACATCGAAAAGAAACAGAAAAGAAAGATGGAAAACCCGCACCAAAGAGTGAATGCAGGAGTCAAGAGTGAGGTCAAGGGGAAGAGAGTGTCTGTAGTGGATTAAAGAAGCATCATGTGGGTTAAGGCGACGCAGCCTCAGTATCCCAAGGCCCAACTTTTAATTACGCCGACCTCGGGCTCCTGAGCAGAGCTTCAGGCACCGCACTCAGGGGGATATGTACAATGAAGTGGCGGAGCGTGTCGTTAGCCTCCTTGGCTTAACGACACGTTCCGCTACTTCGGAAATGCAAGGCTGCACCATATGTACAAGAATATGGTGCAGCCTTGCGTTTCCCCCTGCGATCGCGCTAAGTGTAACAATTTAGCGCCAACGCAGGCACCCTTGCACCAGAGTGCAAGGGTGTCTTCGTGCAGGAGAGGATTGTTTATGTCTAGGAAGGTGTCCCTTCCTGCACATAAACAATCCTAAAATGCAATTCTGTCACTTTCATGTGTGCTGCTTTATGCAGCACACATAAAAGTGACAGAATTGCATTTTTTTTTAAAGGTTTGTTTATGTACAGGAAGGGACACCTCCAATCCAAGTAAAAATGTGACTGCATGAGGAAGCAATACATAAAAGTCTTCTAAAACATGTCCGAGCCATAAAACTCTTTAACAGCTCAATATTTCAAACTATATTATAAATCACTTAAAAACACAAAATACAATACAATCAATCAATCAAATCAGCTTTATTCGGAATATATGCGATATATCCATAAAAGCATACTACATAAAAGAAACAATTCATCGTGATAAAAATTTCATAAAATCAATTACGTGTGAAATTTAAAATACGGTTTCCTGTACACAAAACATTTGAAAAATTTAATCAAAACAAGATTATTATTATAGCTTGACCTCAGAGAACTGTCAAAAATTAAAGTAATTGGAAAATGCATTACAATTTCGTCAAAATGGGTAGCTATTCAGTTTCATAACTCAACACTAGCCAGTTGAACAAAGAGGTTAACCATATTGCATGTTGTTACATTTTCCAAATTACATAAGTGATAAAAAGCAGATTTGTACGTAAACAATCTGTTATCAATAAATAAAGGTCGTAAAATTGCATTTCTGATGTCCCTGTAAAATTTAAAAAGTGCAAAGTGGACTGAGCCGTTTTACCATCACACGGGCATTAGGGTAGATTAGAGCTCTACTTGCCCATCTTGGGGAAAACGATCTGAAAGTGCAGGGTGCTCAGCCTTAATCTGGTTAAGTAAAATCTATATTGTGGATTTCTTATGGCAATAAGATATGGCTGGATGCCTACTGAAATCGGGCCTTCACAATAAGATCTAACAAGTGATTTTTTCCTTGTTTCAACCTCTCTTGCAGATTCTCTTGATTCCAACAACATCTTTTTTAACTCCCCTTTGGTATAGTTCAACATAGTTTTGGGGTCACGGAAATCGGTTACCACGTTGCACTCAGATAAAAGACTATAAATGTGCTTTAACCATGGTATCTTCCTACATTGATCAAGTGTAAGACTGTCCATTATTATATCTTTGGTAAAATGCGTCTCATCTTTCGACCATATTCTAAACCACAGTGTAAGCGCAGCCATACTAATCAAATCGCTAATATAAGGTACGTTTAATTCCTTATGAGCAATGTAGGTAGCCGTTGTGTTAGGTACCGATAGTACCCTCCTTAAGAATTTATTTTCAAGGGTTTGTAATGCAGTAGCGTCTGTCCTACCCCATAATGCTCCACCGTAACAAGCCCCAGTAATACATGTACTACCGTATAACTTGAGGATTTCACGCACTGGCTTACTGCCTATTTTATGTGAAAATCTAAAAATAGCCTCGCTCGATCTTATAAATTTTAATTTATATAAATTAATGTGTGCGCTCCATGAACCATTGCCATTAAAAAGAAGCCCCAGATATGAAAAAGTAGATGTTCGTTCGATGGGTACTCCATCGACATAATGTCTTCTATTCTTAGCTCTACTTTTCCCGCAAGTCATGACTAGTGTTTTACTTAAGTTGATTTTAAGATCTTTTCCAGTCATGAAGTTTGTAAAGTGGTCTATCAAACTTTGTAGGCCGTTTGCAGTCCTAGATATTAGGACTGCATCGTCTGCATATAATAAAACTGGGGTTATCCGTTTACCAACAACTGGGGCATCAGCCCTTACATTCTGCAGTAAAGAATCAATACCGTTAATATATAGTGAAAATAAAAGGGGCGCAAGGACGCAACCCTGTCTGATTCCACGGGTAACTCTAAATTGTGTGGTGCATTCCCCGTTGGGGCCGTAGCGTATCCTTGATGTTAAATGGGCGTATAGCTGTGATAAAAGGCTTATTATATCGTGTGGGGCGCCCATCCCAACCAGCGTTTGCCAAAGCTTTACATGATTCACTAAATCAAAGGCGCTGGTAAGGTCGACGAAACATAAATGAAGCTGACCTTCCTTAACTATCGTATATTTCCCTATTAACATCTCGAGGTTGACACATTGCTCAACCGTGCCAATACCCCTTCTGAAACCAAATTGGGCAGCTGTTAAGATGTTTTTCTCCTCGACCCAACATTCCAATCTATTCAGCATAATTCTACCCATTAATTTGGACGTGGAGTCAAGAAGGGATATTGGTCGGTAGCATTTTGCGCTTCCTCTGTCGCCTTTTTTGAAAATAGGGACAATCATGCTTTCCGCCCAGGTTATAGGCAGCGTCCCGCTAATAATAGCATTAAAAAAGTTAACTAAAATCGGGGACCAAAAATCAGCATTGTACTAAAAAATGTCAATAGGGACCCCATCTGGGCCTGCGGCTTTACCACAAACGCTATTCTTTAGGGCGGTTTTAATCTCCTCAATAATAATGGGTTCTATCTTAGCAACACTTAAGGATATAATTTTACAGTTTCCATCCGTCTCAATACTCTCATGTATGGGATTAAAAATGTTCTCAAAATGGGACAACCAATCTTCAGGACTCACTACCGTTTCGACTTTTGCGGATAAGGTATCCTTAAATAGCGGTTGATCTATTGTTTTCCAGAATAGGGCAGAGTCCTTAGTCTCTGCCGCTTGGATCAGGCTATCCCAGGCGGACTCCCTAATTTCTAATTTCCTTAATTTTAATGCTTCCTTGTAACATTTCCTAAGGGTACAGATGCTTTCACTGTTTCTAGGTCTTACTTTTAATGCTTCCTTCAAGTCTTTATTTAATTTAGAACACTGCTTATTGAACCATCTAGGATGGTGGTCCTTATGTTTCTTTTTCCTAAGTTTCAAATTATTGGAAATTTCAGCAGCAATGTTTTGGAAAGCACTTACTATCTCGGTGTTGGTGAATGATTTATCCAGGCATATGTTAATAAAGTGATTAGTATTTTGAACTATATTTTCCATAAAGGCTGTCGGGTTAACACCTGACCACTTAATGGAGATCCCATTTTCACCTTGTGTTTTAATTTCTCCAGTAGAGACAAACACCTTCTCTGTGTGATATAAGCTCGGGATCAGCGTTAAGAGCAGAGGGTGATGGTCACTATACAAGCTAGCCTGTATGTAACACTTTTCCACAAAGGGCCTACAATTCCTTGATGTCAGAATGTGATCAATACATGTCGATGATCTAGCCCCTTCATAGGATTTATTTACATATTCACCCCTATATTCTCCAAGCTCTTCAATTTCCAAGTTATGTTTATACATAACATGGTTAATTGCCTCACCATAAGGGTTATGTGGGAAGTGGAAAATACAATCGCTATGGGTGTCTCCATGGCCACAGCGATCCGCTGTTGAAATGTTACATACCTCACTATTGAAATCCCCCGCCCAGATTAATATATAATCCCCACCACCCCCTTCAAGAAAACATCCAGCTCCTCTTCCATTTTGATAATTACCCCATGTTTAGTTTTATCGAAAATATTATTGTAAAAGTTAATCACCACAATGGAATGCTGTTTCCCTTTAACAGAAAAGAATAAGAACTGGAAAAACTGTGATTTTGTATAAAACTTCTTTAGAATCAGGGGGGAAGTCACAGCAGATAATACTGCTAGGCCTCCTCTAGCTCTCCCCGCCTTTGATGGGGTTGCTTCTGTAAAAATGTTTTAAAACCATTTATGAAAAAACATTCGGTGAGCCAAGTTTCTTGTAATAAGATCAATGTACAATCTTGAATACTATTAAGCCAATCTGTTTCGTGTAATTTGTTTTTAATCCCTGCAATGTTCCAGGACATAAATTTTAGTGAACCGTATGGAAGACAACTAGTTAAATTAATGCCGGAAATATTATTTGGGGGGATAACGTTATTACTTTCATTTGGTTGCACAACTTCCTCATCCAGTCAATCCACCTCGCTGCAGCTACCCAGGGGGGCAAACCTATTCAAAGTGGTCGGTAACATATGTGTCGCGATGCTAGGGTTAGATCTACCACTTGGATAGGGAGGCTCCATTCTTGGTCTATAAAAATAGCCAAGGGGGACTGCAATGACACTCTCATCCGAGCGAGCGGATGGCCATGTATCTTTTACTGATATTTCCTCTAGAATGGAACCTACCACTTCGGGGGTACGGAAATTTACAACAATGCAATCACCTTCACATGCTTTTTCCATTTTACCCACCCAACTCACTCTTCTCAACATAATTATTTCCTGGATGAGGATTCTTGTACTACAGCGGGAATTTCCTGAAAACCAATGTACAACTCGGTTCTTCAATGACCCCCAAGATTCTGTAGTATTGTCCAACAATTTAGGAACATTTTTTAAAACAACAACATAAGGGGTAGCCTGAGGCGGTAAATTAATGGGAGCCTCATGATGCCTCTTGGACCGTGCTACTTCTGCCATTGCTGAGTTAGGCTTATTTTTAGGATTTTGTATATTATTAGCCCTATCTTTTGATGCACTAACCTTAAGAGTTTTCTCTAAACAATTCGTCAAAGTCAGGTTACTTGTGTCTCTTTTTGCTCCATTATCAGGAATTTGAACAGTTACCACTTTCTTAGCCGAAATGCTACTAGGCAAGGACTTCTGACACAAATTTGATGGCAATGGGGTTGTGACCAATCCTGTTAGATGGGCAATGTCCTTTTGTACTTGTTTGATTTCGTTCGTGACGCGTCTTTCAATATTGTCAATTTTCCTGTGCAATTTTTTGAACAGGGTATCTATGCCTTGCATGTGGTATGATGGATCTCCAGACCCCATTCCTTTTCCATCTGGTTTTGTATTTTTGCCCTTTTTTTGTTTAGCTGGTCGGTTTATGTTCTGGGAGCTAGTTTTCGTGCCCAAAGACTGCTGTTTACTCTTCTTCACAGGGGGTGATATCAAATCGTAGGTGTCTGAGGTCGTAGATATTTCAAGCGGTTGTAATGAGACACATGGCCCCGATAAGGTGGGACAGACCACATTTATGATGTTAGGAGTATTACCGTTCTTACTTTTATTTATATCATGAGGTACAGGCTCTACGGCTGTGTCCTTTCCACAAGCCTGGTCTCCCGTAGCTAAAATCACCTCCCTTTGGGCGGCATTTAGTACTGATTTGGTGGCCGCTAGTTGCTCCTCCACTTGAACAATCTCATTATTGATAAGGCCCATGGCACTTTTTAAGTACTTAGTAATCGGTTCGTTTTCCCCCCCCCGACTTCGCTTTACTTGGAGTCAGTTTTCTTTTACCTATCTTGGTCTGGGGTACTCCGAATACTACAACCAGAGTAAATGAGGAACAGCCCTTACCGTTTCTTGGATCTTCACAGTGCAGGGCCAAGATCTGTAGCCCAGCCCGGCCACGTTCGGTCGCGGACGGGCGCAGACGGGCCCGCGCTTGGCCCAGGCTTTGCCCGCGCGCGTCCCGTGCTGCGGGAGCCGGCTCCGATATTTAAAGCGCCTCCGTGCGTGAAGTGATGTCAGGAATGGCGGTGGCCGCGGGGGAGGCTGGGACTGGTGGTCCTTGTCCCCCTCCTCCTCCTGTGGCAAGCGGCAAAGCAGGGCAAGTAGCTAGTGTCCAAACGGGCGTCCCGCACTGGTGATAATTTGTGGTAACTTTTAAAGCAATTCACAGAACACAAGAAAGACAAAGTATGAAGTGTACTTTCGAACGAGTTCAATTAGGGCATTGTGAAGGATCGGCAATGACAGTCGTCACTAAACCACACATGCCAATAACAGTCCATCAAAAATGATGAAAAGCATTCACACTTCAATTAGTTCAATAGCCGGTGAAGAGAGCATCTGTGCTGTTTTGAGAGCGACAGCGCAAATATTTGTACAAATCATTAACATCACTGGTCTCCATGGAGGGGACAATGTACGGGCTGAGAAGTAATGTCAGGAGGAATTAGTAGCATATGACCTGCACACCGTTTGTTAGATTCAATGCACTTCTTACTCACAGGAAGACACCTGATGCTGGTCTGTTATGTTCTGAGTCATTAGGATAGTAAAGAACAGGAGGTCCGGGGATCATCTGTATGTATGCATGCATGCATTTATATATGTATGGTTGTATGTATATGGAGCTGTAGAGGGTCAAAGACAAGCATAAAGTCAAAGAGTGAAATGAGATGTAGCGTGGTTGTGACTGCTAATGTATTGAGATGGAGTGTTCTCTAAAGAGGTAAATCTTCAACTCTTTCCTAAATTGGAGCAGCATTGGGGTGATCCTGATGGAGACAGGATGTTGTTTCATATCCTGGGTGCGAAGATGGAAAGGACCTGCTGCCTTGCTTTTACTGTTTTTACACTTCTTAGTCTGCAGGCTGATGGTGTCCTGGCCGCAGGTGTGCAGAGGACCACCAGAGATGGAGAGCACGTCCGGAAGATAAGCAGGAGTGTTACTTGTGATGGTTGACTAAATGATGCACCTGGTGCAGTCCGGCAAGAGGAGCCAATTGATTTTCCATCAGGATAGTAGGGATGTGATCATATTTCTTCTGGCCCTGGATGAATCATGCTGCAGTGTGTAGGGTGCCCTTAAGGGTTGTTAGTGTGGATTTTGGGAGACCATGGAGCAGGGCATTTCCACCATCCAGATACAAGAGTACGAGGGCTTGAACAGCAGTTCTGAAGTAGCTTTCTGGAAGAAATGGTTTCACTGTCATTAGAAAAAAGAACTGGTACCAGGCCTTTTTTGTTTTGTCGTCAATGTGTTTCCTGGGGGTGAGATATGGGTCTGTTGTGAATCCAAATGACTTAGTTAAAAGTTGGGGTTCGAAGCCTACAAGATTCATGCCACTGAGCTAGATTTGATCTGTTTCTTGTTTGTTGCTCTTGACAAATAAAAGCAATTCTGTTTTGACTGGGTTGAGCTTCAGGTAGGCGCTAGACATCCAGGTCTGAATAATGTGCAGGAAGTGTTTGAGGCATTGGTTGTGTGTTGCAGAGTATACTTTTAAGTTGAGTTGTGTTTCATTGGCATATTGGTGAATCTTTGTGCTTTTATCTGTGAGCTGAGCACCAAGCGGCTTCATATCGAGAGGTTGAAGATGAGGTTGTATGGAACCTTCAAGGACTCAAGAAGTTATAGGAATCTTTGAGATGTGGAGATTGTAAGAAATGGGGTTACTGTTTGAGGGCTGCTAATTTACCACCCCCAGGCTCCTCTAAACCTTTTAGAGATGCACTTGCGTCCTTTTTAAACTCACTTAATGATCATTTTACCCTCTATGGGCTGCTAATTTACCATCCCCAGGCCCCTCTAAAACTTTCAGAGATGCGCTCATCAACTTCCTATCCCCATTAATTTTAAAACATACCCACTTTAATAACATTGGCAATCTCAAACTTCACTTTGAAACTATCCAGGATGGTGAAATTCGCAACCTTCTGGACAACATGGTAGCCATGCAATTAATCCAACGAGTTACAGGCACTACTCACACTGTTGGCCAACTCCTTGACCTAGCTTTCTCCAATATCTGCCACTTACAGGACCTTACCCTCCTGCCCATGTCCTGGATCGATCACTTTTTGATCTGTATGTCTATATGTATACCACGTCAGGCCCCCATCTGGGCACTCAACCCTATACTGAAATGTTCCTGGCATAAATTAGACCTGCAGGAATTTGGCAATCTCATTCAGGCTAGCCCTCCCTAGCTGACCCATAACATAGAGGTTTCCGACATTCCTCTGAAATTTTGGCTCACCTCCGCCCTTGATACCCTCATACCTGTCAGCCAGGTCTCAGTTAAAAAGAAGCACTCCACCCCATTGTTCAACAAGAACCTCATTGCAGCTAAAAAACAATGTAAGGCTCTAGAATGTTACTGATAGAAAAATTATGATCCCACCTCCAAAGCACTATAAAGATGAGCTATCAAAGCTTACCATAAACAGATTTTGAAGTCCAGGGCAGATCATTTTTTGTCCAAATTTTGCAATAGCAATAACCCTAAAGAAATGTTCAAATTAGTTAACAGCCTCACAAAACCAGAGCCTTTTTCTGATTCTTTAGAAGCCTCCACTGAACACTGTAATAAGCTCGCTGGTTATTTTACGGGCATGATTGCAGACATCTGCTGACACTTCCCCTCCAGAGCCTCTCCAGACACGGAGGACTGCCTTGCATCTTATAAAAACCCCAGTCCTAGAGGCTCTCTGCCATCCCTTTGCCCGTCCTATTTATAAGTCCTTATGAGCCAATTAAAACTCGGCTTACTTGATGACCCCATCAGACCGACCTCATTTTAAAACTCCAGAATCATCTTCTCCCTCCCTTTCTAGAAACCATCAACCTCTTCCTCTCATCCACCTCAGTACCTAGTCCTTGGAAGCATGCCAAAGTCATCAGTGATGTCATTGACCATGTCATGAGTGATGTAATATGTGAGGTCATAAGCAGTACATTGCGGGGGTGCGAGTTATAGTTAGCTCTGCTAACTTTAACTGCTGAATTTCACTGGTTTTGTACGAGTAAAACCTGAGCCTAACTATAAGGTCCCTGTAACGTTTGTTTTTTTCAGTGAATTTCTAAGGTTTTTTAAATTCCATTTCCTAACTATATAGTCCCTGTAACCTTTGGTTTTTCAGTGAATTTCAATTTTTTTTAAGTAGTAATGGCGTTTGCAGAGTGGTGGAGAAAGGGGGCAGGGCCTCTGACCAGCTCTCAGGAATCCCGCTGTGTAGGACTTACAGAAAGTGCCAGGAGGGCTTCTTGGCTCCCAAGGTCCCTCAGCATCCAAGAGGACTTCATCCCCCAACCAGTAGTGTGCCAGGAGACATGTTTGCAGAGTGGCAGAGAAAGGGGGCATGGCCTCCGAAGACCTCTCAGCAATCCCACTGTGTGGGACTTACTGGAGATAACAGGAGGGGTTTATCGCCCCCAAGGACCCTCAGCAGCCAAGGGGACGTGCGCCATGAGTCGTGTTTGCAGAATGGTAGAGAAAGGGTGTGGGACTTACTGAAGGTAACAGGAGGGGAACATGCAGCTCCCTCTGTCCAAAAGCAGTTCTGCTCCCATTCTAGTAAGCGAGAGCATTTTCTGCTCTCACTTACTAGAGGCGGAGCAGAGTTTGGTATAGCTTGATGGGAGCGGTGCTCCCGCCAAGCCATAGCAAACAGCAATGTCCGGGGGGTGAGCACCCCGGAACATTGCAGGAGCTGGCCCTGGGGTGTGGCGGTCCCCAGGGCCATCTAGGGCCCCTCCTTTGTTTATATTTGCACCTCCACACTTAATCTAAAAAAAGCCCCCGGGATGGTGGCGGTGCCCAGGGCCCTGGGGGAGGGAGGGGGGGTGGTTCGTGCATTTTTTGAGGGACTCGGTTCAATTGAGTCCCAAGATGGCTGCCAACACGTCTGGTTGAAGTGTTGGCAGCCAATCAAATTTCAGTAGCTTTTCAGTAGGATTTTGGGCTACCAGATATCTATATTTTTTAAACTTGAATATTTATGAAACTGCTGAACGGATTTAACCAAATCACAAAAAGCACGCTTACTGGACCAACATCTAACTGTCAGCCAGATTTAGTGCAGTTCCGTTCAATGGTTCGTGCTGTAGTCGTGTTCAAAAAATGAAAAATCCCCATAGACATAACATGGGGAAAACGCGTTTTGGGACCCCCTTTTTTTCTCGCCCCCCCCCCGCTTGATGGATCACCCTGAAACTTTCAACACAGCAGCTGAACCAAAAGGGGAAGTTTCTTGAAAAGTTTGTGAAGATTTGTTAAGGGGTGCCAAAGTTATTGGCAAACCAAAAACGCTTTTCCAATGGAAACTTTGGTCCTAACTATAATTACCTACTGGCGACCGCCAGTAGGTAATCTATATATCCCAAACAAAGCTCCACAAGGAGCACTCAGCAGATTTCAGCAATCCAATGTATTTACCAGACAGATGCGTTTCGGCAAAGAATGCCTTTCTCAATGCTGGTTATGTGAAGAGTATTACATCACAAGTCTTTAAATACATCTTAACTCACTCCCATTGGAGGATAAATCGTAGTCATCAAGAGAGGAAGATATTTGAGAACTCATAAAAAAGGTGTCATCATTTTAGCTTTCTAGACTACAAACCATCATTTTCATGACAAAAAGATTTCCCTCATTTTCATCATTTTTATAGGAAAAGTTTTAATTTTACAGCTTTGATTTCATCAAGATGGCTTCAGGTGTGTCAAACGTTTGTGCTGAAAAGAAAATCTTTGCACTCTAGTTGCTCATTAGAACAATGGGGAACTGCAATTGATTACTAGAGAGTTAAGTGGCAGGCTGCTGGTGATTTTGGAAGTATATTTTACTCTGCATGTCAGTTTTTTTCTCCTGAAATGGATAAGGAAGAAAGTTGAGAACTCATAGAAAAAGTGCCCTCATTTTAGCTTTCTAGAGCACTAACCATAATTTCTAAGACAAAAAGAACCTCCTAATTCTGTCCATTTCTAAAGGCAATGCTTTATGTTTCACAACTTTAATTCCATCAAGACGGCTTCAGTTGTGCCAAATCTTTGTTATAAATACAGAATGTTGGCTCTCTAGATGTTCTTTAGACCGCTACAGGAAACTGCATTTGATTACTAGAGAGTTAAGTGACAGGCTGCTACTGGCATTGAAAGTTCGTTTCAGCCTGCATGTCAAAATGTTTTACTGACATTGATGAGAAAGATATTTGAGAACTCATAGAAAATGTGTCCTCATTTTAGCTTTCTAGAGCACTAACCATAATTTCTAAGACAAAAAGAACCTCCTAATTCTACCATTTCTAAAGGCAATGCTTTATGTTTTACAACTTTAATTCCATCAAGATGGCTTCATTTGTGCCACATTTTTGTTATAAATACAGAACGTTGGTTCTCTAGATGTTCTTTAGACCGCTATAGGAAACTGCATATGATTACTAGAGAGTTAAGTGACAGGCTGCTACTGGCATTGAAAGTCCGTTTCAGCCTGCAAGTCAGATTGTTTTACTGACATTGATGAGAAAGATATTTGAGAACTCATAGAAAATGTATCCTCATTTTAGCTTTCTAGAGCATTAACCATAAGTTCGATGACAAAACAACCCCCTCATATTGTTCATTTCTAAAAGAAATGATTTACGTTTTACAGCTTTAATTCCATCAGGATGATTTCAAGTGTGACAGAGTGTTGGCATGAATACAGAGTGTCAGCGATCTAGTTGTTCATTAGAACACAGTGGACTGCTGCAGTACAATGATGGGGATTCAATTGTACGGGATCTTTAGAGTCTTTCTAAACTGATACCAGAGCTCACAGGTAGATCTGAAGACTTTTAGTTTGACTTTAAAAAAAAAATTTGGGATGACCAAACTTAAAAAGAAAGCCGTCGCCACCCTGAGAGGCATTTTTTGACATGGCTTGGAGAAAGGGAGGGAAACAAGAAGATCCAAATAAGAGAGATCTTAATTGTTTAGTTGAAAGGCCCAGCAGTAAAAGCAAAAATCGGAGCTTGCTATACCACTGTCTAACTTTGAGCTTCGTAGCTTTTTCCAGGCGATCCTTACCCCCTTATTAGACCAGATAAAGCTAGATATATTACCTTGCAGAGCTTCATCGCATCACAGATAAATGTGAATTTTGGCAAAATTGACATTTTAACCATGTTGGAGTGGCCCAGAATGGAGAGTGGGAGGCTACCCCAGGATCTTAGTAGTGTTCCTGCCTCTTTCCTTTTTAGTTAAAGGTTTACCTGGGCTAACTTGGTAATGTCATGTGTGATCTGTACTCCTAAGTATCTGATTTGTTGTTTGGTCAGTGGGATATTAGGTTGCGTATTCCAGGACATAATTTCTGTTTTTTGGCCATTAATTAAATACCCAGAAACCCTCCCAAAATCCATTAAAAGTTGCTCCAGTGTAGGTAAAATGTTGGTGCTTTCCCTTGTGAAGATCATCAAGTTGTCCGCATAGAGGGCTACTTTTTTCGTCAGAGTTCTTTTTATTGAAACTTAGTATAGAAAGACAACAAGGCAAAGCTTAGCATTGTGTACCACAAATCTTTCAATCACTAATGAAGACACAGCATCCTCATGGGTGGATACCACCATCGTTAACCTTATATCAAAAGCATTACCTCATGCCTATATATAGAAATTGCACTTACTAAATTTATAAAGGTTTTTCCTCAACTGTCCCTCCCTCCCTCCCCCCCCCATCAACAAAAGTGGTGTCACAGTTTATCTGGCTTCCTATGTGGTTGTGAGGTATGCAAAAGGGAGAGCTGCACCTTCAAAACGTCTGTCTAAGTCAAACATTGGGTCTAGCAACATAACCCTGGCCAAAGAGTCTAATTATGGGGCCCCACCTCGATTAAAACTGAAATAAGTGTAGTGCTCTTAACGTTGGAGGGCAAACTGGCAGGGGAAGCCCCTTTGTGAGATACGTTACTAATGGACCACAATTATATTCAAAATTTTTGTATTCATCTCTAAAGATGTCTGCTAGTCTTTCCATTGTGAGTAGTTTCCAAAGTCTGGAGTGCCATCGCGCTAAGACTGGGGCCGCTTTCTTCTTCCAAGCCGTGGCTATCGTCATTTTTGCCGCCCCCCCACCCAGCCTACATGATTGCCTTGTCTGCCTTCGTTTGGTGTTCCAGCAATGGGTCTCTAAGGCCCAGGAGAACCGCCTCCGCAGTGATCGGTATTGGGTACCCCAACATATCTTTCATCTGTGCCAGAATCTCTTCCCAGTAGGGCTTAATGGTGGGGCAATCCCACCATATGTGGCGAAAGTCTCCGAGCAGGCCACAGCCCCTCCAGCATGAATCAGAGGTCTCCGGAAATATTTTCCGTAATTTGGTGGGATAGAGATAACAATCCAAGAGGGTTTTATAGTGAGCTTCCCGTAGATCTAATGAGTGGTTGGTTTTCACAATACCAGTCCATACCTGTTTCCATTCCACCTCCTCAATTTCCCTCCCCAACGTGTTCTCCCAAAAGGAGGTGTAGCGTGGTCTAGGAGCATGTAGAGTGGTTAATAATAAGCTGTAAAGGAAGGAGATTACTCCTTTCATAGAGCTTACCTTTCGTACAAATGTCTCTATCGGAGTCAATTCGCGAGTGGCCACCTCCCTGACCTGTGGCTGAAGGACCCAGTGTTTTAGCTGGAGATAATGGAAGTGTTCGCTAGGTGCCAAATGAAAGTCCCTCTGACATGTTTTTAATGTGCGGATATCATAATTGTGAAAGAGATCTGATAACATGAGCATAGCAGCCCCCCTCTCTCCAGGCGTCAAAGGGTCCCTCTCGCAATGCTGGGGGAAATTCCGGGTTAAAGTGGATCGGAGTGTATGGGGAGGAGAACGTCGTCCATCCCTGCCCTTTAGGTATATCGTCCCATATCTTAAGGGTGGTCCTTGTGGGTGTGCTCAGATATACATTCGGAGGCCGGTCCTTCTTGTGTTTCCAAAGTATATCCCAAATCGTTCTCCCCGCTATTGCCCTGTCCATATGTAGCCAGTGTTTATCCAACTCTCTCATGGACCACTCCGCTACTACTCTTAGTTGTGCCACTTTATAATACAGACTGACGTCAGGAAGAACCACACCTCCCTCGCTCTTTGCCTGTCTGACAGTGTCCTACCATTTTGCCAAACGTAACGTGTGGAGGGTGTATTCTGCTCTGTTTGTGTATCTTGCATAAATTTTCTCTTTCAGCGAGGTTAATTTGCACTGTAGTGCCCGCGTGGGGGTTTGTTTGTGTTCCCTTTCAACGACTTCTAGCTCCTTTTCTAGTGCTACTCCCTCCTTTGCTCTTTGTTTATTTAGAGTGGCATTCAGTTCAATACATTTACCTCTCAGGACTGCCTTGAAGGCATCCCAATTATTTAGGGGAGATGTTACCAGTGGCTGGTTCATCTGGAAGTATTCTTTGATTACCGTCCTCAGTTCATCTCTGAGTATTCTGTCTCTGGTCAAAGAGACCGGGAAGAACCATCTTGGGGGGCCTTGCCTCGCGTTGCCCCATGACAAACATACAGAGATTAGGCTGTGGTCGGACACTGTAATTGGTTGTATTTTTGCGGCTTGTAGGGACCCGAGGAGGCTTTGACTGAGGAATATGTAATCTAAACGAGAGTATGTTTGATGCACATGAGAGAAAAATGTGTAGTCTCTAGTGGTTGGGAAGATAGATCTCCATGCATCATGAAGACCTAGTGTCTGAAAAGCCTGTTTCTCTCCTTTGGGGAAATTCCCCATGGGTGCTCTATGGGGATGTGTGCTATCGATTTCAGCATGCCACGTTAAGTTAAAATCTCCCATGAGAATTATTGGGCCTTCTGCGAATCCTCCTATCATAGTTAGCAGGGTGGTCAAAAATGCTGGCTGGCCTGTGTTGGGAGCAAAGGCCGAGATGAAGGTGCATAGACGATCTTTCAACTTCCCTTTGACCAGCACTAGTCTACTCTCCTTATCTGTTTTAATGCCTTCTGGTTGAAATTTTGCAGAGTTATGAAAAATTAGGGCGACACCTTTTTGTTTGGACCCCGTAGAGGATTTAAAGATCAGAGAGTAGTTTCTGTGTCTCAGTCTGTGCTCTTCTGTGCGTTTTAAATGCGTTTCTTGGAGTGCCACTATATCAAATTGATGGTCTATCAAATACTTCCAGACTTTTTGGCATTTATTAGGGGAATTTAACCCCTTGACGTTCCATGAAGCTATGCTTATCTTCTCGGCTCATGTTTCGTCTCCCTCCTCTGCCCAATCAAAGACCCTATGAAGGAGCGTAGCCCCCCCTGCCTGAAGAATTCCCTCTGCCCCCTATGGCCCCCCACACCACCGTGACATATGACATGTTTACCTCCCCTCTGTGACCCCCACTTAGGCCTAAGAAATATCCCCCTCCCCAAACTAGCATAACTAAGAACATAACTAAACTTTCGCCGAGGGCACCAAGGAACCCCTGCGACACAGTCGCTCAGGCAACGGGATGTGTCGGCAGGCGCCAAGGGTCAGGCCCGCCGCCACAACTGTCCTCTGTGTTTTGCAGCATTCACTAGTTTCTCCCTCCTTTGTAGGAGTTAAATTCCTTTCCTTGCGGGGAGTTCTACACACAGTTCTGTTCTTCCTTGCAATCACATCTGGTGTATGACCCGTCATCGCTGAGACCTTTCTGGCTGCCACTACGGTTTCACGTTTCGGTTTATTTCCCCTTTGGGACCCTTCGCCACTGACCATCAGTCGTTCTTTCTGATTCTGCCCCCCTTGATGACGATTGGACGGATGTCTCCTCCAGATTCGGCAGCCCGAGAATTTCCAGGCCGTCCTCGAGCTTTGTGATGTGCTTCGGTTTATTGTGCAGATCAAAGGCTAACGCGAAGGGAAAAGTCCAGTGATATTTGATGTTGTCTGCAAGCAATTTTGCTGTCAGTGGTCGGAACTGCTGGCGTCTTTGTAGCGTGGATTGTGCCAGGTCCTGGTAAAGCTTGCATTCATGTCCTTAAAAGGAGATCGAGCCTTTTTTCCTGGATGCTTGCAAGATGGCCTCCTTAACTTTAAATGAATGGAGCTTGACCAGCACATCGCGCGTATGCTGTCTCTCTCCGGGCGATCGGAAGTCCACCCGGTGGGCCCGTTCTATTTTGAACTTCATTTGGCGTGGTCCCAAAATCTCAGAAAACAACCATTCCATGAAGGCCTCCAGATCTGGCACTTCCGCCCCCTCTTCCAGGTCTCTAATCTGTATATTATCTCTTCTTGACCTGTTTTACAAGTCTTCGTTCTTCAGCAATGTCGATTGCAGCTGTGCCTGTAGATCTAGGACCTTTTCGTGCATGTCTGCCATCCACTTGTCGAGGTCTTGAGTTTGGGTCTCTACCTCCAGTATTCTTGTGCTGATCGAATCAATGTCCTGCTGGAGGGAGGACATGCGTCCCGTAAGGTCTGACTTAAGTTGCTCCATAGAGTCCTTTATGTCCATCTTCAGTTCCGTGCGTAGCTTGGTTTTAAAGTCCCGAAGGGAGGCCAATAGCTCGTCCTTGGTGAGAGCCATTTCAGTAGCCGAATCGCCTTGTTCCTGCGGGGCCTTCTTCTCTGCAGGGGTGAAGAAGTTGGTGACTTTACTAGTCGTCTTTTTTGGTGGCATAGAAGCGGTCTGTCTTCCTTTCTCACTTATGGGCCGGTTTGCCCCCCAAGCCACCAGGCTTTGCGCCCTCAGAGTGTGGAATCCAAAGTGGGTATATGTGTCTCCTTGTGGTTCTCAATGTTGCGGCTGTGTCAGTTTATTAGTTATCAGTCTCTGGGCCTCCGGCGGCCATTTTATGGTTAGGCATGGTATGTTTTCTGGGGTTCACCCACTGTCTGAATTATTTGTGACCCCACCTCTTCGCCCGTCTCTCGTCCCTGGCACCGCACTCCCTCCTTGATTTTTAGAACACCTCCAATTACTGGTGCCACCCTCCGTAGGTTTAAATCCCCCCTCGCGCCGCCATTTGAAAGTCAGGCGTGCTGTTGTGCTGTTTTATATGGGCTTGGAGAGTCCCTCAAACGAGTGGCAGCCAAGATGCCCCCATTATATCTGATCCCCGCCTGCCACATCGGGCCGCGACTGCTCTGCCCTCATCCTCACCGTGCATAATCTGGGACTCCGGGGCCTCGGGGGTAGGTCTCTCGACATCGTGACCGTGCGCACCAGCCGCCACTGTAGTTCACCCTCTGTGGCCGCACCGAGCCCTCCAGTCAACCGCAGAGGCGCCGACTCTCCCGGGATGCGGGGGGTATTCCACTATGGAGCCTCCTACAATTACGCCCCCACTGCGTCTCTTCTCAGTTGCCGCTTGGTCCCTCCGTGGCGCCATTTTGACTCACTCCGGCAGCTCTGGGCGTCCCGCGGTCTCCTCCTGTCTCTCCAGGTTGCTTCTTTCAGACCTGTCCGCCTCCAGGAGCCCTCGGATCAGGTCAGTGTCATGTTACGCTGCATACAGTGGCTTGTAGTGCGAGCAATGGCACCGTGGCGGTGGAGCCGGTGTGGGTTACATCCACCTGGCCATCTTGCCTGGCCACGCCCCCTCGAGGGCTACTTTTTTCGCCCACCCATTCCATTCAAATGGTGCGAAGATTTGGCTAGCCCTGATACTACATGCCAGAAACTCAATGTATAAGTCAAAAAGTAATGGGGAGAGGGGACAACCCTGTCTTGTTCCTCGCTCCAACTTGATTGAGCTAGTTAGGTTCCCATTAACCACTATCCTCGCTGTAGGGGTCTTGTAGATGTTGCTAATAGCCCTGGCGAACTTATCCCCTAACCCAAAGATTTGAATCATGTATCGTAAAAAGGGCCAGCTCACCCTATCAAAGGCTTTGGCCGCATCGAACGCAAAGATGGTAAGGGGTAGCTTTTTAGCTGAGGCAATATCAATTGAGCTAATCAACTCATGAGTTAAATCATGAAGTTGACGACCCCTGATAAATCCCTTCTGGTCAGCCTGAACCAGAGAGCTCATCACAGGATTCAACCTCCCCGCTAAAATGTGTGCATAGATTTTATAGTCACGATTCAGCAAGGACTCACACCTTTTAGGGTCTTTATTAGGCTTCAAAATTAGACTGACAGCAGCCTCGTCCCATGACTTAAGAATCGGGAGATCATCAGAGAAGATGCTGTCAAACAATTTCGCGAAGACCGGAGAGATTTCCTCAGCAAGAGAAATATAAAGCTCAATGGGAATACTGTCTATCCCCGTGGCGCTACCTCTTTTTAGATTCTTCATTGTAGCCTTTAATTCTTCTAGGGAAATGTTTTGATTCAACCGTTGAGCTTGGTCACCGGCGAGAGAGGGCAGTGTTATTCTATCAACATAATCTTTAATCTGGGTGTCGGAGACTACCTGATCCTCAGTATATAGATCCTGAAACAAGGACTCAAATGCTTATTCTATTTTAGTACTCTCCGACCAGATCCCCCTGATTCAGCATTGGCAATCTCCTTAATTATATTCCTTGTTTGGTTGATGTGAGACTTCCAAGCAAGGAGCTCCCACATCCTTCTCCATATTCATAATTAGCTAATTTACTAGCCTCCCATTTTCTTCTAGTAATGCTGTCCAGATAATCTGCTAACGCCTGTCTTTTAGTTATAACTTCACTGTTATCCTACCTCTGCTCCTGACTGCCTTGTTGTGTAATTCTTTCACTCAGAGCTCTGGAGATGTCTTCTTCCCGTTTTTTTTTATCATAGCTCTAGTTTCCTCATGCTTTTTAGCAGCAAGACTGATAACTCTGCCTTTTATAAATGCCTTATAGGCATCCCATATTACATGTAGTGGGGCAGAGGAGTCATTAATTTCAAAGAAAGACAAGGTATCACTCTTCAACTGTGTTATTGCTGATACGTCGGAGAGTAGGGATCTATCAAAGGTCTATCTTCCAATCGAGGGATCTCTCTCTATTTGTAGCTCCATAAGCACAGCACAGTGATCTGAAAGATGATCCGGGATATGTGCCACCGCTTTAACGCTATTAGTCAGCCTTGCATCTACCAAGAAAAAATAAATTCTGGAAAAATACCCTTTTTTTTATCGTGGAAAGTAAAACTTGGGGGGCCACTTATTGCCTTGTTTTTTGTTCTCCAAATGTCTACAAGACCTAGATCTACCATCAAGACTCTGATAAAAGATCCCATTTTAGTAGGTACTGCTCCCACCCCTTTAGATCTATCAAGAGTGGGATTCAAAAGAGTATTAAAATCACCTCCCATAATAACAGGAAAGTTAGATTGTAACAGGTGATTATAAATGGAATTTAAAGGGGCTTCATCATCGATGTTTGGCCCCCACTAAAACATGCCATATCAGTTTAGAAAGACTCTAAAGATCCCGTACTATAGCGTCGGTGCCCCCATTTGGAACTCCCCGGGTACACCTGCATGCCTTAAGGATAGTTTGTCGGGCCCGTTGTTGGACGAAGGGATTGAGAAATGGGGTCAACTATTGCAAAACAACAAGCTATTCTCATGGGACTTTCTAAGTAACATCACGAACCAGAGGTTGTCTAGATTCAAATTTATCAACTATCCAGCTGGGCCGCTAAGCTGGGCAAAGATGGGGATGGAAACGAAGAATGTGAGAATACTCTCCTAGGCCCGCTCTATCAACGTAAAGAAGTATCTAAATGGTACTGGCTGCTAGTAAGAGGGGAGCCTCCACCAACGCCAATGGAGGAGCCATGGAGAAGAGACCTGCCCTTGACCAACATAACATTTTTATGGCACGTATCGATGCGCACCTTATGGAGTGTTTTTAAAGCTGCCCCTCTTAGGAGAAACCATCTGTTTGCACTCCACAGAGCATACTGGACTCCAAAGAGGCTTGCAAAGCTGGGAGGTGAAGGCGTGAAGGTCTGCTTGAAGTGCGCCTCGGTGAATGCGGATGACCTGCATATGTTTCGGCAGTGTCCCCAGATCCAGGGCTTCTGGCAAGACATTGGTAAGACCCTCTCAGAGGTTTGGGGCAAGAAATTGAGGTAAGCTTTGTTTTGGTTATCTTTGGAGTTCTCCCAGAGAAGACAGCCATCTCTAAAATTCAAGCCTATCTATTATTTATTTTAATTCTTCTGGCAAGGAGAGAAATTTGTTTAAAATGGGTATCGCCTCAACCTCCAGTATTTTTGGAATGGGTTGCCTCAGTTAAAGGAGTTAATAATTTGGACCATGGCTGTCTCTCGAGAAAAAGAACCAGATTCAGGGTGGCTTGGGAGGATTGGGCCAAAAAGTCTTATAATATAACACCTTAAAATGGTCCAATGATTATGAAATAAGTGAGATTACGGGAAAGAGGCTGAACCTTGGGAAGGTTGCTACGCTCCTCCTCTTTTCTTGCCCAGGAGTCTTGCAGTTGGCCCTTTCAGGAACCTTGGAGGTGGTAAAGTAACAGACGAGGCCGTGACCTCCCTCCGTAGGAGCCAGGAAAGAGCCTATACCCGCTTAAAGACAATCTGCTTATTTATGAATGAGGACAAAAATAAATAAATAAATAAATAAATAAATGATGGGGATTCAATTGACAGGCTGCTGCTGTTGGAAGTACATGCTTTACTCAGAATATCCAACTTTTGTTTTCACATGGCTGAGGAAGATGGTGTGAACTTATAAAAAAAAATGTGCTCTCCTTTAGTTTCTGGAGCACCTTCCATAACCTTTATAAGAAAATAATGTAAGAAAACAGTTTTCCTTCAAGCAAGTTCATCAAATCCCAGCACAGGATCAGCATTTTCACAGGGTAAAATAACCTTAAACCTCAATTCTTAAAATTAGTATGGTAGCACCAACAAATGATTTATAGTATGTCTAAAATCTGTTATCACCCTTTATATCTGCTTCGTTTTGTGACCCTCAAAAACTGAGTTTCACAGTATTGCATTTCAACTGGGGCCATGTCACCAAGTCCTGTAATGGATGCCACAACATATAGTCCATGTTGTGACCAGCGAATCAAGGGGAGGAAGTGAAAGGCTTCTGAGTAAAGTTCTAACTTTCTGCCAAATTTGGTGTACTTCCATTCAGCAGTTTTTCTGTAGTGCTTCTCAAAATTTCCAATGGGAATTAACAAGAGAAACTAATAATTTGAGAACCCTCTTTTTCTTGGCCCCTGCTTCACGGATCGCTGCAACGGTTTCCAGGAAGGAGCTGCAGTGAATTAAACTTTTTTTTAGAAAGTTTTGTGAAGATTTATCAAGCTGCGCCAAAGTTATTAGTGAAACAATAAACGTTCTTCCACTGGAAACTGATGTAACTATAACTACGTAGTAGCGACCGCCAATATGTAATAACGTGCACAGATACACAAATACACATAAATGTGAGATCCATGTATGGCGCTCACTCTGCTTGTGAACCAGGGCTTGTAACAGGCAATCCATAAGCCTGTATAGATCAAGAAGCAGTACCGTTGAATGACACAGAAGAGCGATCCAAGAAGCAATTTCACAGTTGTATTTAGTGCAAGACACAGGAGTCACAACAATTTTCGACCCACATGGATCATGTTCACCATAGTAAATTAAACTAAGTGCACAAAATATTAAAAAAAGGTGCCATCAAATAAATAAACAAAAGACATCTCTTCTATCATCATTAAAAGACTTGAGCACTCATAGTTTATAAAATATGACTCATTTGAATCTGATATTTAAATATAAATGTGTTCACAATGATCTAAATTTTTGTATGGTCCATTGCAGTATTTATAATGATAATCACTACTGTAATCAGTTATATCTTATTTCATTACTGGATCACAGAGATGGAGAAAAGATGTCTGTGACACTGTGACTCCTTCTTCCAACACATAATTCCTAAAGAGATGCTAATCAAATTGTCAGATTGAATGTTCACAGTTCTTAAATACTCTGCAAAGTCCACTGCCATGTTTATAATAGTGACTGTGCTTGAAATGTGGTAATTTAATATTGAATCATTGACAAGTAAAGAAGATTTCTGTGAGTATGTGCATTGTGCATTCACGAAATCTGTATAAACCGATTGGTGTCAGAATATTTTGGTAGTTAGTTTAATCAATTCCATGCATATGTGATTCAATATAGAATATAAAAATATATTGTGTAATAAAATACTTCCCAAGTGGACTTTGTAATTACCACCATGCACTTAATGTATCACTTGAAAAATCAAATTAGTACGGCCCATGCGCATGTTGTTCAATATACAGACAGTAGAGAATATTGCACAAGTGGGTCTTTTCAAATAACAACATGTATCAATAGATCAAATCAGATGTCGTGTGAGAGTATATCCAGTTTTACTGATTAGATCATCAATTCATATTTTTTGCTTACGTGTGTTCAGCCTATGCAAATGCATTCTTACTCGATGAACCACTAAATTTATTATATATATATATATATACACATACATATATATACATACATATATACATACATACATACATATATATACATACATATATACATACATACATATATACATACATACATATATACATACATACATATATACATATATATATATATACATACATATATACATACATATATATATATATATATATATACATACATATATACATACATATATATACATATATATATACATACATATATACATATATCCATACATACATACATATATACATATATACATACATACATATATACATACATACATATATACATACATACATACATATATATATACATACATACATATATATACATACATACATATATACATGATGGCAAAGCCCCTTGAATTAATTGCCAAATCACCCATTGTAGACAGGGTCAGGATTGGCAACTATGGAAGACAGGAAAATGGGGCGTAGCAGGCAGAAAAGGCATGTCTGCTCCCAACTGGCGTGAGCTTTAAAAATGCTTCCACCGGATGGGAGCAGACTTTTGTTTCCCTGCCTGTGCTTTTGCGGGCAGGGAAACTCAAATTGCTCCTGCCCAGAGGGGCAAGTGAAAACAATTGCTCCCTCTGGACGGGAGCAAAGCCATCTCCAGCTGTACTCAGGATGGGTGCATGCGGGGAGTCAGCAGGGACATAGGAGTCCTGGTACTCTCCCAGCGGACCCCAACGGTGTGTGGTGTGGGTAACCCTGGTGGGCACTGAGGCACCCCCGTAAGGCCCCAGAGGATGGTGTCCCCGGGGGCACTATTTGCTCAGGGAGGGGGGGCACACGTCCCCTCCCTTTAATGAAAAAAAGACCCCTGGGATAGGGTCCCAGAGGGCCCCAAGAGGCTCGGGAAGGGGGTCCTTGCAGCCCCATCCTCATAAAATACATGTTTTGGCCTCAGGGGTTGGGGTCCCCAGAGTAACTATTGGCTCATGGAGGGGGCAGCGGGCCGCCTCCCCATATTAAAAAGTAATAATAATTGCTATATGTTCTATGTCTTCATTTCTGACATCATTATAATGTCCCTTTAACCTTTGTTTTTTTCAGTGAATTTCTAAGTTTTCTCTCTTTTTTCAGTAAATCTATCCATCTATCTATTTATCTATGTAACTATCTAGCTATATGTGTATATATATATATATATATATATATATATATATATATATATATATATGACCGCTTCCAACCTTGCACTCTTCGGTACAAAGAAAAAGCACTCACGGGGGCGAGTCCGAAATTCATTTATTTACGGACTCACAAACGCAACCAGACGCGTTTCAGTAGACGCCTTTCTCGATGGTAATCAGGCGCGATAAATTACCTCTGCAGATCTATAATCATTCATACACAGTTTATCCAGCCGTTATGTATTGTACCAATGTATTATTTGCATGTTACAAGGTGGCGCTGGACTTTATGTGACTCTAAGTCCTTCAACACTGTCAATTCCCATGTCGGGATACCGGTGAAACTGACACAAATATTGGCAGTTTCCGGCGCGTCTGATTACCATCGAGAAAGGCGTCTGCCGAAACGCGTCTGGTTGCATTTGTGAGTCCGTAAATAAATGAATTTCGGACTCGCCCCCGTGAGTGCTTTTTCTTTGTACCGAAGAGTGCGAGGTTGGAAGCGGTCATTTAAGCAGATGCACCTTCCGCTGCAAAGCACCCGTTTTTGAGTGCACGGAGTGGGTGAAAAGTCTGGAGCTAGGATATATATATATATATATATATATATATATATATATATATATATACTCCCTGGAAAAACCAAGGTTGCAGGGACATTATAATTAGGAAATAGAAGTACAAAAACCTTAGAAATTCACTGAAAAAAAACAAAGTTTACAGGGACATTATAGTTAGGCTCAGATTTCCCTCGTACAAGACCAGTGAAATTCAGCAGTTATAGTTACCTGAGTTAACTATAACTTTCGACCCTGAATGCACTGCTTATGACCTCACATGTTTCATCACTCCTGACATGGTCAGTGACATCACTGATGACATCTCAAATGACATCCCTCATGACATCAATGATGATATCATCAAGTGAGTGTAAGTGTTTTTAAGAGTTTATGGGTGTTAAACATATATAGAAACCTACTACAAAAGTTAAATTAGTATACTAGGTGCACTACTACTGAGTGATGCTGCTCCTAACATACATTATGTGAGTGGTTGTGTGACTGTGTCCTTGTGTGTATGGGTGTGTAAGTGGCTGTAAGGGTGTATAAGTCTGTGTGAGAGTAGCTGTGTGGGTGAGTAAGATGCTGTGTGAGTGGCTGTATTGGTGAGTGAGTGGGTGTGTCAGTTACTGTATGGGTGAGTGAGTGGGAGTCTGAATGGTTGTATGAGTGAGTGACTTCATCTGTCAGTGGCTGTGTGGATGAGTGAGTGGCTGCTTGAGTGGGTATTTGGTTAAGTGAGTTGGTGTGTGAGTGGCTGTTTTGGACAGTAAGTATCTGTGTGAATGGCTGTATGGGTAAGGAAGCGGATTTGTGAGTGCTTGTATGGATGTATGAATGGGTATGTAAATGGTTGTGTGGGTGTGTGAGTGTGTGAGTGCTTATATGGGTGAGTGAGAGGGTGTGTGAGTGATTGTGTAGGTAAATAAGTGGGTATGTGAGTAGCTGTATGGGTGAGTGTATGGCTATGTGAGTTATGTTATGTTAGAGAGTATTTATAGAGCGCAGCTGTCACTCCGAGGAGTATAATGGCGCTATAGTAGATTGAGTTGCGGGCAGAAAGATAATTGAGGACTGGAATGAAAGCGGTTAAATGAGTGCTCTACATAGTGCATCTGGGGCAGTGAAAATCTATGTTTTCAGGGTTTTCCTAAAGAGGGATTCTGATTGAATGAGACGGAGGCTGCTAGGGAGTTGGTTCCATGCGTTTGTGCCTAACACTGCAATGGATTTGCCCCCTTTTGAAATACATCTGAAAACTGGGGTTTTTAATAAATTTGAATTGGAAGATCTAAGCGTGCGGCAAGGTACCTAGTGAGTGAACCTGGAACGAAGATACTGGGGGCCAGAGGAATGGAAGCTTCTGAAAGTGATTATCAGGATTTTAAACAAAATTCTTTTGTGGACGGGTAACCAGTGCAGCGTTTTAAGAGCGACTGATGCAGATGATTTCCTAGGCCATTTTAATACTAGTCTTGCTGCAGCATGTTGAACCTTCTGAAGTTTATGAAGGACAGATTTATTGGTTCCTGCATAGAGGCTGTTGCAATAGTCAATTCTAGATGTAATTAAAGCTGTTGCAACCGTCTGCCTCGTCGTAATGGGGAGTAGATTGAAAAACTTTTTTAATGATTTGATTAGGTGAAAACAGGTGCCCGCAACAGATATCGCTTGTTGGTGGAATGAGAGGGCTGAATCAAATCTGACCCCCAGGTTTCTGGCTGCCATTACTGTATTCGGGGGAGGGGTAGTGTCAGCCGGCCACCATCGACTGGGGCAGAAATTATTCACCTTCCCTAACTGCATGATTTCCATTTTTTCCGAGTTGCATCTCAGGTGGTTGGTCTTCATCCAGTGAAAAACTGCTGTGAGGCATTGGCATAGGTTTTCCTCAGCCAGTGTGGTATTTTTGTCTAGGACCAACACCAGCTGTGTATCGTCCGCATATGAGATGGTCTCAATCTTAAAGGACGATATTAGCCTGATCAATGGGGCCATATAAGCATTAAAAAGCACTGGACTGAGGATAGAACCTTGTGGGACCCCGGAGAGCAGAGGTTTTTCTGCTGACTGATATTGCCCGAGGGTTAAGACTTGCCTTCGGTTTTGAAGGAAAGATTTCAACCAGGCCAGAGCAAGGTGGGAGATACCATAGGCTTCAAGGCGGTTAAGGAGAATGTTGTGCGAGACGGTATCGAAAGCAGCTGATAGGTCCAATAGAACCAGCACAGTGCTCTTTCCCTGGTCAAGGGCGGCTTTTAGGGATTCAGCTGTGTACAGAAGGGCAGATTCCGTAGAATGCTGTGGTCTTAAACCCGAATGATTTGGTTGTAGGATATTTGCTCCTTCTAGGTAGGTCATATGTTGTGAATTGACCAATTTTTCTGTGATCTTACTTAGGCAGGGAAGGAGGGAAATAGGACGGAGGTTCGTGAGGGTGGTAGGATCGGCAAACTGTTTCTTTTGTAGGGGTTTGACTGCTGCAAGTTTCCACTCATTAGGAACTTCCCCTGTAGATAAGGAAGTATTTATTATGTTATGGATGACTGGATTGACAGTATCTATCAGGGCATGTAAAATCAAAGGGGGGCAGGGGTCAAAAGGTGACCCAGATTTAACAGCCAGATTTGCTTGACGGGTTTGATCTAGACTGAGGTTTTGGAACACTTGAAGTGAGGGGATGTCTTTGTCAGAGACGATCTTGTTGTGTGTAAGGGTGTTAGGGGGATAGGAGGAGGGAGGAAGTCTTTTTGCAGCAGATGGACCTTTTCCACAAAGAAATCTGCTATGCGGTCACAGAGAGATTGTGAGGGAGGAATCTCTTGTTTAAGTGTCGTGGGATTTAAAAAGGAGCTCACATTCTTGAAAATAGTTTTTTGTTTAGAATTAGTCTGTTCGAGCTTTTCAGTAAAATACGATTTCTTGGCAGTTTTTATGTTTTGATGATAGTTTTTAAGGGCAGCCTTGAAGTTGATACGTTCTGTCTGATTATATTTGAGTCGCCATCTACGTTCCAATTTTCTGCAGTGGATGTGCATTTCTTTTAACTCTTGGGTATACCAAGGGGCCGAAGGTTTCTTTAGCAAGCGGTTCTTTTCAGGACCGGGAGGAAGTAAAGTGATCCTTCAGGGTGGTTAACCATAGTGTAAATCGTTTGTTGTCTTCAGTTGGGTTCCCTGATAGTATAGGCTTGCCTGTTGAGGCTAAAAGATTTAGATCAGGATGGGCTGCCATATCCTTCCATCTAGGCTTTGAGATTTGGTTGGTGCGTACGTGGCCTGAGTGTTTTGTCATATGCTCACGCCTAATTTCCAGGTGTATAAGCTTATGATCAGTCCAGGTAAGGCTGACTGGATCCTTAACGATGAGTGTCGTAAGGTTTGAGCAAATATCATCCAAGGTGTGACCTGCGTCATGGGTAGAAGTCAGTATGTGCTGCTTTAGGCCAAGAATGGCCATGGTTTCTCGGAACTGAATTGTCCCAGGGTCACTTTGGACGTCTAGGTGAATATTGAAGTCTCCTAATAAGGTGGAATTGGCAAATCTAAGAGCGAGTGCACTCACGATGTCACCTATGCTTTCTAGGAAGGTATTGTTAGGGCCTGGTGGACGATAGACCAAGGCTCCTGAGGAGGCAAAGGAGTCCTCTAGTTGGAAACAGAAGCCAATACTCTCTGCTCCTCTAAGGTCAGATATTTAAAATACTGAGCATTTCAGTGATGTGCGGTAAATGATAGCCAGGCCTCCTCCCCGCTGTTCAGGTCTGTCCTGTCTAATAATAATAAGGTAGTCAAGGGGGAGGGCACAAACGATGTCTGGATTGCACCAGGATTTAAGCCAGGTTTCTGTTATGGAAAGGAAATCTAAGTTGTCATTAAGGATAAGATCATTAATGTGTTGGGCATGTTTACATAGTGATCGGGCATTGATAAGCCCTCCTCGTAAGTAGGTCGATTTGAGACTATTTCTCGTCGGTGAAGCTTGAGTAGGTTCAAGAATTGTGTTACAAATTCTACAGCCGATGGGACCACTCCATTTAGCCACATTGATGGAGTCTTTACAGTTTTGAGGGCTGTTATTGAATGCCAAGAGAGAATCTCGAGAAAAACTTGTACTTTGTGAAAATTGGGCAGCATTTCTGGCGCTGGACGCTTGCCTTTGCCTCGCCATCGGCGCGCAAGCGGCGCGCCCGCTGTGCGTCGGCGCCATCCCTTGCTTAAGTACCGGAAGGGAGGTGCTCAGGGAAGAGACTAGAGCGTCTCCTTCCCAGTATGGCGACTATTAAATGGCCACACGGAAGTAAGAAAGTCTTCTCTCCACTCAAACAGCACAGGAAAACTGCGGTGGACCGGGGAAGATAACGAGTAAACAGCAATCACTAAGGTAGCGTTTCAGCAGTTTAAAGTTCCGATTAGGCGCTATTAAAATTCAATTATTAGCAGTTTCAAAAACAGTGCAAGTTTTGATTAAAGTAAATTAGACCAATTTCCAAGAAGGTACCTGTCCGCAACTATCAGCTGCACGTCGGCGCCATCCCTTGCTTAAGTACGGAAGGGAGGTGCTCAGGGAAGAGACTAGAGCATCTCATTCCCAGTATGGCGACTATTAAATGGCCACACGAAAGTAAGAAAGTCTTCCCTCCACTCAAACAGCACAGGAAAACTGTGGTGGACCGGGAAGATAACGAGTAAACAGCAATCACTGAGTGGCTGTACAAGTGAGTGGTTGTATGAGTGGCTGTATGGGTTAGTGAATGGTTGTGTGAGTGGCTGTACGAGTGAGTATGTGAGTGCCTCGGTGGAGGAGTGAGTGGGTATGTGAATACTGTTATGGGTCTGTGAATGGGTATGTGAGTGGTAGTGTGTGTCAGTGGCCGTATGAGAGGTTCTATGGGGGTGTGAGTGGGTGTGTGAGGGGTTCTATGGATGATGTCATCAGTGATGTCATCAGTGATGTCATCAGTGATGTCAATGACCATGTCATCAGTGATGTAATATGTGAGGTCATAAGCAATGCATTGCGGGGGCGAACGTTATAGTTAACTCAGGTAACTATAACTGCTGAATTTCACTGGTTTTGTACTAGGGAAATCTGAGCTAACTATCACATCCCAAATGGCTCCCCTCCCGGGCCGGTTTCGGCACCAGGGACACCATCACCCAGTGCCCGGCCTTTTTCTTTGTAAAAAAAAAAAAAAAAAAACAAGGGGAGGGGGACCTCACGGTCCCCCTCCTGGACCGATTTCAGCCCTGGGGACCCCATCCCCCGGGCCCGGCCTCTAGTATGGGGCCCTGGTCCTACCTAGGGATGCACATTTAAGTGTTGGGGACTGCGGGTGGAGCCTCAAGGCAGCCCCCTCTCTGTCAAAGCAATTGTGCTAGCTTCCAGCAAGTGAGAGCATTTTCAATGCTCTCACTTGCTGTAAGTGAGCACAGTTTGCTATGGCTTGGCAGGAGCGGTAAATCTCCCGCCCATCCATAGCAAACAGCTGTGTCCCATGGATGGGCACCCTGGGACATAGCAGGAGCTGGCCCTGGGGGGGGGGTGGAAGTCCCCAGGGTTAACTTTGGCTCCAGAAGGGGGACTGCACAGCCCCCCTCCTTTATTTCATTTATCCCCGGGAGGTGGTGGTCCCCAGGGGTCTGCAACGGACCCCCTCCATTATATTATTTGAGCCCTGGGGAAGTGGCGGTCCCCGGGCTGTGGGGGGGGGCACTTGGGCCCCCACATTCCATTGTTAATTGCCCCGGGGAGGTGGTGGACCTCTAGGCTGCGGGGGGTCTGCGCGCCCCCTTTATTATTTAAATTTAAAGCTCTAAGGAGGTGGCAGCCCTGGGGCTGTGGGGGGGTCCATGCGGCACCCCCACATTCTTTATACATAAAGCCCTGGGCAGGTGGTGGTTCCTGGGGCTGCAGGGGGGCCGTACGGGCACCCCCTGCATTAGTTAACTTATGTTTGCCCCGGGGATGTGGCGGTCAGTGGGGTGCGAATTCATGGAAAATTCAATCAAGAAGAATGATTTTAATCCCCGGCGAGGTCACTGTGGGACCCCCACCATATCTGGGGGAGTCAGGGTATTCCTACCCTGCCCCCTTTCTTTATTTTTTTACATTTTTTGTGGGACTTGGCTTCAAGCAGATTCCCAAGATGGCTGCCAACACTTCCTGTTTGAAGTGTTGGCAGCCAATCAAGTTTCACTGGGATCCGCGAGTCCAGTGCAAGGACTCACGTCCCCAGATATCTATATTTTTTAAACTTAAATAGCCCTGGAACTACTAAACAGATTTACACCAAATCACTAAAAGCACACTTTCTAGACCAACATCTAGCTTTCTGCCACATTTGGTGTAATTCTATTCAGCGGTTCGGGCTGTAGTTGTGTTTAAAAACATGAAAAATACCCATAGACATAACAATGGGAAAAAGCATTTGGGACCCCCCTTTTTTTCTCAGCCCCCCGCTTGACCGATATCCCTGAAATTTTTACCACAACAGCTGACCCAAAAAGGGGAAGGTTTTTGAAACATTTGTGAAGATTCGGCAAACGGCGCCAAAGTTATTGGCAAAACAAAAAATGCTTTTCCTATGGAAACTTTGGTGCTAACTATAACTACCTAATGGCGGTATAGTGGGTATACACACGTTACCCAGTGGCGTTTGCTAATGGGTTGTTATAGCTAGGATAGTATTTCCATAGAAAATGCATTTTTTTGTGTTGCTAATAACTTTGGCCCCGTTTGACGTATCTCAATGAAACTTTCCCAAAAAATGCTACTTTTTGACTAGTTTGTGCTTGGAAGGTTTCGGGGTGATCCGTCAAGCAGGGGTCGAGAAAATAGGGTGTCCCAAAACACGTTTTCCCTATTCATTTTTTCATAGAAACTTTAGACACCTCTACAGCCTAAACCACTGAAAGAATTTACACCAAATCTGACAGAAAAATTAGATCTTGTGCTTTTTGTGTTTTGGTGTAAATGAGTTCAGTAGTTTTGGAGAAATGAGGTTTAAAAAATGGTATATTCCACACCACTGAGGATCCGCGGAGCCGACAGATCTCAAAGGGAGTTCTGATTGGCTCCCACCAGCTCAACCAGGAAGTGGTGAAAGCCATCTTAAGGCTTGGGACTTAGGGCCTGATTATGAGTTTGGCGGTCTGATGGACCGCCAAAACCATGGTGGCAGTGCGGCAACCACGGCACTAGTGGTCCAACCGCCGTATTATGATTATGGCAGTCGGACCGCCATAGGACCGCTGCAACCGGCAGGGATCCGCAATCTCTGGCAGTGGCCCGGCGGTCAGGGACTCGAAATATGCTGAGGGTGCCCCTGCAGCTCTGCCAAGCACATTACTAGTTTCTTCACTGCCACACTTTTCATGGCGGTGAGCCCACCATAAAAAGTGTGGCGGTGAGGAACCATAGGGGGCCCTTCAGGGCCCACTGTTGCCTCAAGGGCTGGGGATGCATGCAGGGGGCACATGGTGTGCCCCCTGTCTGCATGCACCCTCTGTTCCAGCACAGCATGGACTTTGCAGTCCATACCGTGCTGGAATGCGCTGTGGCTGTCCCCAGCGTTGCTTTTCTACGGCTCTCCTATGAGCCTTTGAAAGACAGCACCGTAGGTCAGCCACGCCAGGGCCACCTGCCTGGATAACAACTTGTAATCTGGTGGGCGGTCGGCGGTGGAGTTTGGCAGTGTGGGAACGGGGCAGTGGTTTTTTCGCCCAGCTCCCACCTCGCCAAACTTATAATCAGGCCCTTAATCCCTGGCACTAAAAATGTTTTTTTAAAGTTTGCTGCACATTCACAGAGGATCCTCAAATCCATAGCAAGCTTTTTTTGCGGTCTCCGGCTTAACCCCCCGTGGTGGGCCAGGGCCCATGGGTACCCCATCCCCAGGGTCTGAAGTATTTGTTTAGTTGGAGGGGCATACAGCCCTCTCCCCAAGCCTCTAAATGCCCTGGGGACCCCATCTCCCGGGGCCGCTAAACTAACTAAAAGGTGCGCTGCCCCCCTCCCTGAGCCATTAATGGCCCCAGGACCCCCATCCACATGGGCAGCTAGCATGATAGATCCCGGGGAGCCTACCCCGGGACACAGTGATTTTCCTGCCTGAACCAGAGCGGGCAGGGAAACCTGTGTTTGCTCCCGCTTGGCAGGAGCATTTTCAAAACTCCTGCCACGCGGGAGCAAGCACAAAGTCTTCTCCCAGCCGGTGGAGCTTTAAAAATGCTCCCACCAGCTGGGAACAGACTTGTGATCTATTTTCCTGCCCGTACTGATGGGAAACAGATCAAAACATTACTCCAACCCAGAGGGAGCAGCATAAGTAGCTGCTTCCTGCGGGTTGTAGCATTGCTGGCTCCCGCTGCATTCAGGGAGCCGGCTGGGGCCGCAGTGTCCTTGGTGCTCCCCCTGTGGTCCCCAACGAGTGCATGGTGGGTGCCCTGGGTGGGTACTAGGGCACCCACCTTTAAGTAATGCAGGCCAGGGGCACAGGGTCCCCGGGCTGATAACGGCTCAGGGAGGAGGGCCATGCAGCCCCTCTCCCCTTTATTTTGAGTAGTGGCCCTGGGGATGGGGTCTCAGGGCCTAGTAAGGCTCAGGGAGGGGGCCACACAACCTCCTCCCCTTTAATAAAATAAAGGCCCTGGGGGATGGGGTCCCCAGGGTCTAAAAAAGCTCAGGTAAGGGGGCCACATGCCCCTCATCCCCTTTAAAATAAAGTACATTTTAAAAAATAAGGCCCTCAGGGATGGGGTCTCCAGGGCTTAATGAGGCTCGGGGAGGGGAGCCATGCCACCCCTCCCCTTTATTTTAAGTAGTGGCCCAGGGGGATGGGGTCCCCAGGGCCATAATAGGCTAGGGAAGAGGGCCAACCCAGCCCACATACTCTTTACAAAAAAAGGCCCGGAGGGATGGGGTCCCCAGGGCTAGGCCCTGTAGCTAACCCCTGTCGTGCATGGTTTTTACACCAGGCATTGTGGTAGTCTAGTTTTGCAGACCTCAAATATTAGATGATGGTTCTCATATCAATTTCTATTATTAAGTGGCTCAAGTGCCTTATACTTCTCAAAAGGAACCTGTATGACAATACTTTTACATCAATTTTCAATTCATAATTCAATTCAGACACGATTTTGCAGAGGGATCAACCTTAACCCCCAAATTCTTGGACCACTTTCATTTAAAACTATTATTACATAGGCTTTTAATGTTTTTGCACTGTAAGTTAAATGTTAGCAAAATCCGACAAGAGCCTGTATTAAATATTTCTGTTCATGAGAAGCATGTTATTGTTCCTTTAGTGCAGCATACTGTTCAAGGTGTGGGTCATAAAAGTATAAGCTGGTTAGTATTATCGCCTTAAAGTTCCATCTACAGATGACTAACAAAAATATTGAAGCTATCTTTTAAGTACTTTTATACCTTAACCTTAGAGTGCATGTACACAATCAAAGATTCCACCAAAAGTGTTGATCATTCAGTCACACCACTTTGCATTTTGACCATTTGTGTTACAACATTGTCCTGAAGGATTCCAAGGTGTGTTTTATGCTTGAAGGACATGAACCATTGCAATGAGGAGTTCAGCATCCTGGAATAAGATTTAAAGACATATTGCAGGGTCTCTCAAACCCATGAGTAAGGACTATACAATGACGGTTGAAAAAATGGACTTCTGGTAATGTAGATTAATTATAACTTGTTGCCTATATAGAATGCAACTATCCTTCTCAATTCTTGTGGCCTGATTATGTGTGGTCTATGTTGGAAGTGATAATTATCGCACTTGATAAAATCCAATCCTGAGGTGTTTGGTATTTATAGAGTGCTATAATTAACGCCTATTCTGACTTTTGGGGAATAACATGCAGATTTTGGTGCTGATGCACCAAAATCCACAGGTTTCAGATATAGCCAGCCTTCTTTTTCCCCTGTTACATTCAGGACCATCTGCAATAAATATCATCCCACTTATAATAGCAATCCCTGCTTAAACAGGTGTTTGCACATGGATCGCAATGTAACAGGCATTTGTAATCAGGTCCTTCTGTTTGACAATTTTAATATACATTTGACCTTTATAGGCTATAAATGTGTAGTGGTAGTTCTCATTTTTCTTTCTGATTCGATGAAATGTAAACAAACATTACACTATTTCATTTGTGAGAGGATTACTGAATTGTATTGTTATAAAAAAATGCATGGCATAATGTAGCATAAAGGATAAACTACTTCCTATTTTGCCAAACAAAAAAGTATATTTCAGTTATTTTATTAAGAAGAGCGGAAAGTATTCTGGAATTTACAGAAGCAAACTTATTAGTAACAATGATACTAATGAAAAACAGCGAGTGTACATCAGTAAAACTAGAATTTGGATTAAAACAGGTGAGCTCTAAAATACAGTTAGACTTTACAAAACAGGTTTAAGTGAACAACTTTAACTTCAAGTTTTTTGGGAAAACATAAATTTCAGACATTAGGTTTGGTTGAAGGTAAAAGTAAAAAACAAAACAAACAACACATGTGAACATTGTAATGCACAGTTACTGCTCATTAAAGCACTTTAGCATATCTACCCCTGTAAATTTGTGCTCATTTTGTCGGTATATTATATAACCTTGATTTTCTTCAGTCAAGGTAGAACATTTGAAAAGGTAAACACATAAGCTTTTTCAGACCCGTTTGACAACCTGAAATGTACAGAAATACTGTGCAATTATATTGTACTTGTGTTTATAAAGACAGAATATTGCATGAATATTCTTGGTCCATTTCTATGCACATGTCGACAGTTTCATGTATCCACTGTGGAGATACTTCCAAATGTTGCCACAGATGTAAAAATATCTTCTACATAAATTATTATAGAAAGCTGATAATATCTACGCTAAAACTACACAGATCTTGAAGAATTTGAAAGCATTACAATGTGACCTAAATTATTACAGTTTTAGACGTGAAGGGGAGTAACCCAATATTTTAGAGTGGAATTACATATTTTACAACTACATCGTTTATATTTGGAGAGGCTTTCCAACACAGAGATACAAATATATATGTTACGAAGGTGTACATAGATATGCATTACTACCACTTAATCTTTTTTATCAGGGAAACAACTGCAAAAATATACAGCCAGCTATATATTTACAATATATTTACACAAAACATATTTCACACAATGCATGACACCTGCATAGATTTCATATCAGAATATAAAAAGCTATGTGACACTATATGTATTATACTGAGTACAATTATGTTCTTTTCCATATATGCCTCATTATCTTCTAGTTTACCATACTTATTTTGATAGTTTGTGTAATTTTCTGTAGCATTTTATGGATAAAAACCACCCCTTCAAGCACAAGTGATTTTGCAGTATTACAAAATGGGTAACGTTTTCTTCGAATTGTTTGCAGAATTGGACTGAATACACAGAAATACATGGGCAGGGTCACAAAACACCCCACTCCCTTTGTTGTACAGCTATGAGAACTTTGCCTCAAGCAATATGCATGGTTCTCTAGACCACAATTGTAAAAATAAATAATTTAGGGGAAGATCTATCTGGAGTCCTACCACAATGGGACAAAACCAGCATTATGAATACAGTGATGTCCCATCTAAGAATCTAAACATATATAATTTGAAGTGAAATATATAGCAGCAAGGGCCCAAAACATGTCCATTATAAACAGCCAAGATATTTTTGTACTGATCTCTGCTTTCTATTTATAGAGTACCTCTACTTCAAATAACCAAACATTTTTGCTCCCAATATTTGTTCCTTGGCAAAAAGTCCAATATTATTTCATGTTCATAGAAGAACAAACAAGTATTTGCCCAAATATTCAAGGTATTTGTTATTTACTGTTCTAAATTGTACTCAAAGAGCCAAGACAATTGAAGGGAAGACAGTTCCTTGAAAGATTTTTCGGTGTGGTAGCCGATGCTCACATGACTGTAAGTAGATTTAAGAACAGGAAGTAGGAGTTGGGCAGGAATGCTTCTGGGTAGAACTTTGCAACACTGGTACAAAAAAATCAAAACTTAAGAAAATGCCAGAAATTTACAGAAAAGCTTTCATGAAGGGGAAATAAGGGGAAAATTAGAGACAATGTAGAGGTTTCAATCTGGAATTGATAGCTGAGTGATGGAATGGTTATGGATTTGTGGTCCTCTGCTATTTGTTGCCAGTTCCAATTTTTGTCTTTTGATGCAGTGTGAAGATATATGATACTGGACACAATTATTAAAAAAGAAATTGGCAAAGACAATTGGGCAAGCAAGACTGATTGGCTGCACTATTGCTAGTTTTTCGAAGTAGCCATCTGCTTGAGGTTGAAACAGAAGAACTCTCAACTTCTGAAACAGTCAAAAGTGAGTTAAAAATGAGACTATTTATCCACGTGGTAGAGATGTGCTGAAGATCCTTAGTTGTATCTACTGAGATTGAATCAAACACCAGTTTAACCAGTTAATGCTGCTTTAACAAATATCATTCATGAGCATAAACAGCCAAGCTCTATTGACAGCTCGAAGTTTGGGTGTTGGATTAAATCGTAGCAAGTAAGAACAGTTTTCGTTGTGGAAAACCATACACGGGACAGAAATCAATAAAGAATAATTACTTAAGTCACTAGAGATAGACCTTCATGCCTGCACATGCCTTTCTTCCTCACTCTCCCTAATATTGTCAGGAGCCTGGAACCTGGTTTTCCTTCACGCTTAATGGAGTGCACTACCTCCTTTTTATGAGCACTGGCAAAAGTGAAATGCCACAATCAAGTCTTTTAGGGATCTACTCCACCATATAGGCAGATCTTAGGATACATGCATGGTATTTCCATCTAATGTACAATTGGCTGAGAAATAAACTGGCATTTCCTGAATAGTATACCCAGAGACATTTTCTTTTGAGAAAATGTTGTTTCAGTTTCCATATGAGATTACAAAATAGCAGAGTGGCTTACAATTATTAACAAAAGAAGACCTTGGTGGCAGCAGAGCAACTTTCAGAATTTTTGTTGTAAGCTTGAGAGAATTTTCCATACTTTAGTTTTTAGAAATCCATACATTGCATACATAAATCTAAAGTTAAACGTTTAAGGTATATTATTACACACTTAAAGTACTTTACATGAATCAGTGATGTATTTGTACTATATGCAAAACAATTTCATAAGAAGAGTTTATTAAAAAATGTAAATGTAGCCGTAAGAGTTGATCCAACAATTAGAACTCTGGTGTTAATTCCAATTATGAATGGTTCATACTGCATTCAGTGGCTGGAATACTTGTTTTGGATATCTAATAAACCACCTTGGAGGAAATTCCAGTTGATTCCATTTGCATGTGTAAATTGGTTACTGGTGTCTAATTGTAACTATTTTTTTAAGTTACTATTTTTACTTGACCAGTAAAAATGTCCTTTTTTCACATTGGACATAGAAATTCGATTTGCTGCAAGCAGATGGCCTTCTGGAAATTCTACCTGGGTAGAATAGAACGGCCTCTAACTCGTTCCCAATAAGGCCCTCAATAACCAGGTTGTATTTTACTTGACAATGTTTTTTGTTTTATTTTTCATATTTTTAAAAAGGCTCTTCGGAATAGGCCAGAGACTCCCTTTTATAGAACAGCCTCTCATCTAGGATGTCTAGCATATCTGTCCTCTTTTGTAGTTTGCTGCGTGTTGTTCTAGAAGGGCAACACAAACACTACAAGCCCCAGAATGCAAAGAGAATATCAGAAGTAGATGGACTGCTTATTTGTGCTATAACCCAGCTTGCGATATATGTTGTGAAACCAGGAAGTATTATGCTCTTTCTGTCAAATAATATGTGAGTTATTTGAAGGATATTGATGGTGAGAGGGGAAATATCTAAAACAAAGTTCTCAAGTCGCTGTTTTATGTACAGAGGGGTGTTAGTGGTGGCCTAGTAGCACAGGCGTGTGCTTCTGCAAGCAAGAGCCCTGCTATGGTACAAATACAAGTCTGCAGCTTTTGTGCATGGCGAAGAGTAACAATACTGCACCAAGAAAAGTAAAGCTTTCCATAAAAACAATACAAAATAGCAACAGATACTGTGCACTTTGATCTCTCTGATCACAATTCGAAACAATCAAAACATTAAAAGTACAACTGTCACACGTGGGCCAGTGGAAACGGCACCAGCCTTGATTTTTTCCCACCTACCTCAAAACAAACTGAAAATGAAATATAAATAGATTTTCTTTAACGTTCAATGTTACAAACAGAAAAAATGTGCTTCGTTGGTTTCAAATAAATACATTTGAATACATTAAAATGCATTGATATATACCATCTACACGAGTCACAGCATATTCAACGATTTTCATACACCGTTAATCTTTGATCAACTATTTGAAATCACTGGGTTTTCTGGTAAGCAATCACAAGCAGGCACAGCATGCTAACAGACTTTGCCCCAAACCCCTCATTTCCCTTATTTTGGACAGTTCTGGAGATTGCACATGTATAATAATATGGTACAAGTGGATCTCCAATCAGTCACAGGTAGCATGATGATTTTGAAATAGTACCACCTGGGTTTACATAAAAGAACACATTCTGTAGATTGTGGCCATTAGACTGATGGCACAGAGTGTTGCCTTTCCTTGTCTACTTTTAATATGTGTACATTTAGTGCCGGTGATATTTGGAATCTTGGCCGTCTTGTGCTGTTTCTGCTGAGATGAGCATCAGTCTATGGCCTCCCCTATTCCCCCACTCTGTGCTTGTCTTACTGAGTTATGCATCAGACTGATCTGTTTGTTGACCAGCCAAGAACAAGATGGCTGCATTCCTTTATTTAAACATGAGGTCTATTGTACCTTTTGAATTTGGCTGTTTTTGCTATTGCTCTAGATAATGTTATGTGCGTCTAACGTTAATAAATTACTTTGACAGTATTGTATTTCCAACTTTCGAACCATTTACTGATACATCTGCTAAGTGTTCCCTTCTCTCCCTGCTACATAGTTCCTAAAACATTAATAACTCTCTATGAAATTTTTAAGCTGTGCCTAAATTAGCGATGTAATTAAATCTGCTCTTGTTATATACACATATTATTTAACATTGTGTTATTCAGAACATGAATGCTTGTGTTTCACTTTTTAAAGCAGGCACCCATTCATCCCCAGCTGAATATCCCAGTTCCATAATGTTACAGAGCAATCATGCTTTTGAGAGGAGTGAGCAATGGCAGAGTCTAGGTAAAGACGAGCAGGAGCATTTTGGCTTTTTTGAATTTCGTACCAGAGGGCTTTGTTCAACGGGTTGCCTACCGAGTACTGAATTCTCTTCTATGTGTTGATGTATTCCCTCCTTCTAGCAACTAGTTGATTTACCAGACCAAACTCGAGTTTGATCTGAGCCGGAGAGGTGTCAGGAGGAAGACGAAAGATGAGTCTGTAAGCTTTTGTGATGATTGAATTCAGGGTCATTGCGCCTCTGCCTCTTAGAGCTTCACTTCCATAAGACAGGCTTGGGGTTAGTTTTGCTGCTACTACCTTTAAAAGAGGTGTAAAGCTTGGGCCATCCAAGGATCTCTCTAATGTTTGAAATGGCAGGGTTAGATCACTACCCTTCCGTTGCAGCTCCTGCCTATGTTGATGAAAGGATTCTTTATCATAGAATAAGAATCAAAGTATCTGTAGGTTTCCACCAAGTCCAGCTGGTGGCCTTGTAAATACCAATGGTACTTTTTCTGTATTCTGCTACTCACAACCATGATGTTAGTTTTCTTTTGGTTTATTGTCATGCGGTTACTTACTGAGTTGCTAAATAATTTGTTAATGAGGCCTTGTTGGCCAACTTTCATTTCACTGAGAAGACTCACATCATCTGCATACAGAAGATTAGAAATGTGAAAGTCCCCTAGCCTTGGGGCATGGACATTTACCTCATTAAGGGCCAGGGACAGTTCTGGCAGAAATAGATTAAATAAGTATGGCACCAACACGCAACCTGGTTTTAGACCCTGAGAGGTATATATTTTCCTAGCTGAAAAGAGCCGCCCCCAATTCTCACTCTTGTCCAGGTGCCTTTGTAAAGCATCTGCATTGCCCCAAACTGACAATTTCTGCCGAAGGAGGTTATGTTGCACACAGTCAAATGCAGCCTTGAAGTCCATGAAACAGAGATAACTCGCTTGTTTGATTAATTTGTCTATTATTATAGAACCTGCCAGAATATTAGTTGTCGTTCCTCCTCCTTGTGTGAAGCCGGTTTGGCTTGGTGGGATGATGTTTTTTCTTTCTGACCAAAAGTTAGCTCTGCTAATAGAAGGCCTGCTAAGTGCTTTGCGTCAGTATCTAGGAGGGTAATGAGGCAATAATTTTCAGGTTGTTGACGGCCCCCCACTTTGAAGATTGGGTTGATAATTGGGCCCTTCCATGAATCGTGGATAGTTTCTAGCTGCACAACGCAGTTAAAAACCTCCGTCAGTCTATTTGTACAGAAAGTGGGGTTGGTTTTATACAATGCCTGCGGCATACCGTTTGCTCCAGGGGCTCTAACGCGTCTGCACTTCTGGATGGATTTGCATATTTGGTCTTCTGAGAAACTGAGCCCATGCTCTCTAGAAGTGTATTCATTATTGGAATCATTCTAACTGGCATATTCTTAATGGTTGCAGTTTCTTCTGAAGATTGATCAAAATACTTGAATAAAAACTGGGCCCATCTTGTTTCAGTGAGGTTTGAATTATTTATGGGGTGGGAGGAAGGAGCAGTCTACTATTCTATGCCTGGCCTGGGAGCTCTCTTTATGAGGGGTTACAATCTATCAGTTTAGTCACCTGATGTGCTAAGTTTTTGATTTAAGAAAGACTACAGAGCACTCTGTGCTCTCTGTGGCACCACTAAATGTTACATATGGATTTAGAGAATACATCTCTCAAGAAACATGCAAAAGTTGCACTGCTCTTACCCAATATGAAATGGTGTTCGTAGGATGCGATTTTAAGGTAAAATAATTGCACTGATTGAATGTTTAATTAAATCAGAACAATAAATGCAATCAGAAGAAATTACAATATGTGTTTGTTTAAAAAAACCTATGTTTTTGTAGTCTCAAAATAATCCTTCTTTATAGCTGCCAAATGGCCTAAAACTTCACTCAGCCCCTGACCTTCAGTAAAAACACTTTGCATTCTGAGACTTTTGTGATTTCTATTATTTAAGTATGGGCTTAAAAACTCCAGCACACAATGTCTTGTTGCTTGAAAAGCAAGACTGGCTAAAAGTTCAGAAGTGGCATGGCGTAATTTGACAGCCAAGCTTCCTGTTCTGCCATATCTCATATTAAACATGTTTAAAGTATCATGAACCAAGACCAATTAGTCTAGTGGGTAGTTCGTTGACCGTGGATCATGTGGATCCTATTCTGGTTTCCCGCTTGACCACACTCCCCACCTCATCGCTTGTGCTTCAGTTTCCTTCACTGTCTTAATTGGGAACATTTAGAAGCAACCTGACTCCAAGAGCCACTTAAGATACTGATATGTTACCATGGAAGACACATCCGGCTGTAGGGTATGTCTGGAAAAGGGTACGCTGTAATGTAATGAGCGGCGTGCATGGCTCTGCAGCACTGTGCAACCTTTGCTACACAAATTAACTCGTTCATTGGGTTCGTGTATCCCAATTCTAAGGTTTTTGCCTGGTATTATGTATATTAATAACTTTTATTTCAGTGCGGTAAATAGCAGCAGGGGGTCAAAGCAAATACATTTTGTTTGTAGAATGCAGATAAAAACATGAAAAATTATGAGTGACTCTTTTAAACTGAGGCCAGATGAGTGAAATACTTGGGTACTATTTCTTGAAATAGTGAGTTCTGGCAATGCAGGCCCTGGTGTGGTCCCATGAGGACACAATTTTCTCTTAGGCTTCACTGGCTGCCCTGGGAGATCATTCGGAATATGTGTACGAAAATGATAAACTTCTCCCTCTTGACAGAGAATGAGCATCAAATAGAGGCATTTACTATGTGGTCACACGTTTTAGGGCTATTAGACATTGACTTATGGAGAAATTCCATGTTAGACTAGTGCACCATAATCTGTCCAAAATAAATAACAAATCTCCCCTCAGCCCATGCCATATGTGGTTATAACTTTAACCTCAAAAAGCCAAAAATAGCCAATGGTCCAGCTGAAAGTCTGCACTATGGTCAGTCCTAATCGGATCCCTTCTTGCCTACCAGCAGCTGTGCGTGCAAGAATTCCTCACTTGTAGACAAAAGGTGTTCTGGTAATGAAATAACATTTCTTAACACTGAGAGGTCTACCTCCACCATGATCTCGGATGGATGACCTGGGGCGTGAGCACACATGCGGCACCATCAGATCTTTGTCAGTGAGAATACCATGAGGCAGAGACTTTCTACAGAGCAGGTAATGAAGTGTCTTAGAGGAGGCATCAAATATCATGTAACACCTCCATTTTGATACATGAATCCTGAGACTCTAGGGCTGGGGGGCAACACCGTTCTGGAAGCTACCACAGATCCTTTGAGCCACATTCTGTGGGGGCACTTCACTGATACATAAGCATTGAAACATCTGTTATTAAACTGGGCCTGCTTTTTCCCTGAAAAGGCATTAATATCTATTCAATTTATTTCGTTCTTATTGCTGTAGACTTGTAGAGGGCAGGATGGATATTTGAAAAGTGTAATGGAGATTTTGGTGAGCAGCCAAAGGGAATGTGTTCTGTTCCGTATCCGGCGGACATCATTGGCCTTCTTTGTCCCCTGTGTTCACCCAATCATAGATGACGAGAGGAATGCTGACTAAGGAAAACAGCGCCCCCAACGCCAAGAAGGCGAACGCCTGCAACAAAACATAATGCATAGATTATTTGAAAATATAAAAAATGTATGCTATGAGTAGTCCATCTGTGGTTTTAGCTGTATGCAGCATATGAAAGTGACAACAGTGTGAGGCTCTACTCTAATGCTCGAAAAACATAGGTCAAATAAAATTTTTAAAAAGCTATGAACAAACAGTTTTCGGCTTGAAATCAATTCGATTTTTTTATTTTTGCACAGGCAAGTTCTCTTCAGCTAGTTTGAGCATATATTCTATTGTAGGCCCTCAAATCCCAAATAAACATTATCGGTAATCAGCTGGAGAACTTAGTGTATTTATAGTAAGAGGGATTCTCCAGACTCAAGTTTAGTGTAGGGGCACAGTACGAGCATAGAATACTGTGCATTGTAAAAAATGTCGCATTCTAAAAAATGATTATAAAAAAACAAACTATTGGGTCACTGGTGCGCTTCAAATTCAATCAAGAATTGAGCCCAGAGTCTAAGGTCAGGCTGGAACCTAAATCAAATGTAAGTAGCTAACTTTCAGCCCAGAGATCATACGTGACTCAAAACCGGAAGTACTTCTATCATTGCAGGTCAAAGGCCGGCCCAAAGCCAAGATCACATTTGCCTACTTATTATTATGCCTTCAGTGTCAATGCAGTGTCTATGTCTTCAGCGGTTAATGTCTTCGGTGGCTAAAACTGGGAGTCGCCATAAATAGACTTACATTGATGCTGAAAAATATAATCAGCTGAAAATAGACACCAGTGGGCGGGTGGATTACTCTTTATAAGGCGTTTAAGGCTCAATTGTGTAGTGGGACTTTCTCTCACTGCCCAGATTTAACCACTTGAGCTCTAGTGTGCAGGATGATGTACATTTAGTAGTCTTGCCACCCTGCCATGCCTATAAACTATGTAGCTTGCAGGGACAAATTGCCAGCTAGACTTGCTCTTAAAGTGGGTGATATAGCACGTGATATGAGCATGCAACGATGACGTTTTCCAAAATGTAGACTTCCTACCAAATAAGAGTTGAAAAACGCGTTCTGATGAACCTACCCACAGCCTCTGCTTGTACTCGTCCTCGTCCCCTTTCGTGATTTTTAAGTAAAGAGATGCTGGTAGGATAAAGATCAGCATATTTGCAGACGTCACACCTGAAAAACAGAAAGATGGAGAGGTTTTAGAAACAATGTATACTCACTTTAGTAAATACATGCAGCTCTTTAGTTTCTCTTACTCACTCACATAGCGCGTTCCTTACCGATGACACCAAAGATGTCCTTCATGGAGGGTATGAAAATGACCAAGAGGTTTATAATTGCTAAGAGGATTAATGTCACAGTGACATGTTGGCATATGTTTGGCTTTGCTTTCCTGGCCAGCTCGAACAATGAAGACCGCACCTGGAGGGTACAAACAAACAAATGTTCCCCATCAATATACATGTTTATGATGTCACTTCAGTCACAATAGCTAGAACTAAGCACATCCACTGCAGACACGAACGCCTTGTTTCAACTCCTAGGGGCAGATTTACAAAACACTAACACAGCGCGGTGCCGCAAGTAATTTTGCTGCGCTGCGCTGCATTAGTTTCGAAGCACAGGGATGCGACACATTTACAACAATAGGTCGCATCTCTGTGCTTCCCCCTGCGCTGGTGCACAAACTGCTGCCATGCGCCGGCGCAGGCCCCTTGCACCATGGTACAAGGATGCCTGCGTCGTGGGGAGATTGTTTTTGTGCAGGAAGGGGCACCTTCCTGCACAAAAACAATCAATTGAGGTGATTTCCTCTTCCAATGCGTGCTGTAGAATGCAGCACGCATTGAAAAAGAAAAAAAACGAGGAGAATTTATAACATTTCTCCTCGTAGCACCTCGTTACGCCACCCCTGTGGTGGGGTAGTATTCTGACGCATTTCTAGATTTACGATTGCTTGTAAATCTGGAAATGCATCAGTGGACATAGGTGTTGTGTGGAAACACCCACAGCAACACCCATGTCACGCCCCTAACACGCAAAGTGTTGCATGAAAAGGGGCGATATTTACAAGCACAGGTAAAGTCACGCAGGGTGGCTTTACCTGTGCTTGTAAATATCACTCAGCAGCTTGCGCCGCCAGTGCGTCGTGCAACGTGACACAACGGCAGCTCAAGGGGCTTGCAAATCTACCCCATAGTGTTTAGTGCACATCGACCTTCTTCACGAAATTGTGCACAAAATTCTGACTTGCCACAACAAGTTCATGTCTATGCCTGCTTAGATAGGGATTTTTGGTTAGGAGAAAGTACCTGGTAACAATTTTTTTGGGCTTTTAACCTAAATATAATTTAAACACTTTATATAAAAAGTAAATGCAAGTTAAACTAGTGAATGGGAAATGGATTATTCTGGTAGGAAAATCTAGCTGATTAATTCAAACACACCTATTTACCCAAAAAGAAGCAGATTACCCGAGGAATGAAGCAGTTGTACAGGATAGGTTTTCACATTCTTATTATCCTATTGGAGCCTCTGCTGACACATATAAGGGCTAGAAAATGTCATTTAAAAATAAAAAATAGACAAAAGTTCCCTCTTCTTTCGAATGGGAGTTTTCGATTTGTACAGAGGGAGGTAGAAGACAAGGCACACATGAATTTCCATTAACAAGGCACGATAAATGTGTTCCCTAAGGATTTCATTGTTCTGCCATTGAGAGAGCATTTCTAATTAATTAGAAAATGATGTTTATTTACATGTATTTAGCAGTGGTGGCCGCCAGTTACAAAGGGTGGTGAGCGGGTGGGGGAAATGCGGGGGAGGGGGCATTAATGATAATAAAAAAAACGTACTTGGTGCTGCCGGCCGCCTCCCGAGTCGCGTTGCTCCTGCTTGCCATTTCTTGGGTCCCAGCAGCCCCTATGACAGACTCCCAGCCAATCCCTGTGCTGCAGAGCAGCGCGGGGATAGGTCTTAGCGGGCGGAAAAGACGCCCTGCTCAGACCAGGGAGTCTGTGGGGGCTGGAGAAACCTAAGTGCGCATGTGTATTTTGGTCAGCCTGAGACGGACGGCCAAACACACATGAGCACTTAGGGACTAGGGAGTGCACAAGCACTCCTCCTCCACCTCCCATGCCCCGCCCCTTCATGCACAAGCTGGCAAACGAAAAATAAAATGATGCTAGAGCATTGTTTTATTTTTCCTTTGCTGGCTCTGCTCCAGGTAAGGGGGCGACGCTTCTCCGCCATTGTGGAGGAGCCGCCACTGGTATTTAGGTTAGTATAGCTGGGCCCCAAATTTTATTTACTGAGCCTTTGCTTGTTTGCCTGACATCCATTTTAAAGTTGCTGAAGAAAATGTGGCTTTTAGAACTGCATGAATATGTTTCCTACATGCACAGTTTATCTCTTCAATGTTTTTACTTTTCATAAAATAATTGAAATGGCATTCATTTCATAGTGTTATTTTCTTATACTGTATGTATCTGTTTGCCTGAGGAGTAAGCCTTGTCGAGATGGTGCAATATTCAAGGCTGTTGCAGCCCGAGCCGCAACTGTATTTTCATTTATGTTAAAAGGGCTTTTTGTTTAGTTTGCTTCAATAATGCAATGCTACTTCCCTTGTTTGTAAGGTAAAGGGAATTCATTTGTATTCATTATTTAGGCATTTCATAAAGTAACTTATTTTATGTAGCACAATTTCTGCAATGCTAAGGGGGTTTATGTCATGTATCTTTGTTAGTACAGCCCTATGATACCACTCACACCATGTCGAGTGCATTGTTTTTCACTTCCCTGAAACTATACAATATGCCCTTTCTGCGATGTATGCAGACTTTTGCTCACCAGGAAGGAAGACTCCTCGACAGTTTTCTTATTTGATTTATCCTTAAAGACTTTCCTTTGCTTTGCAACAGAGCAATCTCCATGTCAGACTATTATCTAACTTTCCCTGCTTTTCTTATTGAGCAGTCTTTATGTTGGACTGTTCTCTGACCTATATTAGGCTCTCCCTTGACCTAGACTTATGCTATAACATCACTGAAGTATATTTGATTGGCTAATTCCTTTAAGTTATGACCTCTCGGAAAGGGCTTTATTTTTATGTATTATTGATGCTGATTTCAATCTGACTAACTTACAACTTTTTGCGTTCTTTAATGATTCTTAATTTCAAATAAACCTTTATGGTTTTGACGTTGAATATTGTCCTGAGAAGATTTTCTTTCTTTGTTCTTGGGCCCTGATCTCTTGTGACTCACACGACCCTGATCCTACGCATTCGCTCTCTGCATTTATTAACACAAAGCGCCAACACCAACCTGGGCCCTTACACTGATGGGCTTTGCTGGCTCAGTTCAGAGCCAAGCACCTGTTTTTATGCTTCTGCAGTGTGTAAAGTGAATTCATTGAACCCGATATTTCCCTGAGTTCTTTTAGGCAGCACAGCTCAGAAACAGAACAAAGGCGAGCCCTGCTCACTGTTTCTGAGTTGTACTGTCTGAAAATCAAGCCCTAACTCAGAGAAATACAGAATTAAATTATTTTGCTTTGCAACTGCAGGTGCATAAAAACAGGCGCTCAGCTCTACTCTGAGGTAGCAGAGCCAATCTCGATACAGCCCCAGTTGGTTAACTCAATACTGCTGGAATTTGCATACAGACCCTAAATGTCTGTGTAATACCCCTGCCACTGCAAAAATCAATGAAATAAGTGAAGTATTAATTTTGTACTTATGCGGAAAGTGATGATTTCTGATTCCTATGCTCACCCCTCAGATGCCTGCTTTTAACTTCCATTTGTCTGTGCATCGGCTGGCGTTGTCAGTGAACTGTTAAGTGCCACATGTCTCCCTTCTTGGCGTCATAGAAAGCATAGCATGGGATGATCAATTGTGGAACAGCCTAGTAGTCGTCATACTCTGTTTTACACCTTCAGCCAGGCCTGGCGTCTATCCACTACCACCAGCACTTTGCATACTGTGACTTTCAGGCACCTGCTCTTATTAGAACAAGCAAATGTCCCAGCTTATTAGGGTCTGTTGGTTAAAAAATTGTACCTGGATAGAAGTCCTCTTGATGCTGGTGTAGAAGTTATTTTCTGATTAGCCGTATATGTGCTTGTTAATATGAGTCGTTTGCATTTGAAACAAAGTAACTAGGCCTCCACTACGCCTCAACATCCTTTTAAAATAACATGGCTTTTGTTTCATAATATTTCGTGTCTCTTTATATTTTCTCACTGACACCGCATGCAGCAAAATGTGCACTGGTTAATTTGTATGCTATGTTGTTCTCGAAGAACTCCAGAGGAAGCCTTCAAAGCTCTTCCCTCCTGCACCTGGTATTGAATTCATTTATGAATCTTGTCATTGTTCATGTAACAAGTTTGTTCTGACACCTCCAATGACTTCAGGTCAGCAGGGGCAAAATATTATTCATAGTGCTAGGATTATATGATGTTTTATAGAGTTAAATTTTGATTTGTTGTAATGTTGATACATTTTCTGACAGCATGCTGACAGTGCATTTCCTATTACATTCCAAGGTGAAATTTGCTAGAAAATCCCTTGAATGTGGGGTGAGCCAGTTGGTTTTGGATCTCTACTAAGGATGCGGTCCGTTTGGTGGATCTCTACTAAGGATGCGGTCCGTTTGGTGGATCTCTACTAAGGATGCGGTCCGTTTGGTGGATCTCTACTAAGGATGCGGTCCGTTTGGTGGATCTCTACTAAGGATGCGGTCCGTTTGGTGGATCTCTACTAAGGATGCGGTCCGTTTGGTGGATCTCTACTAAGGATGCGGTCCGTTTGGTGGATCTCTACTAAGAATGCGGTCCGTTTCGCTATCGATTCGCTGCACAATTTGGACTTTGTCTATTTTTTAGATTTTGCTTAATGCTGCATCTTTTTAAATTCTGTGAGCCTTCATGGAAGTAATGTCTGTCTTTAGACTGATTTATTAAGCCTGCCATATTTTACATTTCTGTATTGTACTTCAATATTTTAGTACGTCACTATTTTAATAAACCTTCATGGTTTTTCTAAATATCTGATCTCGAACTTCTTTTTTGAGCCCACTCTTTATTATTGGCTGCATTTTGAAATGCTGTTTGAATCTTATCACTAGGGACATATTGCCTTATCTATTCTTGAGGACAACACTGTGTAATCTGACCCCACGATGGGTGCTATGACAGTCATGCAGATTATGTGAGAGATAGCGCCCACACTGGTAACTCTTGAATCCATATTTTGGCAACATGAAACCCACACACTTTGAAGTATGCTATCAGAAATCTTTTACTTACAGTAAAAAACAAGACTGGCACGGTGAGTATTACAGCAGTGATCACAGCCAATCGCACTGTCAAGAGGAGAATGTCCGTTTTACTCTGGTACGTGTGCAGCAGCTCGGAATGTACATTGCCTACAAAAAAGCATTCAGAGCACCTGGTCAACACAGAGGAAGTCAATACAGCCATAAATGACATGTCAAGAAAGCATTCTTGTGCTCGAAACCAAAGGGACGCAAGCAGTCAACATAAACACAAACATTATTTACATAGAGTATCTTTACCCAGAAACTGACGACTAGTGACTTCGTAAAAGTAGGGGACCCAAAACCGGCGCTGGTGGCCTTTCAACTTGGTCATGATATTTGTGATGCTTTAGAAATGGAAAATAATTCGGTGCAATTCCATAAATTGGGGGATCGAGGAGTGGCAGAAGAAATGGAGTGGAGTCATGAGGGGCAGAGTCAGGAAAAGCAGAGTGTGACAGTCAACGTAATTTTTTTTTTTTTACTCTGCACAAAGAAACCAGTAACAGGGACACATGTGACAGTAACTCTGGTCTGGCTACCTTGATTGGTCACAGACAGGGTGCATTTTAAAATATTTTCTTTATAGGTTTGGGTATTTATAGATTGGTAGAGTGTGCGATTACCCAAAAAGTGTGTCCTGGTACTGAAGGGGTTTGAGGTTACAGATGCTAGACGAGAAAACTAGAACAGCCAGGTCTTTATTTTTTTGCGGTACATAAGATGATTAGAGAGGTTCTTAAGATCCATCAGAAGCTTGTTCCACAGAGTCGCTGTGAGATAGGAGAACGAAAGCCCCCCAGTGGCGTAGCTAGCTGTTGTGCCGCCCCCCTTGCTACGCCACTGAAGCCCCCCGTTCATACCTTGCGAATGATGAAGATCTAAAGCAGTGTTTGAAAGGAGGATCTAAGGTGGTGAGTAAGCCAATTGAGATTAAGGATGTTTCTTAAATATAGAGGTCCGGAGCTGTCTTTTGCTCTGTGGGCAAGGCAAAGGGCTTTCAAAGCTGCTTGTTTCTCTAAGGGGGGGGGGCCTGTGTAAATTGTTACGGGTATTGTATACTGAAGATGTGGGGGCAGTTTCAGGAATAGAAGCGCAGCCGTGTTTTGTACCACTTGGAGACGGTGGAGAATTAAGGGCCATATGTATCAAAATGTACATTTGCGATTCTCAAATAGCGTTTTTTTGCGAATCGCTATTTGAGAATCGCAAAACGCTATGTATGTAGGATTTGCAAATAATTTTGCAAATCCTACATATTCCTTAATTGCGAATCGCAAATTGCGATTCGCAATTAAGGAATACCTCCCCATTCATTCCTATGGGCCTAGAGGCCCATAGGAATGAATGGGAAGACATTCTCAATTTGCGATTAGCAATTAGAGAATCGCAAATTGAGAATGCAATTTCAAGGTTGCAAGGGTGTCAAAAGGACACCCTGTTGCACCCTGAAATAAGCATGGGTGCACATGTGGCGCACATACATGCTGTATGTGCGCCACATTGCACTTGAAAAATGCTAAAAAGTGCATTTTTCAAAGAAATGTAAATTACCACCAACTTGAAGTTGGTGGTGATTTACGATTCATAAGACCAAATAGCACTTTTTTGTGCTTCTTACATTGCATTTAAGGAATCACAATTGCAAAATAGGGAATCGCAAATTTTGCGATTCCTTACTTTGCGAGGCAGTTTTTCATTCATACATACCACTAAGCCCAATTGCGATCGCAAACGCCAAAATTCTGCGAATTTCAGCATTTGCGATCGCAATTTGGAATGATACATATGGCCCATAGTCTGATAGGTCCAAATATAGTGCATTGCCATACTCCAATCGTGAAGTGATAAGAGCGTGAACCAGGTGCGTTTTGCCAAAGGAGAAGGAAGCACCAGCCACCTTATGTATCTGATTCTTGAAATTGAGTTGGTTGTCTATCAAAAAGCCAAGATTCTTTGCTGAGTTTGTTGGGCAGGGAGTGATGCCTAACTCTAGAAGCCACCAGTCAGGTGACCACTAAATGGTGGGATGACCAAAGAGGAGCACTGCGGTTGGATAGCAACTGTAGTCATACAGGCTCTGAAAATGGAGTTGGTTTGCTTTTGATCTTCTGAGAAGGACACAATAATTTGCATATTGTCTGCATATGTTATTACTTCAAATCCAAAAGAGGGAACCAGAAAGGCTAGAGGTTGAAGGTAGATATTACACGGGGGTGCGCTGATGGAGGAGCCCTGAGGTACCCTACAGTTGTTTGGGACAGGATAAGATAGGAATGGAGTAGCTGCACCCATTGAGAATGTGAGCACAAAAATAAGCCAACCCATTTCAATGCACTGAGGCAGATGTCAATCTCATAAAGACAGGGTAATAAATGAGCATGTATGAGAGTCCTAGTTTCAGTTTAGACCTGATACTGTCCATGGCTGCCACTAAGGCAGTTTCCGGTCTAGGCAAAGGCCTGAAACCAGAGCATGAGTTGCCAAGAATGTTGTTAGTTTTCAAATAGGTGGAGATCTGCTTGTTGATGGCTTTTTCCAAGATCTTAAATAGAAATAGAAACAATGAGATGGGTCAATAATTGCTTGGATCCACTGATGTTTTTTTTAACAAAGGTAAGTTATGGATGTTGCGCCGGGGGGTGCCTGGGATTGGCCCTTGCAGGGTCGTAATTTGATTGGTGCTGGTACATCCAATACCATCAGGCCTGGAGGCACACCTCCAGAAGACAACCAATCCTGGCCCCCGTAATCCAAAATAAAATCCACGACCTGACCGTGGCCCCGGCTCAATGTTCCAAGGCAGAGCACCAGACGCTGCTGTTATGTGCTTGTTTCCATTGGTCAAGGACCAGTGGTAAAAGGATCTCAGTTTCCAGGGCATATGTGTTTGATGAACCTGGTTTAAATGGAGGGTATAAGTATAGATGTTTCCATCGTAGAAAGTAAAGTAAAATTGGATAAGTGGGTATTGCTCAGACGTTTGAGCTCCCTTAATGTGGCTAAAGTCTGCTAGTACAAAGAGGGGGAAATTGTTTTTGCAGCTATAAAATGTTGTCGAAAAAAATTAAGGCAAATTCAAACAAAGCTCAGGAAATGCACAAATAGAACTTTAACCTGCTTCCAGTTTCAAATAGTTCTTTGCAATGAGAAAAATATCTCCAGCCAAATTGGATGATTCAATTTTATTAGTATAAAATCGAGTCTTGGTGATGCAAATTAGTTAGTGCTAGTCCTTCAGAGCTGTCTTATTGTGGACTTTTGTCGCCACCGAATAGCTGAGACGTCAGAGCTATTCTGTTTCCTACAGTGTCTCTTGGCCAACCGAAGTTCGTCCTTTGAACAATGCAGCCGAGGGTTGTTCGCGGTGGCCTTCACAATGTTTCAGGGGGGCAATATCGTCAGTTGCAAAGGTTAGCCAATTATTCAAAGTTGTGACTGCTGCGGTTATATCCTTAGTAAGTTCGATGGGAGTTTTGGAAAGAATATCCTTGAGCTTGGTATCTCTCTTTTTGAACCAAGTGGTACCTAACTTGGAGGTGTGGATAAGACTAGAATTTCTTGAAATGGAACGTAAAAGAGGAATGTAGAAACGAACAAAAACATTATTGGTCCAAATTTGGGAGGGTGTAGGATGTAGCTCTGCTACGTTTGAAAAAAATGGGTCCAACAAATGAGCTGCTATAAAGCATAAGAGGAAGGCCAGGAAGGCAAGATTAAGTCCTAGTGATCCTGCTGATTTTTTAACTGTGGTAGACTAGAGATTGGTAGGGTCATCAAAATGCATATTTAGATCACCCCAAATACAAAAATTAGTATATTTGATACATGTAAGGGGCCAAAGACTGCAAAAATATATTGGTAAAATTAATTTTGGCCAGGGATGGTCAATAAATGAAGGCAACAGAGAACGAGTTGTCATGGTCCCTTTTGAGTGAGACGTTCATAATTTCTCCTGCCAGAAATGTATGACCTGTAACAATGCTACAGCTAATAGAGGAGCGATGCACGATTGCTATACCTCCCCCTGAATTTCCCGGGCAGTCTAGAGGTTGCATTAGATAACCGGAGGATAGCAGAGGCAATATCTGGGTGAGCGACCTCACATAGCTAGATCTCGGGTCATAACAATAAGTCTGTCTTTATTGTGATAGTTAGATCAGAAATGTCCTCATGATGTTTTGGAAAAGAACGTGTGTTAAGTAGAAGACCATTAAGAATTGTAGGTTTCCTGTCTGATGGATACTTTTTATTCAGATTGTTCGACTGAGGGATGACCCAGTAATTTTCAGGGGGTAATAATAACGGAAACATATCTCTGGTGGTTAATGCACTTGCTGGAGCAATCTGTGTTTTGTCTAGTCACATAGATCCTTTTGTTACATGCAGATCATGAGGTTCCTGCAAATGCAAGGCATGGGTTTAGAACCTTACAGTTTTTTTTCTCAATCTTTTTATATAAACATTTGCTAAATAGGGTTCCTTTTGGTTAGTAACGCATTTCTATTAGTACAAACAACCTCAACCACTGTTATATTATTAAATCCGGACTTTGTGGTTATCCAGACCAGGCACTCTTAACATTTTATGCCATCCAATTTGGATGATATGAGATACTTCTTTACCCACATTTTCTTATTTGACATTTCCTTTACATTAACTTACACACGTGTATAAATTGTGTGTGTGATGTAACATGCTCTGATACCCTACATTGGGATGAGGAGAGCTAGAAAAGTAATTAAGTTAAAAGAATGATTAATAAGCGCTATTTACGTTAAAATTGGTATAATTACTCAGACAGACATCTGATGTTCTTACAGTGCATGCATATCTCTAACATACATGGGTTGAACAAAGTCAAAAACCTCCATTGGATTTGCATCTCTGGGTGTTAGGCTCCAGATAGCTTCCAACTAGATTGAGACTATAACAAAGGAAGGGCTGATGGCCCTTTAAGTGAAGCCTTTGTATTGGGCCCAGCTGAAAGTGAAAATAAAAAGCTTCCCTTGCAAGTTGCTACTCTGAATGAAAAGCTGAATGTGTCCCTGTGTCAGCAAATTACATGGAGATAAATTCATCATATTTCACTGGGGCTGCCCGCATCTGGCTCAGTAACAGCTGCCGGATCCCCCTCATTTTCTGCACTGGATACTAGGTAAATTGTTTTACGCCGTTATGTCTTAATGTGCAAATGTGCAAAATTTGGGCTTCTTTCAACAGGGCACGTGTAAAATGCTACAATTACGGAAAATGTGCTCCATTGGTAGCAAAGCAAGAAGCAACACAGCTTACATTGCACTGATGGCCATGACAGACACAATATGAAGCATGTGTATAGACGAATAAGGTAAGTAGGTTATGGAAGGTACCCCAATAAAGCAACAAGTAGTTGGTCTGGAGTTGGCTGCCAGCCTTTTGGCTTCGTAATGCATGTTATTTCTTGTCATGGTTTTGCAAAACTTTATTATAGGGGAATCTTCCAAGCCTCTGCAATGTAAAAACAAGTATCGGCAAAGATAAAATGTCTGGCGATGGTCGCCAGCCTTTTTTGTTTGTCAGTGCTTGTTTTGTTATGGCTTTTGTAAAACCTTATTAATGTGAAGCTGCAGGTCCCTTACAAATCTGAAAAAAAATTGGCTAAAAGCAAAAATATTTTTTTGGCCTCAAAAAGCTCACATTGCCAAAGTAGTCCCTGGTACTTAAGGGTACTACCTTGTGTCTGGATGCGCTTGTTGTGAAAGTACAGAATGCCATCACTCACAGTAAAGTTAGCCAATGGTTGAAGTGGGCTAATCCACTACCCAGTGCTATACTGGGTGGAAGATAAATATGAATGAAACAATAATAGATCAATGGAGAAAGAGCGCTGGCTGAAAGCCCCTACAAGTAAGTATATTATACGTATACTTTTTGTAAAATCGAAAGGTCTTGGCTCGTGCCAGACTTTAAAAAAAACTTTGGCGAAAACCACAAACACTTTTCTGAAGGGAACTACTGTTTTGTGTGGATGTGCTCCTCTTTTTTTTGTTGCAGTTTTATATAGCGTGAACCTGACCCGAAGGTATCAGAGCGCTTTACATAACCACCAGTTGCATTGCAGATGAACACATTCATTTTTTTAGGCACAGGGAGGTTAAGTGATTTGCCCAGAATCACAGGATAGTTGAGCCTCCCACCACACTCCTTGTGGAAGGACCAGAATCTCTCACTCACAGTAAAGTTAACCAGTTGACTGTAGTGGGCTGATCCATTCCCCATGCAGTAAGCAGAAGAACAAGCATTTGCAATGCAATCGGTCTCGCCTTTGGGACCTTATATGTATTTAGCTATGCAGCACATTAGCCTGGGTGCTGAAACATCTACTGTTCTTTAACATGGAGGGAAAGTAAGCACCAAATGGTGTGACACACCAGGTATGGGAACACATGGAGAGAAATATTGCCTTTCAGCGGGCAATGGTATAGTCCAAAGCTCTGTTCTTAATAAAAAATCAGGGCCTTCGGTGGTCATATCACTGAAAATACATGATTTGAAAAAAATATGATTGTCTACGGGTGCTAGTGGAAGACAATTTCTATGGACTGGAATCTAGAGAATGCTAAAGTGATTCTGGTATTTTACTGACCAAAATAAAACAGCAACAAGAAAACAAACAGAAAAAAATGGAATGCAAACGGTAATCCCTACAAAACAAACAGATGATGACAAGAAGTAAACTAATGGAAAGAATGACTAGGAAACCAAATTCCTAGGTGTCAATAGCCACTGTTAGTCACAAAGAAATGTTTCCATGATGTTTTCAGTCACATGGAACAAACGTTTCACAGTCACAATTATTGACAATAACATACAAAAGTCCCTATTCTCCACTGCACCAATCAGGATTCAATTATGCGGCTCTCTGGTTACAGACACAGACCTATGCAGTGCATTAACTACTAGCGGTTTCTTAATGTACGATAGTGCATTTCCCACTGATTAACTTAAGTTGCATTTATTTTTCATTTAAGCTGTGCCTTATTTTATATGTAGTTACGTGAAGGTGAAAGACTGAAAAAAGTTACAGAATAGTTTGCTTTTTTAGCCACGCCTTTGACCCCGCCCCTATGCTCATTCACCCTACCCACCTGCGCACAACATCACAGTTCTCATACTTTTTTTAAATGCACTTCGACCACTGAACTTGGCCCTTGCATACTTTCTGAGCAGTCTGGTCTCTAAAAACACCACTTATGATTGTTCAGATCTCTTTATATGCCAATTAAACACATAATAAAAAACGAATATAATATATAGCGCTTCAACACCCCATCAGGGGTAACAAGCGCTATATAAATGCAAACCGTTTCCCTCTGTCATCCCTCCGCTATCCTTCTCAATCCAAATAACTGACTAACTTATCCACCACTCAAATTACTTTCATATTTCACTATACTAATTTAACACTAATCCTTTATGGGTGCTGGAGTAGCGAGCTACTCGCCGAAAAAGTGCTTTGACGCCTCGTCAGGGGTAGTAAGCGCTATATAAATGCAATTACAATACAATACCTTTCAATTTAAAGAAGTAAATATCCTGCCAATTTAAAGCACTGCCCGTACTTCAGTAAGTGGTTCAGTCCCCAGTGTATACTATATGCAGTTAGATTCACTCCCTTTCACAATAGATAAGCAAACCCTTAAACATTAAAGTGCCACGCAATGTTCAAGTTAGGAGAGCTGAAACCATTCTATTCATTAAAAATACAATATCAATAGCAGGAAAGAATAGGGAACTAATATTCTCTGCAAAGGAGGCGCTCGAAATAGCCTTCTTAAGGTGCCAGTGAAATGCCTGTCAGTCCAGAATTCCTCGGCGACGCCCTCCTCTTTGATGACCTTTGACCTATCCTCACAGGAGCCACTTCCCTACAGCTGCCCACATTTCCTAAAACTACATTTGAAAAGTACAGTATTTTGAAACGAGGCCTGTGGCAATAACCATGAACGAGTTTCCTGATCATTAGGTAGAAAAGCCCCCTTGCGACTCCGCGGATCTTGTGAAACACATTAAGGGGTTTACACAGTGGGCGTGGCTGCTATGGTGGTCAGCCGAGGTCACACCCCACAGCTACACAAGCGGCGCTCTCTCGTCTGCAGTTCGGAGGAAAGTTTCAAAGGAATGACTCCCGGGTAGGTAGAAGACTTTTACCTGCCTTAGTTTCGTCCAATTACGTACGGATTTTTAAGCGCTACATCATTTAGGCGCTTCAGTAAAAACACATAATGAAGATAATAATCACTGAGTGGGTCGGAAATGCCAATCGGGGGCCTGGAGATGGCAGATACGCAGAAAAGTTGCAATTTAGCAACCCCAAGAGGCCCTAGGGAAGCGGTCTGTCTGTCAGTCTTTCTTACGATGGACTCGGGAGTTTTAAGTGCCTGAAGGGAGAGCCTTTAGGAATTCTTTTAGTCTGGAGTGAACTTGAGAGCTGCCCGGATGGATGGGGTGGGGGCGGGGGCTATCAATTTGACCCAGCTGGGGTTCGGCCTGCAGCCTCCTGATATGTACGTTGGACGGTCTACCGTTTGCTCCCAGCTCAAGGAACCTTTAAGTCACCGGAAAGAAACGAAGATTTACATTATGAAGAGCACAGGCTTACTTTCACTCAGGCACCAAGCAGTCTAAACCCGGAGTGCAAACATGGCGCTGCCAGGGGAGCGGACAGAAGTTGGCCGCGGAGGTCGGGCAAGGCCAACGGGGAGGGTGTGAAATAACCTATCAACCCCCACGCCAACAACCGAAACCAGCCAACTCTAGGACTCGAATTACAACCACAGCATTAATATAACCCGCAAGGAACTAAAGGAAGATCTGAGAGAAAAAAATCAAAATATGACAACTTCCACCAAACTACCACCCCCAACTTTGAGAAATGGACATTCTCGCAGCCAGAGGCTAGCAGGCAGACATCCGGTGTACCTTAGTCTTTTCTGGGACCCCTCGGCGGCGGCGGATGTTTCTGTCTCGGCAGCAGCTGTCCTCCGCTCTCTTGGATCCCTTCTAATCTCGACACAGCAGCAGTCTCCGGGAGAGGCGGAGGAAGGGCGGGGCCACTGCTGAGGCCGAGGGCTGCGCTCCTGTCCTGCGCGGCTCCGACGGATCTGTGCAGCACTTCCTGCTCAGCCAGAGCCTCTTACAGGCCGCGAGATCCGCCCACAACCACGCCCTCCCCCTACACACTTACACTCCCTCAAGGGCAGGGGCTTGTGGGAAAGCCTAATGTACCCACGGGAAGAAAGTAGTCTGTGCAGTAAAGGGGCCAGTAGCCATGGAAAGACACAAATGACGACATGGCCGTCATAAGGAGGGACTATCAAGCCTACAACCAATCGGAAGGCAGCATTTAAGACACAACTCAATGAAAAAGATGGGCGGAGAGTGGGCGGAGCTTCCACGAAGCTTCCACGCTATACTGAATACTGCATGCCTCGCAAAGCGAGCAGCTCATGCTCTGCAACGCTAGGCTCGACCTAAAAATGTGAAGTACACAATAACAGACCAATGAATAAAGAAGTCTAGTTGAAAGTCCCTATAAGTAAGATTGTTATACTTATAATTTTAGTAAGATCAAAAAGTCTTGGCTAACGCCAGACCTAAAGAGGTCACAGTAATGTTTATGCATGTTGTGTAAAAATAGCATGAAAATTAAAATCTGTGTTATCCTCAAAGCAAAATTACCAGTTGAAAATCTCCAGTTATCCGTACACTGGATGGGGCTTTCTGTTTAAACCCATCGTTTGTGGAGTGTTTATCATCAACGGAGGAGATTAAGAGTTTACATTGGAATGTGCATTTGTTATCTGTGCTTCTCTGTATTTACCTGTATAACCCGATTTAAATTATATTGGTTGCTTCTTGTCATCAACATTTCAGAAACACCCCTTTAAAACCCACCCTTCTTACCAGACATTGACCAGATTGAAAGTGCATATTTTACATTTCGGATTTATGTTTAAAATGCTCCGTATTATTGACAAACAAGAGTGGTGATGTACAAGGATTTTATCATTGTCTCTGTGCTGCAATATATTCGAACCGTAGTTTGAATAATTTTATTTGAAAAGAACAGATCTTTGAGGTGTCAGCGTATTAGAATATAAGGACAACAGTAGTCAGCAAGGCATTGAGGAAGAAAGAGACAGGGAGCGGCAAGGCAGATATTTAATATTAACAGATAGAGAGTTGAAAGTGAGACAAGGTAAGTAAGGCTAACAGGGCTGGGATTTTCAACACATTACATCACATAAATTATTCTCAACATATAAATAACATGTTACAACTAGTCAACTTATGACTGCATTATCTTTGACCATCTCAGAAATCTTTGTAACCCTTAATGACCTTCCATTGGTTTGTTTTGAAGAGTTTAGGATACAACAGCTAATATACATTGTTCTTACCATAGAAGGTTAAGTAGCCAAAAATAGCAGTCAATAGATACATGGAGAACATGGCAAAAAAGGAAATGTTGGACACCATTTGCATTCTTTTCTGGGTACGACTGTGAAGAAAAGCAACACAAGACAAGTCAGTGTGCTAGTGGAAGGCACTGCACCGCAATAAAAGTATGAATGACGTAGAGAGACTCCACACATGTGCCCAAAAGCCGGCTCAGAAGATGTTCCCACCCTCTGCAACATATCACACTCTTCCAGCCATCTTTCCATCACATAATCTCATATCTGTCCAATTTCACAAACCAGAAGTGTTGTATTAAAATACACCGAACATAGTAATGTGCTGCACACATGTGACTGACTAACGTGCATTGTGTACTGCTGTGTAGGGATAGCATCTCTTATGTTTTCAGATAGAATTGTGTATGTGCCATAAGAGGGCGAAAATTGACACATTGTAAATTAACACAATTTATGCATCAGATGTTCCAAAAACAATGAACTACTTCATATTCTCTGAATTACACAGCCAGACTAAACCTGGACACTTTTTGAATTCTGTGTCTGATAGACATTTCGGGAATTTATCAGAGGCATCTCAAGCTCTTCAATATTAGATATCAGCAGCCAGTGGTGCTGGAACAATTTTCAGAGTGGGGATGCTGCCATCAATGTTACATCACTGAAATTATACGGATCGTGACAAAGCCGAGCCTCACACTAACAAAAGGTGTAGCTAATGAGCCACGTCCATTCGGCATGAGAGTGATGAGTTTGCATTTTGGAGCATCCTGTCGCAAATATATTACTGATACGGTGTGGCAGCCCTCTGTCATTAGACAGCACATTTTCCATTTAATTGGACACTGATTTTGAATACAGTTTTACTGATAAAACTTTATAGTGCACAAACGATAATGTGTGTAAATTGTGTTTCAGGCAATATTTGTCATTTGCGCATCACAAAGTAAAGTGTCTTGATTTAAATCTATTAAAATCTTTGTTTCACTTCAGAATTAATAAAAAGTGCTTCATTTGTGCTTTTCTAACTGCGGATCTATTTTGAAACAATTGTACATTCATTTACAGATATTTAAATGTTGTTGTGAATTTTAAAAAAATTACATTCTACAGCCTTTCCTTTCACACAAGCAAGAATATCACATAATTCACGTTGCAAAACCCTCTCACTTTGCAGTTTGGAGAAACAGAAGTAAACACAATCTCCATATTAAAAGAATAAGCAACTCCGACATAGCTCTGGAGAATGATTCCATGGATTTCACTGTGAAGTTATTATATGGCTATTGTAACACTTAATTTTAGTAGACTATTTCACAAAGAAATTACCAAGAGCTGTAGACGTGGCAGAAATGTTTCTGATGGATATCTTTCGAATAAAGGGTGCTACTGTTGCTGTTATTGGAGATAGACAGCACTCTTCTTGAAAGAACGTATTAAAGGTATAAGCATCTCAAATCCACCAGCTACCACCACAAACAGATGGACATACAGAATGCCTGAATTAGGCTATTGCATAATATCTTTTATGTTGTCTAATGATCCAACAGAATGCTCGGTGAAGATGGATTGTACTAGCAGAGTTCGCTAACAATAACACATTGCACTCATCTGGGGAATATCACCTTTTTATTGCTCTTACGAGTTCCATCCACAAATGTGGTCTATTAAGATCACAGCTTCTTCTATTATTTCAGTCACAGATCTCCTACAATGTATCTGGACCGTTCTTTAAGCAATTTACCATCACCTCAGGCAAATGTTTTGTGGAACACCTTGAGAGCCAAACATCTTCATTCCAGAAAGGGGAAAGGGTTTGGTTGTTCTACATCTTACTATTCCAGGTTCACATCCCAGGTTCCTTTAATGTCACAGGTTAAGGTGGGCACATTGGCTGTTTGTCTTGCTCTTCCTTGAAATGCCACATCCATCAAATCTTTCGTATCAACACTATGAACCTCATCCAGACATAATCGCTCTCTTGACTATGAGATGTAATCAAAGCATAAGGCTCAGATGCAATATCTGGTGGCCTGGTGGTATGATATCTCGGAGAGATCCTGTGAACCAGATAGCTCTGTTCATGCCGTTCATTTGGTCAAGAAATGTCACAAAGGCATTCCTTTAAAGCCAGGTTCTGCATCTTGTTCCCTAGGGGTGTTCTTTGGGGTAAACAGGGGTTCTATCAGGGAACTGTGACAGACACCATATCTTAAACTAATCAAATCTTCCAGTGTTCACTTTGTGTGATGAGACATAAAATGTGGCTTGTAATTTAGGTCATCGATTTTTTTGTATCATACATACATTCACCTCATAGACTTAAAAAAAAAAATTCTTACTCTTTGAGTTCACTGTAAATCGGAAGTACAGAAGGGTGGCATACAAAAGCAAATGCAAGGGTGGGCATGGCGTAGACAGTCTGTGAAAAAAACAGATAGTTAAAGATATACTAAAATCTTAAGTTTACATACAGAGAATACCATCGCGGAAATACATTTGAGCATTGTGCATATTCTGCAGAGAACCATACTGATTCCAACCCCCAATCATGAAGTTATACAGAACATCGTAATATAAAAATAAAACAAATATGCAACATAAAAGTGACACAGGACCAAGTCAGAGCAAAATTCAGAGGAGGTGAGAGGAGAGAAGCAAGACCTCCATTTTTCTTCTTTATATTTTACTGTAATTGACTCATGTTGTTCATTAACCCTAAAAACCCTGTCTAAACTGCCAATGTTCTTTACATGTTTTTCATGTGATCTCAAACTCATTCCTAAAATATTGAATCTTTGCTAGAACCTTTGTCTAAGATCTATCTCACTAGCATGCTACCATCTAGCACTCCCATAGCCTCCTACTGACCTTTTCTATCACAGTACGTTTCAGCAGCCCTGCCTTTTTGATTCTGATTTGTTACTAGGCACCCACGTACCCATATTTCTTTAGAGGGGCCACCCAATGAAAGATCTCAAAACCCAGGCAGACATTGTCAAACAAGGGAGCATTCTGGAATGCCTTGGACTGGATAAAGAGAGCTTTTTTTGTCCTTACTGAATGGTCCCTTTGATGGACGTTGCTCTGCTTTCCCTGTCACATTAACAATAAAGAAATTATAATAGCAAACTTAAAACTAAAAGCATAATTGTGAATTATGCTTCTCATATGTAAAAATTAAATATTTAATTCCGAAGACTTAGAGGCTTTCTTTGTACAGAGACACAATTTGGATTGATTTTGTGAATGGGAAGGACCTAGGTTCCTAAGCTGACAATATGCACTTTTCTCTGTTTTCTGAATATAACTGTGAATCAATAGCCATTCTGAGGGTCATCTCCTGGGTTCGTCCCGCTCACATCCCAATCCCTGTTGATTCTGTGACAGCCCATGATGTCAGAAGTAATGGCTCTGAACCTAAAACATGAATGAAAAATTGACCATAATCAAAGTGCAAACCCCTTTTGCGGTAAACTGGAAGTGAAGCAGCTAGTGGATTCCCACATTTCCCAATTTGCACATCACCATGCCTCAAAGACAGAACCAAGTTACTCGCCAGTGAAAATGATTTGAGTAAACCCATTATGTTTGCTACTCTGTTTCAGGAGTGTATAGTTTATTTCAGGGAGATCCCCGACGGGTTCACTTAGAGGCACAAAGCACAAGTTACTTACCTTCGGTAACGATATATCTGTAAGAGACATTAGTTAGTGATAGATTCCTTACCTTAGAATTACCCCCAGGCGTCAGACTGGATCCGGAAAGCTTTCGTCAGCAGTACCCCAGCGCGTCGGAAGGTGGCGTCGTGCGGCTCCGCGTCCGTCGTAGGCGTCGTGATCGCCAGAATGATGTCGCGGCAGCTACTTAGACGCCGCCCTCGCGCGCTGACGTCAGTTCTGTACACGACTTTCCGCACCAGGAACGCAGAGCCATGCAAGATACTGACCACTGGTGCATTGAAACTAGGGCCCTGAAAGGGATGACCTTAACCCTACAAATCAGTTCGCAGAGCAGGGGAGGATGGGTGGGGCGGTAAGGAATCTATCACTAACTAATGCCTCTTACAGATATATCGTTACAGAAGGTAGCTAACTTGTGCATCTGAAAGAGACACGTTAGTGATAGATTCCTTACCTTAGAATAGATACCCCAGCAATACCAACCCCGGTGGTGGGTCTGCGAACCAAGATCACACCAGAAAGTCACGGAGAACAGAACGGCCAAAGAAGCCGTCTCTCCGCACTTGGCTGTCAAGGCAATAATGCTTAGTAAAAGTGTGCAGCGAGGCCCACGTGGCTGCCTGACAGATGTCTTGCAGGGGGACACCACGTCCCAATGCAGTAGTAGCTGCTGTCGCCCTGGTAGAATGGGCGCGCAGCCCCACAGGAGGTTCTTTTTTAGCCAGAGAATAACAGGCTTTTATACACAAGACGACCCCGTGGGAGATAGTCCGCTTGTGCACAGCACGGCCTTTCTTGGCGCCTACGTAGCCAACAAAGAGCTGGTCATCCACCCGGAACTGTTGTGTGCGATTTAGGTAAAATGAGAGCGCACATTTTGGGTCCAGACGGTGGAGCCTCTCTTCCTCTCTGGAAGGGTGCGGAGGCGGAAAGAAAGTGAGCAGGGTGATAGTCTGCCCGATGTGGAAGGCAGTAACAACCTTTGGCAAGAAAGAAGGACGAGTGCGAAGCACAACCTTGTCCGGATGAACAGACAGAAAAGGAGGTTTACAGGAAAGAGCCTGGAGCTCACTCACGCGCCTAGCGGAGGTGATGGCAACCAGGAAAGCAGTCTTTAAAGTCAGTAAACGAAGAGGACAGTTATGAAGTGGCTCAAAAGGAGCGCACATCAAATAAGTAAGAACCAGATTTAAGTCCCACTGCGGCATCACAAACGGAATAGGAGGGAAAAGGTGAGTAATGCCTTTGAGAAATCTATTTACAACAGGGGACTTGAAAAGAGAGGGCTGATCAGGGAGCCTGAGAAAGGCTGAAATTGCAGAAAGGTAGCCCTTAATAGTGCCCAGAGCAGAGCCCTGCCGGGCTAAAGACAGAAGGAACAAAAGGACTTCTGAAAGAGGGGCAGAAAGGGGATCCACAGCCTTTGCTGTGCACCATGCCACACATTTTTTCCACCTGCAGGCGTATACCGATTTAGTGGATGGACGCCTGGCTGCCAGAATGACATCACAGACTTCAGGAGGCAAGTCAAAGGGAATCAACTGTCGCCGCTCAATCTCCACGCAAGGAGGTGGAGGCTGGACAGGTTCGGGTGGAGGACCGTCCCCTGCTGCTGCGACAGAAGATCCTCCCGAAGAGGCAGTCGGATCGGGGGATCCACGCTCATACTGAGTAGCTCGGGATACCAAACTCTTCGAGCCCAGTCCGGAGCCACAAGAATGACTTGGGCCCGGTCGCGCCTGATCTTCTTCAGCACTCTGGGTAGAAGTGGTATAGGCGGAAAAGCGTACAATAGACCGCAACTCCACTCGCGACGAAAAGCGTCGCCGAGCGAGTGCCGCCTTGGAAATTCCAACGCGCAGAACTGATGACATTGCGCGTTCTCTTCGGTGGCGAATAGATCTAACCAAAGGCTCTCCCCACTGTAGAAAGAGACCTTGCGCCACCTCCGAGTGAAGACGCCATTCGTGATCCATCATGCATCTGCGGCTGAGTTCGTCCGCCCTGGCGTTCAAAGAACCTGCCAAGTGTTGAACCACCAAGGAAATGCCTTGACGTTCCAGCCATGTCCAGAGACGCAGCGCCTCCTGACATAGGGTCCACGACCCCACCCCGCCTTGCTTGTTGCAGTACCACCTGGCGGTGGTGTTGTCCGTGAACATCTGCACTACTCTCCCCTTGACAGAGGGAAGGAATGCCTTCAGTGCAAGTAGGATCGCCCGGAGCTCCAGAAGGTTGATATGGAGCCTGGACTCCGCCGGAGACCAGAGGCCTCTGATCTCTGCCTCGCCCATATGGCCGCCCCATCCCAGGAGGTACGCATCCGTCACCACTGTGTGCTCCGGTTGGGGAAGGGAGAGTGATCTGCTGCGCACCCAATGCTGGTTCGTGAGTCACCACTGCAACTGTCGTGCAGTGCCCTCCGAGATCTGGACGTACTCGGACAGGTCCCCTTGATGCTGCACCCACTGGAACTTCAGGTCCCACTGCAGAGCCCGCATGTGCCATCTGGCATGATTGGTCAGCAGGATGCAGGAGGCCATGAGGCCCAGCAGCCTCAAAGTCATCCTGACCGAAACCCAGGACAAGGGCCGAAAGATCGGAATCATAGCCCGAATGTCCCGAACTCGCTGTTCGGGAGGATAAACCCGAAACTGCGCCGTGTCCAGAACCGCTCCGATGAAGAGGAGCTTCTGAGAGGGAATCAGGTGCGACTTCGGCACGTTGATGGAGAACCCCAGCAAATGCAGGAGGTCGGCCGTAGTCTGGAGGTGGGAGACGACTGCCTGGGGCGAGCCCGCCTTCAACAGCCAGTCGTCGAGATAGGGGAAGACTGAAACCCCTGATCTGCGCAGATGAGCTGCAACCACCGCCATCACTTTTGTGAACACCAGAGGGGCGCTGGTAAGGCCAAAAGGGAGCACGGTGAAGTGAAAGTGCTCGTGGCCTACCGTGAACCGCAGGTAACGCCGGTGGGCCGGCAGGACGGGGATATGAAAATAAGCGTCCTGCAAGTCCAACGCTACCATCCAATCTTGCGGGTCTAGGGCAGACAAGACCTGAGCAAGTGTGAGCATCTTGAACTTCTCCTTCCGGAAGAAGCGATTGACGTCCCGAAGGTCTAAAATAGGACGCAGGCCCTTGTCCTTCTTTGGAACCAAGAAGTAGTGGGAGTAACAACCACGACCTACTTCTGGCGTCGGAACGCGCTCGATGGCCCCCTTGGCCAAGAGGGCCGCAACTTCCTGCTGGAGAAGTGCCAAGTGATTCCCCGACATGCGGTGGTACTTAGGTGGCATGGCCGGAGGGGTGGTCTCGAAGGGGAGGGAGTAGCCCCTTCGGACAATCTGTAAAACCCACCTGTCAGAAGTGAAGGTGCGCCAGTGGGGGAGGTGATGGCGAATCCTGCCACCCACTGGTGTCTGGTGGGCCTGAAACACCGGACTAGGAAGGTTTGGAGGCAGTGGTGGCAGGGGAGGTGGTGTACTGACCCGCCCGCATGCCCCGTGACCCACCTCAGCGGGTCCCACGTCCGCGGCTGCGCTGAGACTGTTGCTGCGCAGGCCTGTGGCTTTGAAACGAACGTGTTTGGGCACCCCTTCGTTGGCCACGAAAGGAGCGAAAAGCAGAAGCTGAAGGAGTGCGCGTGGCCGAAAGGCCCAAGGACTTGGCCGTAGCCCGCGAGTCCTTAAAAGCTCCAACGCACTGTCATGCCTTGTCGCCAAAAGGCGAGTCCCATCAAAAGGCATGTCCATCAGAGTGTTCTGGACATCCCCAGAAAGCCAGTGCGTCCTCAGCCAGGCGTGACGGCGTAGCGCCACTGTCGTGGAAATCGCTCTGCCCAGCGAGTCGGCGGTGTCAAGGCCACAACGAATCGTGAACTTGGCTGCATCTCTCCCCTCAGCAATAGCTTGGGAGAGCACCGTCCAGGCCTCCTCCGGACACTGAGGCAGCACCTGCGCCACCGTATCCCACACAGAGTGGGAATAACGGCCCAAGAGGCATGCGGTGTTCACAGACCGCAACCCTGAATCTTCTTCCCAAACTGCTCCAGTTTCTTGGATTCCCTGTCCGGGGGTGCGGAAGGGAATGCGCTCGGAGACGCAGAGGCTTGGACAACCAAGCTCTCAGGGGTAGGGTGTTGGGAGAGGAAAATGGGGTCGCCCGGGGCCGGGCGATGGCGTCGGGCCACGTTCCTATCCACAGGAGCCCGTGTTGGGCCTGGACCAGGTGCCCAAAAGAACGTCGGAAAGTGCATCATTAAAAGGCAGCAGCGACTCCGCAGAGGAAGCCGCCGGCCGAAGCACTTCTGTCAGGGAGGTTAGTCCTGACGGCCACTGTCAGGGAGCTCGAGGTGGAGAGCCTCTGCTGCCCTACGCAACACCACTGAATAAGTACCACCCTCCTCCGTAGCCACGGTAGAAGGAGACCGTGTGCCAGGTTCTGGAGATAAATCCAGATCACCTGCGTCCTCCAAATCCTCTGCCCAGTCCGGGTGTAACTCGCATTGGGCTGCGAGAGGGTCTTCAGACCCCTCCCAATCCTCCCCGTCCTCCGTAACCTGCTGGGCAGGTGGAAAAGAAGGAGGAGGATGGAGAAAGGGATCAGAATTCCCCATCGGCGTCGGGATCGGCGTCGATCGACACCGGTTCGGCACCGTCTCCATGTCAGGGTGGAAGCCGGGTGTGAGAAGTTGGCCTGGCATATGCTGTCCACTAATTATAGTGGGCACCTTGCACCAGTCCAAACAACCCCTTATTGGAGATAGGTTAAAGACAACCTTATTGAAAGCTATCCTAGTGGTAGCTATGGAGAGCAGCCTTCAGGCTAAGTCTTGAAGGAATGTAAAGCAGCTTGTTTTACCAGTCTATAATCTCTTGAGTGACCAAATGAAAGAGCACCACACCAGGTATATATTCAAAATATATGTATTTATTGCTAAACACACCCTCTAGTCTCTTTATGAGGCTAGAGTTCGAAGTACACAAGTTATAAGTTATTTAAACACAGTAATAGCACAAATACACGTTTGGGCCCTAGGGGCGTACCAAACCATATACCAATAAAGTGGTATAAGAACCACGACTGAACCAGACACTAGGCCTAGAGCCTCTAGAAGTGCTTGGACCACAAGGAACCACCCAAGGTAGTGACACAGGGGACCCACGGGGGACGCGTGCAGTGTAAATACACAACCGCGATACGCCGTTAACTTCTATGGAGAAAGTCGCGATCAGGAAATTAAAGAAAAGGGACACTTAAAGGAGGACTTGGAGCAAACCCTTTGAGAACTAGGTCGTTCTAGAGTCTCTACCCACGGGAGCACCGGAGTACTCGTGTTACCTCACCCAGGGAAGCCGGGTGCATAGGTGCCTTCGGGGTCGGGTTTCAGTCGTCGATTTGAATGGCGATCTGCTGCAAAGTGCTGCTGGCGACCAAGTGGAAAGTGTCCGGGTGGATCCAAGAGTGGATCGGAGATCTGAAGAACCTGAAAGCAGAGGGGACAGAGTCTGGGTCACTAGCCAGTGACCAGGAAGGCGATGGACAGATGCCCACCGATGTCGAGTGCTTCAGGTGCGTTGATGGTCGTCCTGACTCTTCAGCCACGAGGTCCAGGAGGCGTTGTCGGCGACCAGGAGCAGGATTCGGGCTGGTACACGATGTCTGTCGAGTGCTGAGGTGTCGGCGACCGGATTGGACCCAACAAGCCTTGGCAACGGCAAGTCTCGATGAAGATGAAGATCGTCGATGGTGCAGACCAGCAAGGTCTGGGGAACTCACCCAGCAAGGGTAAGTGAGGGCAGGCCTGGAGCAACCCGGATGCCCAAGAAGAAAAAGATTGGCCTTCGTGAAGGGCTACTAGCCAACGGACTAGCGACCGCGAAGGAGCCTCGAGACGTCGCACGTGGATCTGGCTCACAGGACACTCGTGGAGTGGAGGCCAGTGATCTTCAGTGCAGTTGGTGCTGGAGGCTAGGGCTACTCGGAGCCCAAAGCACGACTTCGTGGGAGACCCAGAAGAGGATGCACTTGCAAATGTGCTCGGTGTCCAGGGGTCACGGTCTCACGTTACCCACGATAGCTACAGGCCTCAGCTTTGCTGGGGACTCAGGGTAGCCTCGGGGAGGTCTGAGAATCCACCTCTGGTGATGCGAAGACTTCGGCGTCCGACGGGAGCTTCAGAAATGCAGACCGGACAGATGCGTCTTTGGTGCCTGCCAAGCAGGGAGTCACTCCTTGACCCCAAGGGAGATTCTTCTGTCCTCTAATCTTGAGTAGAGCGTCAAAGGTCCAGGATTCTGTTTCAGAGTTTCGTCCTGGGATAATCTAAAGTCCTAAGGACTGGGTTCCTATACTTATACCAAGTTTAGGGGTTGGACTACTCTGTGGCCCCACCTATGGGTGGGTCAGGGCAGAGGGGTGGCTACACCCTTTCCCTTTGTCCAGTTTGCGCTAAAGCAGGGGCTGCAAGCCCCTGATCCGGTTTGAACTGGGGTATGCACAGGGACACCAAGTGTGCCCTCAGTGCAGGACTTCAAAGCACCCGAAAGTGCTCCCGCCCAGCCCCAATACACATTATCCTGTCTGGGGAGGTGGTCACACCTCCTGGGACAGGAAACCTATTGTCCAGGCCTCCCCTGCCGGAGTTTCGTCCAGCAGCAGGAGGCCAGACTCGTGTCTGTGGCAGCAGCATCCATTTTGTGATGCCAGGGCTTTAGAAAGAAGTTACCGGCCAGGCCAGGGTTAACATGTCTCTCCCTCTAGAAGGGTGGAATGCTACCCCCGCCGCCAGAATTGGCGGGGGGTAGTATTCCAAGATGTTTGACACCAAACACGACATGTTTAGGTGCAGCCATTCCAAAGTTAGCATTTAACGCGAGGTTATAATGCGCTTAAGAGTATATGGTCAGGCTGCACTACAAACAGCATCAGAGAAGGGTCTCCGAACGCTGCAGAGGGGCCCTGCTCATGCAGGGGCACCCTCTCACATAGGAACCACGCACTCTGCCTTCAGGATTGATAAGGCCTGCCATAGGAGTGACTTATAGGTTTATATGTGTGTATGTATTGAGTGATATAGGTAACCTATATCACAGTAAGGGGTGCATGCACCACCTTACCCAGGCTGCAGTAGCAGACCTGTGGTGTCAGTTTGGATGGCCTTCCAGGGGTGGCATAATACATGCTGCAGCCCCTGGTAGGCCTCTGAGGTACCTATGCCCTTGGTACATAGTATACCATATACTAGGGACTTATAAGGGCACTCCAGATTCCAATCAGAGATGTGCCTAGGGCACATGGAAACCTTTTACAGAGAAAGCAGATAGACTGGGGCCCTGAATAGCAGGATCCCAGTCCAACTAAGTCATAAACCAGCAAAACACCATAAACAAAGTGGGGGCAACCATATAGTCAGATTCCACCTTCCTACATAACCCCCCAAACGAAAGGAGATAAGGCTAACCTTGGCCAGTTGAGCCTTCATTGACTAAGTGGCCATATAAGGAAGCACCTGCACTAGCATGGTTGCCCCCTGTCTTATGGTCCACTAAGCAATCCCTCACCCTAAGGGTATGAGAGGGTCTCCACCATGGGGAATCACTACCTGTGGTGTGCTTAGGTAAAGTACAAGGCTGGTGAGGTGTCTGAGTAGGGAAGTGAGGCCCTAGGAATGTTGGTCTCAGCTTCCTCAGATCACTGGTCACCATGTATGCCTGTCTTTCCATGACTGAGTTGCACTTTGCTCTAAGGGTCAACCTTTGGCTGCCTACAGCTGGGGGTTGGGTCCCTTGGATGGACTACTGGAGGGACATGGCAGGTTTGGAACCTTCTGGTCCCAGGTTTGCCCTTGCCTACCAGAGTCCTTCTGGGGAGGTCCCTACATAAAGGTATGGGGGATCCCTCAGTGTGTAGAGGAATTTTCACCTGGCTAGGGCTACTAGACTGGGTGCCCCTAATCTGCTGATGGGGGTTCCTCTGGACAGGGGGCCCTGGGGGTCCACTGACCTCCCTGACCTCTGCAGCCCTGGGCTGGCTGAGGCAGGGTAGAGAGGGGCAGATTACCTGCTCCAGACTGGGTACCACCTTGGAAGGGTCCTCTGCCATCAGGGGTGTGGCCAGGCCAGGCCTGACTACCTCTGTGGCAGTTCCTTCACTAGGGGTAGGGTCAGTTCCCTGAGGAGGCTGACCCTTACCTACTGTCTGGGGGAAGAAGACTTTTCTTCAACCCTTGTGCTCTCTTTGGGGGAGAGTGGGCCATTCTTTCAGGCTCCATCTCTCCAAATTCTTGGGCTGGGGCTGTGGCCATCACAGCCCCCTAACCTTTACAGGGACGCCCAACATCCTAAGGTGGGTTTGGTGTTCAACTTCAGCCCAGGCTGAAATCTCCAGATCATTGCCCATCAGGCAATCTACAGGTAAGGTGGGGGACACTGCCACTCTCTTTGGGCCTGTGACCCCCTCCTAGCTGAGATTGACTATGGCCATGGGGTGATCTGTTCTGACACCATCAATGTTGGTCACCTGGTATTTAAACTCAGGTAAAAGCTGATGAGGGGGGACTAGTTTCCCTGCCACCATGGTGACACTAGCCCCTGTGTCCCTAAATGCCACAGCTTTCTGACCATTAATCATTGGCTCCTGTCTGTACCTGCCCATTGGGTGGGACCCATGGTAAAGGTGGCAAATCCTACACCACCATCAGAGTCAGAGGAGTCTGTTGAGGGGTCCCTGTCTAAACCAGGGCCCACCTCTGTTCCTGTTGCAAAAGCACCTAACTTTTTGGGTGCACCACTCCCAACTGGAGGATTACTACTGGTAGTACCAGGAGGGGTGGTAGTTGTTGGAGGAACATTTTCTTTATTGCCAATCCTGGGGCAACTGGGATCAGATTTCCAGTGCCCAGGCTTTTTACATACATGGCAATAGGGTTTCTTTTCAGGAGAGGAAGGAGTTTGGGACCCACCCCCAGAAGAGGAATTTTGGGGCCCTGTAGTGGACTTATCCTTGGATTTATCCCCACCTTTCTCTTGGGACTTAGTAGAATCTTTCTTCTGGTCACCACCCTGATTTTTAGTTTTTACTCTGGTTCTGACCCATTTGTCTGCCTTCTTTCCCAACTCTTGGGGAGAGGTCAGATCAGAGTCCACCAGATACTGGTGCAAAAGCTGGTTTTGACAATTATTAAGGATCTGCTCCTCATAATCAAATTGTACAATCCTAAAAAGTCATGCACTTTGTTGCCATGTATCCAACCTTCCAGAGCCTTTGTAGCACAATCTACAAAATCAACCCAGTCTTGAGTCTGAGCTTTTGGGTGTCTCTGAACTTCAACCTATACTGTTCAGTGGTTAGGCCAAACCCATCTATCAGAGCACTCTTCAAGACTGTGTAATTGTCAGCATCCTCTTCTCTTACAGTGAGGAGCTTGTCTCTACCTTTGTCTGCAAAGGAGAGCCACAAGATTGCTGCCCACTGCTTCTGGAGGACCTTCTGTACTTTACAGGCCCTCTCTAGAGCAGTTATCCACTTGTGGATGTCATCCCCACTCTGGTAGGGAGGGACAATCTTGCTCAGGTTCCTATGGTCATAGGACCTTTCCCTATCTCTAGGGACATGGCTGCCACCATGGGACTCTAGTCCCAACTTTCTTTTCTCTCTAAAGAGATCTAGGGACTCCCTGTCTAAGGCTACTTGCTTCCTTCTGAGTTCAAGCTGAGCTTCCTCATACTGAATCAGCCTCTTTCTCCTCCTCATGAGAGGATTCCCTCCTATGAGATGAGACAGAGCTCCCTATTGAGGTGTCAGAGTGGTTAGACTCCTGAGAAGGAGATCTAGACTTTCTGGGCACACTCATAATCCTTCCTGGGGGACAAAGAGGGTATCATTCTGATCATCCTCTTCATCTTCCACAGGAGGGATTGGGTTATCCAGGTCAGGGTCATTGTCACCCTCCTGACCAGTTTCAGAGGGGGGGGCTGGGGGTATTGTTACCCCTGGCTCCTTCCTCTTCTTCTGCCCCACCCTCTGCTCCTACCCCTTCAGTCTCCAAGGGCTTACTGAGGTCATAAGCTACCAACAACTCCTTAAGGTGTTGGGTGGTGGGACTTTGGCCTGTCCTTAATTTCCTCAAGTTAAATAATGCTCTCAATTCCAAGAATGGGAGTGTATCATACTTGGAGGGAAGAAGCCCAGTGGCTTCTGGCAAGGATTCTCTAGATCCTACCTTTAAAGACATTACTAGTGTGGTGTGGTGTATGCACTACCTACTCTAGTGTGGCCTACTAAACTCTCTTGAGTTGTAGAAAGGGTGTGCTATCCCTTAACACACAACTCTAAGTTCAGTAGAACTTACTGTATTCTAAGCTTACATTATATGTACCTTAGGTACCTTTAGTGGTTTTCAGTTGATCAATTCAATTGAGATTATCTGGTAAAACAATAGCAAGCTGGAATCCCACACGCTGCACACCAATGTGAGAAGTTGGCCTGGCATATGCTGTCCACTAATTATAGTGGGCACCTTGCACCAGTCCAAACAACCCCTTATTGGAGATAGGTTAAAGACAACCTTATTGAAAGCTATCCTAGTGGTAGCTATGGAGAGCAGCCTTCAGGCTAAGTCTTGAAGGAATGTAGAGCAGCTTGTTTTACCAGTCTATAATCTCTTGAGTGACCAAATGAAAGAGCACCACACCAGGTATATATTCAAAATATATGTATTTATTGCTAAACACACCCCTCTAGTCTCTTTGATGAGGCTAGAGTTCGAAGTACACAAGTTATAAGTTATTTAAACACAGTAATAGCACAAATACACGTTTGGGCCCTAGGGCGTACCAAACCATATACCAATAAAGTGGTATAAGAACCACGACTGAACTAGACACTAGGCCTAGAGCCTCTAGAAGTGCTTGGACCACAAGTAACCACCCAAGGTAGTGACACAGGGGACCCACGGGGGACGCGTGCAGTGTAAATACACAACCGCGATACGCCGTTAACTTCTATGGAGAAAGTCGCGATCAGGAAATTAAAGAAAAGGGACACTTAAAGGAGGACTTGGAGCAAACCCTTTGAGAACTAGGTCGTTCTAGAGTCTCTACCCACGGGAGCACCGGAGTACTCGTGTTACCTCACCCAGGGAAGCCGGGTGCATAGGTGCCTTTCGGGGTCGTGTTTCGTCGTCGATTTGAATGGCGATCTGCTGCAAAGTGCTGCTGGCGACCAAGTGGAAAGTGTCCGGGTGGATCCAAGAGTGGATCGGAGATCTGAAGAACCTGAAAGCAGAGGGGACAGAGTCTGGGTCACTAGCCAGTGACCAGGAAGGCGATGGACAGATGCCCACCGATGTCGAGTGCTTCAGGTGCGTTGACGGTCGTCTTGACTCTTCAGCCACGAGGTCCAGGAGGCGTTGTCGGCGACCAGGAGCAGGATTCGGGCTGGTACACGATGTCTGTCGAGTGCTGAGGTGTCGGCGACCGGATTGGACCCAACAAGCCTTGGCAACGGCAAGTCTCGATGAAGATGAAGATCGTCGATGGTGCAGACCAGCAAGGTCTGGGGAACTCACCCAGACAGGGTAAGTGAGGGCAGGCCTGGAGCAACCAGGATGCCCAAGAAGAAAAAGATTGGCCTTCGTGAAGGGCTACTAGCCAACGGGCTAGCGACCGCGAAGGAGCCTCGAGACGTCGCACGTGGATCTGGCTCACAGGACACTCGTGGAGTGGAGGCCAGTGATCTTCGGTGCAGTTGGTGCTTGAGGCTAGGGCTACTCGGAGCCCAAAGCACGACTTCATGGGAGACCCAGAAGAGGATGCATTTGCAAATGTGCTCGGTGTCCAGGGGTCACGGTCTCACGTTACCCACGATAGCTACAGGCCTCAGCTTTGCTGGGGACTCAGGGTAGCCTCGGCGAAGTCTGAGAATCCACCTCTGGTGATGTGAAGACTTCGGCGTCCGACGGGAGCTTCAGAAATGCAGACCGGACAGATGCGTCTTTGGTGCCTGCCAAGCAGGGGAGTCACTCCTTGACCCCAAGGGAGATTCTTCTGTCCTCTAATCTTGAGTAGAGCGTCGAAGGTCCAGGATTCTGTTTCAGAGTTTCGTCCAGGGATAATCTAAAGTCCTAAGGACTGGGTTCCTATACTTATACCAAGTTTAGGGGTTGGACTACTCTGTGGCCCCACCTATGGGTGGGTCAGGGCAGAGGGGTGGCTACACCCCTTTCCCTTTGTCCAGTTCGCGCTAAAGCAGGGGCTGCAAGCCCCTGATCCGGTTTGAACTGGGGTATGCACAGGGACACCAAGTGTGCCCTCAGTGCAGGACTTCAAAGCACCCGAAAGTGCTCCCGCCCAGCCCCAATACACATTATCCTGTCTGGGGAGGTGGTCACACCTCCCTGGGACAGGAAACCTATTGTCCAGGCCTCCCTGCCGGAGTTTCGTCCAGCAGCAGGAGGCCAGACTCGTGTCTGTGGCAGCAGCATCCATTTTGTGATGCCAGGGCTTTAGAAAGAAGTTACCGGCCAGGCCAGGGTTAACATGTCTCTCCCTCTAGAAGGGTGGAATGCTAGCCCCGCCGCCAGAATTGGCGGGGGGTAGTATTCCAAGATGTTTGACACCAAACACGACATGTTTAGGTGCAGCCATTCCAAAGTTAGCATTTAACGCGAGGTTATAATGCGCTTAAGAGTATATGGTCAGGCTGCACTACAAACAGCATCAGAGAAGGGTCTCCGAACGCTGCAGAGGGGCCCTGCTCATGCAGGGGCACCCTCTCACATAGGAACCACGGACTCTGCCTTCAGGATTGATAAGGCCTGCCATAGGAGTGACTTATAGGTTTATATGTGTGTATGTATTGAGTGATATAGGTAACCTATATCACAGTAAGGAGTGCATGCACCACCTTACCCAGGCTGCAGTAGCAGACCTGTGGTGTCAGTTTGGATGGCCTTCCAGGGGTGGCATAATACATGCTGCAGCCCCTGGTAGGCCTCTGAGGTACCTATGCCCTTGGTACATAGTATACCATATACTAGGGACTTATAAGGGCACTCCAGATTCCAATCAGAGATGTGCCTAAGGCACATGGAAACCTTTTACAGAGAAAGCAGATAGACTGGGGCCCTGAATAGCAGGATCCCAGTCCAACTAAGTCATAAACCAGCAAAACACCATAAAAAAAGTGGGGGCAACCATATAGTCAGATTCCACCTTCCTACACCGGGGACGACATCGGCCGGGGAGCCGGCCGATGCCGGCGGCGGTGCCGTGGACGTCGATGTCGGTGGAGGTCGTAGGAGGTCAACCGACAGCGACTGGGATCCATGCATGGATCCATGGGGGTCTCGCGGCGCCGAGGCCGGAGCCGTCGACGACGTCGGGGCCGGAGCCATCGACGAAGAAGGGCGAGGACCCCCAGTCGGACCCTCGGGACCTGGAGGCGTGCCGGCAGGGCCCGACGGGCCAAAGAGGTGGACCATGGCTGACAGAAATTCCTGCAGCTGGGCCGGAGTCGCCGACGGACCCGGGAAAGGCGAGTAGGCCGTCGGCAACTGCGTAGGCTCTGCCGGAGCCGCGGGGGTGGCACCGCCCGCACCCTCAGCCGTGTCGTGCGACAGGCTAGGGGAAGGCGAAGAGCGACGTCACTTCTTCGACTTCTTGTGCTTCGTCTTACCTGACTTCGTCGAACGATGGAGGTGGCTCCGCGACCGGTCCCTCGACCTCCCATGGGACCGGGACCTTGAACGGCGCGGAGCCGACTCCCGGGCCTCAAGCAACTTTCGGGACCGCTCCCGCAAAGTTTTCAGAGCCATGGCCCAGCAGTCGGGGCACGACGTGGGGTCATGGTCGCGCCCCAGGCAGTAGAGACACTCACGGTGCGGGTCCGTCACCGACATCATGCGGGGACAAACCTCGCAAGACTTGAAACCAGGCATCCCTATAACACCAGGAGTCAAAGACTCAAAAAAGACAGAGACAAAAGTCCCAAAAACTCAGTCAAAAATTGACTGGGGGTACCGCTCTCTCCGGATCTGCGCTTGCTGGCGCGGAAAAAGAAAGAACTGACATCAGCGCGCGAGGGCGGCGTCTAAGTAGCTGCTGCGACGTCATCCCGGCGATCACGATGCCTATGACGGACGTGGAGCCGCGCGACGCCACCTTCCGACGCGCAGGGGTACTGCTGACGAAAGCTTTCCGGATCCAGTCTGACACCTGGGGGTAATTCTAAGGTAAGGAATCTATCACTAACGTGTCTCTTTCAGATATGTCCACTTACCTGGAGACACATTATGATATAACTTTTCCCACCTTGGAGGACATAAACCAAACATCTCCCTGCACTGCAAGATAAGCTATCCTAAAAGTCTCTGTTAGGTATATGACTATTCAAGGAAAAGACCAGTTTATTCTCAGATCAGGGTGGTGGGACTTCCTTAACCCAAGGATTTGCTAGCTTTCTGTGTTTTGCTAAGAGCTTTAACAGAGAGATAATCTCTACAGGGCCATCTTTGTAGCTCCTAGAAGCTTGCTGTCAGTTAGCACTAAGCGATGCAAAGCAGTCAACTGGGGGCATAATTTGTACCCACTATGGATTTTTCCTGGCCAAAAGGTTGGACCTTAGGCAGTTAGGCAAATCCCCAATTTAAGAATCCTGAAATCAGTAGAAGCAAACAACACATTTGTGTATATTGCAGACATCAGGGTAGAAGGAATCCAAGAAAATAACTATGTGTGAATTGCTCCATAAAAATTTCCAAAATTTAGCGGAAACCCAGGGAAAATCTGCACCGAAAAGTCTATGTGAAATACATTTTTATCGCCAAATTGACACTTTAAACTCCAATGCACAAAACATCCATTCCAGAGCCAAGATGTCCTGCCAACCAGTTCAGGAGCATTACCTGTTCAAATGAAGAATGTTGCTTTGGTAAGAATGACCACTCTCTGTTGCTAGAATATCATGCACCATCCTCTCCTGGTCTCAGCCTTAGAAGCTCACCAAAGAAGTAGAAATTTTCCACTGCCTATTGACTGTAATGGAAGCCCGTAATAAACATTTTCATATTATTTGGGTTAGTCATTTGCCTTCTAAAAGGTTCAAGTATTGATGTCTGTCAAGGTACCAACTGATGAAACAGTGGCACCTTAGGCAGATGAGTTTCGCTCAAAGAAAATCAAGATGTCCTGGTACCAGCTCTATCCACTATAGAAAGTAAAACCATTCCTCCCTGAAAGCAGATTCAGAACTGCTGTTCAAGACCTCCTATAGGAGCTGGTCAGTAACTGACCAATTCTGGCTTAAAAGAACAGACAAATTATAACCCAAGCATGGGCCTCAACTTACCTGGAGATAATGTGTAACAGGCATGTCACAATGCCAGAGATGGTCAGAGACTGTCAGGTGTAAATTATGTATTGTTGTCAGTTGGCAGCCTTTTGCCACAAGTGCATACACGCAAGATATCCACACTTCTGTTTTTAAAGGATTTATTTTAATGCAATTTTAGTGCAAAAAAAATGAGTTAAAATAATTGCAAAATCAATAACATCATAGTGACAGCATAAGCAAGAAATCTAAATATTATAAAAATTGGCAGCTTTTTATATAAGGTGTATTTTAGAACTGCTACATTCCTAATTTGAATGCATGAAGTATTGTCATAAAGAGGGTGTAAGTATTTCAATACAATCAACACACATTTGTCCCTGTACTTCATTTATATTTGTGCAGTTTGTAAGGCTTTCTGCAGAACAAGGACAAGTTATGTCTCTTTTGGAAAATATGTTGTAAGAGCTGCACTGTTCTGCTAGCTAGAATGTCAAAGTCCTGATTTTGCTGAGAGGGCTGTGAACAGCTATAATATACCATTGTTGCACAGCAACATAAGCAAATGCATCAGCTACTGCAAATAAATAAAGATGTGTATGGCATAAGCAAATGAGCAAAGGCACAATTTGGGGGGCCTTAAAAGACATGTAAGGCAAAATATATGACAATGTGTTATCCACTGTGTCACTGGTCGTCTGTAATGTACTCATCCAACTAGATTATATTATATAAGAACTGAGAGCTCCCCACATGTTTAGGTGTTCAGAACTGGACCCCAAGTTTTATATCCATGTCAGATTTGTAGGCTTACCACTGACTATGTAAACAGATTTCTTTCAGACTAATTTGTTTGTGATTTTTGTCATCATATGAGCATCATTGAGGATAAAGAAATTTATCTTTTGCCCTCAAATGATGGGAAAAGGTTACCAATCGGTACAAATGGTTTGTATGAAACGTTAAAACAACACTGGCTAAAAAGGTTTAACAAATCAAACCCAACTTAATTCTTCAGAAAAGGTGGAAAAGTCAGTATGCTCTGCACTCCTACCCTTCAGCCTAATGTAACATTTACCCCTAAGCACCCCTAGGCACAAAATACACGAGAAGCAGTCGAAAATAGGTCAACACCTAATTAGAGACAACTGTGCTGGGCATCAGACTGGACAGGTTGCATTGTATTGTATCAACAAAAAAAGTGAAGAATCTCTAGAAACATGAATGTGGAGCCCTGTGAGAACATCTGTTTGCTTGCATATTTGTTTTGTTCTTTAGAAGTCTGAGCTTTTGAATACTGCTGTAGGATGTGTTTTGTCAACCAGGTTCCATGCCCATGGGTTCTGTAAATTTCAGATGCGCTTGTCCCCTCCCTAATGCTCCAACTACCGTAGGCCTGTCCTGGCTCTGGAAGGGCGTTGGGTCAACAGCCAAGCCTATCAAAATCAAAATAATGTACTTCTTTTAACCAAGAAGCATTACAGCAAGGTGGCTTGTCTTGCTCTTGAAAGTAAGTTCCCAAAACTGTTGTGCAGGATAAATCATTATCCCTGGCAATCAGTCATGTGGTGAAAAGCTGAAACCTTTGCTACAGGCCGGAAAGCCTCACTTAAATAAAAATATTTCTCACTTTAAACTGGATCTCAAGTTTGAGGAAACAATCATGAACAAATATATCCAAATTTGGCCTGTAACACAGAAATCCTACACAGGGTTGATCTTCGTTGTAGTATTTTAACTTTTGATGCGTGGAGTTTACTGTACCTAGTTCAGATTCAGTGGCTGAATGAGATGCGTACAGGCAGCTAAGCCTGAAGATGCTTTTCACCAACACCTGCTGATGACCATGTTGAAAGATATAGGCTACTCATAGCTTCAGAGGGAACAAACACAGTGGAAAGGGAATGGAGGCTAACCTTGGCGTCCTGTCTGTGTATATATGTGACTGAATAGACTTGATCATACTTGGAGCCTCATTTAGTGCTTGGCGGAGCAGGACCACCACAATAAATCGTTCATGCTTCCACCCATCCAAACTCACTGTTCCCTCGCTTTAGAGTTGGAGGAAACACTGTGTATACACCACAGAATGTAATCCTCTAAATTGGTCACTGCCTCTGCCCCCTGGTTGCCACACAGACTGTTCATGAGACTCTAAGTGACACCTTAGTATCCTTTCACGAGAAGGTGACTGCCATAGCAAGTTTCTCCTATACCCAGTGAGACATCCAGGCATAGGTGGTGGAAGCGATCAGGTGTAGACATTCTTATTAGGGCATCCATTAGTGCAGTATCATACACTGTTAGACATAATAGAGTGCAAATGTCAACAACAAAGCAAGCAGTAAGGAGAATACAAAAACCATAAAAGGGATTATTTCGTAGAAAGTTTCTTTATTCTTGTTCGTTATACAGGTATTGTTCAGTTCTTGCTTACAGGGTTTGTAGATCTGGTACTTGGAACCCAGCCAACATGTGTTTTCCTCTGTGTGACCTGAGGCCTTGGGCTGTCTCAAAGTTTGAGGTATGTAAATGAGGTATTGATCTTTGTGTGATTAGAAACTTGTGCTCAGGATGCATTTAAGCCCTGATGTGATCTTGAGGGGGTGGCGTCTCTTCCCATAAAGTCATAGTGATCTGTGCTGAGCATTATCCTAGTTGAAGGTGAGCCAAAGGAACCCTTAAGGAAACTAGTTTACCACTGCTGACTGGACTTTAGAGTATAGCCCCATGGACCATTTTCCCACAAGTATCTACTAGGTTGGCACTTGAAAACAGATCAGGCTCCCAGTTGGCGTTTAATGCTGTGAATCTTTTGTTTCCCACAAAGATACATATATTCAACTGAAGATAAGTTAACAAGATAGGGGTCAATATCTCTGGAATAACACCATTTCACATTTGATACTGCTTCCTTGGAATCTTCACATGTCTGCATAATCACTTCAAAGACTTCCCCTTTGGGATCCTAGGTCAAGGCATTGCACCCAGAAGGAGACTCCTGCCACCACACAGTTATATCCTGGATTTTGGGGCCAAAAATCATTGTGGCCACCCTACCACCTTCCCTATGCCCTCATACTGGCTGTGAATCTCTTCTTATCAGTGCAACTGGGCTAAAGGTGATTCTGTGTCTTTGGGAGGCAGCTAGCAGGGACACCGTGGAGAACTGAGCTCCTGAAGTGGTGGTGATAGCATGGGTGGGACTCTTGTAACCTGAAAAGAGCCAGAAGATGGTGGGGCTTGGGTCTGCTTCAATCAAGTGACTCACACCGATGTGGCCATGTCCCCACCGGAAATACCAATGCTTGTGCTGGCACAGCTGAAACCAGCAGGTCTGCCAAATCACCACAAAGCAAACAAGGAATGGCATAGCCAATAGGTCTCGCCTTTGGGACCTTATAAGTGTTTAGTTATCCAGCACAATATCCTTGGTGCAACAACATCAACTGTTGCATGGCTAAACACTTATAAGGTCCCAAAGGCGAGACCTATTGGCTATGCCAATGCTTGCTAACAATGGAGGTTGGGGCAGGTATAATGCTGCAGTGCACTTCTGTTGCCTTTGCGTAGATGATAAAATCTATTTTGTGATTGGACTCCACAGTTCTTGCCTGCTCAAAATGAAGACTTGAGTTTTAATTTCGTCTTTCCTCACTCGATTAATTGTGCGACCATGGGCATTGAACTGTAATGCGTTTTCCAAAATAACTTCATTTGTCAAAAATTGTGAGCACTCTGGAAGAGCCCCACCCCTCAGAAGCGCTGTGGTTGCATTAATTGGCGTTTAATCGCTTCAACCACAGAAGGGTGTTTGCAGGTGTGTGCCAAAGGAGCGCGCAAAAGATTATACATTCCAGCAAACCACGCTCGCAGAAATACCACTGCCCCCAAAAGCATAACATGGATTTAAAAACACAGTTTATGAGATGTAATAGACGGCTGCTTACTAAGTAACATTGGTAATTTATGATGCACAGTTTCACAAACTGACTGCGTCGTGGCACTTCAGTAATGGGTGCCATGCATTTACCTGCGCGGCATGTACTGAGAATACGGGGTCTTGTGGTGCAGCTGTCACCTTTGGGAACAGGAGAACTGGATTTGATTAGTATATGGTGCCCAATCCTGGACGGCTGCCTGTGCCTCGGTTACAGCGGCTGGAAGTGGAAGTGCGTAGAAAGAGAACAAACCCCGGTAAACCCTGGAGCATCAGTTACAGCGCTAAAAAAAGGGCAAGTTTTAGGTTTAAAGTACCATATAAAACTAAAGTTAGATGTAATAGTAGGAGGTGCACCTGATGTCACAACACGCAGCTCGCTTCATTGGGCTCAGATGGAAGGAAGACGGAGTCGAACATGGGACGTACACATGTGCATATGTGTGTATTCATAAAGCACTGATAAGCCGGAGACTCTGTCTTCACCAGGCGCTCAACAAACTGAAATAATTTACACACATGATATGTCCGCGGAAAATCGTGTTACAGAACCCCTATAACTACAAATCTTGCAGGCAACTGCGAAGCGACTGCCACGCGCAGGATACATGATATCCTAGCTGAAATAATGGCTGACCGCAAAAGCAAGGGCATTGTAGCACATTGTTTTCAGTATTATATCATTTTCAGTTATTAGCGCTTCAAAGCCTGCTCCTGCTGCTCCTAAGCGCTGGACGTAGCCAGTCAAGTAGCGCTCTACACTTTCAGCCACACAGCGAGCGAATGGGTGAGTGCAGAAGAAAGGCTCAGCGAGAGAGGCAGAAAATAGAATAAAAAGCAACGGGTGAAAGAGGAGGATACCTGAATGGTAGGGGAGACGCGTGCAGGCTGCAGCAGTAGGGACGTCAGAGGGGGAGAGAGAGGTGGAGGGGTGCATGGTTGGGGAAACGGAGAAATAAGTCGGGTGCCAGGAGGAGGGAGTGATTTAGGACGAGAAAGAGGTTGTGAGAGAAAGGGGGAGCAGGAGGTGAGCCTGCGAGTGGTGTGCGCGTGAGAGAGGGGGAGCAGGAGGTGAGCCCGCGAGTGGTGCGCGCGCCCATGGCAGAGCAGTCTTCACTTTTCAAGCACTGCTCTCGTGCTTGTGGCGCGCCGCTGCTCGCTCCCGCAAGGTGAATGCCCCCACAAGCACGAGTGCAGTGCTTGAAAAGTGAAGACTGATGGCTAAAGGCCCTCCTAGAGCAGCGCAGGCGCGCTGCCTAGGCGAGACCTAACCAGTCAAAAACAGGGACCAAGGAACATTTCAAGAGGTGTGGAAAATTACTCCTTTCACAAGCAAAAAGAATAAACAGTGCAACAAAAGCCAAGAACCGTCACTGCTGATTTAATACATTTTTCTTTAATTTTAGGGCTTATTTTACCCTAACCTTTTAGTTTAGTGTGAACTAAAATCTGATGCTGACTTACAAGATGATGTAAATGACTTGTGATTCACCACCCATCTCCATTTTGTTTTCCTCAATAACTTATCATCATGTGCAAACAGTAAAGATAATATACCAGAAATGGTGGAATCGCAATTCAAAATACAGCAATTTTTTCTAGATGTAGAAATTTCAAGGTCAACTAGATCTTAAAGCGGTATTACAGCCACAATGAATGCCTACAAGAACAAACATCGATAGAAAGTGAATTGAAGATGCCTTGATAACAATTGAAATATTACCAGCACTGACATCAGTGATGACTGTAGATGTCACATCTTTTTATTTATCATCCTCAACCCGACTGGAGACTCAAACTATTTTTTTTTTATATATCTGATAGCTGACAGTTGAAATACAGGTTTGATTCCACATCCTGTGCCCAGAACACCTTGATCATTGTCAAAGCAAATGGGCTACCCTGTAGGATCAAAGAGAGGAAGACTGGGCACAGAGGCCGTAGGCCATCTCCTGCCTCTGGATTCAATGCCCAGGTCCAGGGGTCTGGAGGCAGGCAGACTGGAAGCAGTCCAAACACACAGGGCCCACAAGGATTGGCTCAAATCTGAGAACTGTTGGCTATGGTTATAAAATAGGATGTGGCTAAGACCACTTTAATCACCCAGAGTTGATTCCCATGTTTGAAGACCAGCACACTGGGTGTAGTGTGTGGCTGAAAGCCAGGCTCAGTAGGCCCTGGACCAGGTTGACTGGGCACAAACAGAGAACTGTTAAAGGTCATGCGTTGCACCCTGCGCCAAAGTCCATATCTTCCCCAGTATACAGTGGTGGGAAAGATATGGTTGTGTAGCAAAGCATAGCTTGAAAATGTAGTGGATTTAGGATCATATCTTGACATCCATTCAACTCCCTTAATTACAGTGTTTCTTGTAGTATCTTCATAAAATGTCCAGTTGTTTTTTAACTCTTTAGTTTGTAATATTCTACAGTTTTTGTCGACTGTGTTCAAATGATGATGAGATGTACTATGGTGCACAAAGAGAACCACTCCACTCCATAATTCCAGGAAAAGTTCATTTAGCACTTTTTACCTTAAATCAAACAGGGATTTTAATAATTTTGTAGTATCACCTCTCAGGTATACATCAGCAGAAGCCCCTTAGCTGAGAACATTTTTCTAGGAAATCAGCCATGTCAGTACTTTGGCATACAAGAACAATGGCTTGGCATACATCTTAGATATATAGTCAATCTCACCTGTTCCTAGCCAATAACTTACTTTGATACAATGAACTTGCTAATTTTTGTAAACATTCAGTTCGGTGGGAGGATGAGAAGCCAGAGTAGACATTGACAGAGTTGCAGACACATGCTCTAGATCTGTTACCGAAACCATATCTTAATATCTACTTAACCTAATTAAACTAAAGCTCTGTGCAAATCCAAAACTAAAAGCCTCTGGTACTTTAAGAATAATTTGTGATAAGACCTGAAATTTCTTCCAGTATCACTGAACATGAACTGATCAAATGATCCTGGACCGAGTGATCGACTGAGGTACGGGATGAGAAACTTGAGAGCTCATACAGAACTGCTCAGAGAAAAAAGTTTGTGAATCTGGTCAGGAGTGGATAACTTTGGAGAGTTAATCTACGATGGTAAATTATGACCTTCCAGTCCATTAATGTGTGAATCAATAAACTCTGGACCAGGCTTATGGAGCAGATGTGATTTAGTGGTTAAACAGCAGGTGTTTGAAACTGGGTACCCTGGTTTTAATTATATCTCTGGAAAATGATCCTCCTTGAGTCTAAAATTGTTAATATATCATATACATTTGTTCAAGTGTGTAAAATTCCCTTCAAATTACCTCGCTTTGCTGCTCTCCAGTTAGGCTTGTGCCATTTAAATACCAATACACACACAGGCCTGAAATGTGGGTAGTTTATTCAGCATTTAACTATATATTGTTTGGATTTACTATGAGTTAATGTTTGGTGAGGGTGGTAGTAGGGCTTTACGTTTAGATTGTCTTTGAATATGAAAGACACATGGGTTTCACATTACATCGTCCAGGCACCTTCCCATTGTCCTCTGCAGGACTACACAAGTTCATAGCCATCCACTGGCCACTTGTCTGTCTTTTGAGATGCATACATCAAGTCTGCCATTTTTGCCACTAGCATGTTGCATTCTGGGAGATATAGTTTCACTTTTAACAGTGAAAGTAGGGACAGCAAGCTCCCTACATATATAATTTATCGTAGGCTAAAAGCCATCACATAGTGAAGATATCACACTTGACATGCCTCACTTGGCAGCTCTACATGCTTTTCACCCTAATTTCATATTTTTCTCACCCTCAGGCAGGGCTTTAAGTGGGATGGGTCCTACCAGGTCTCAGATCCAGTAATAAAACACTGACTTTGGAATGGGTCCTATATATATGTCCTTAACTTGAATTCTTAACAGTGACCACAAAAAAAGTCTCTGATGCAGTTGCTGTTTACATTTCACATATTTTACTTCATGATGTATTCCCAAAGAGTATTTGTTTTTTCTAGGTTGTGTGTGGGAGTTAATGGGGCATGGTTGAGAGCTTTGGAGCTGAGGTCAAATGCAGTGTGAGTTTCTCACAGTGCCTGTCAGCAAGTCATAACGAGGTTCTGACTACATGCTCATCCAATCCTTGGCCTCTCTGCAGACCTCACTGAGCGATGGTCACATATGTGCCAATTGTAATTGTGATTCTGTAGGAAAGTGTCTGAAGGTGATACACAGTTTTTCAAATATTGATAACACCAAAGAAAAAGAGAGTGCTTGAAGGTGAGTGGGTGGGTTGTGTGGAGAAGTGAAATGGAGGAGGTGAATGGAAGTGCATCCTGGAGGATAGAGTGTGAAGACAGTGCTGAAGATGAAGGCAAAGATGTGTGAGATATGCAAACTGAGAATTTCAGAAAGATGTTGGGAGCCTAAAGGTGTAAGTGTCTAACAGAGTGAGACACGGGAAGGAGAGTTGTGTGAAAAGGAGAATAGGAGTGAATGAGATTCTATGAAGACCACTAGCCCTTTCACAGACTTTTGAAATATTTAATTTGCATTCTTCTGTTCTCAGAATTTAGACGTTTTTCAGCTCAAATTATTCAATTGTTATTCATGTATTAGATACTACTAACAAGCATTGGCATCGTTGGCAGGTCGGGCATGTTTTAGGTGTATGTCTGTTGTTGTATTATATGTCTGGATACAATAAAAGAAAACCTACAGAGAGCCACACAAATACTTGCCAGCTGGCATGCTGTGCGAAGCACAGAATGTTATTTCACGTGTCTTAAGTTAGACCCTTAGCTGTTGTTATTTGGAAAGACTTTCTAGTCATGCTTCTTTGGCCACGCCCCTTTTAGATAGCCTTCACCTTTTTTCAACCCACCTAAGCACTGCAGGTGTTGGAATTCTCCACTCCGTGCACTGGCCACATCAAGCCACCCTTGCTGTTTCACTGCACGCCACACATAAACAGCAGACCTGCTCTGCATAGTACAGGTTCGCCGCCATCTGGTGCTATTGAAATCTGGACTCAGATCTATTTCCAGCCCTGGCACCTCTGAATTAACCCTGCGTTTCCGTTACACACTTCCATCCACTTAAATGTAACTCCTGCAGATCTCACCTTGTAAACCGAGGCCAGCCTGCGTGCCGCTGCTCTGAAGCAATGTCTGCGCCATACAAACGTGTGCCGGCCCGGCCGGCGCAACTCTTGAGTGAAAAGAGACGCTCTACAAGAAGGACGCCCCCCGTAGAGGAGACCAGCCAACTTGAAAAAGTATTTTACTAATAGGATAAAACTTTGCGGCGCCTCATCATTCCTTTCACAGTTTGCCTCGGGCCCACCTGCAACCCGCCGGCTAAGCTGCCGCCAAAACCAATCTCAGGGGCACTGCGGGAGGCCGAGGGGCGGCGCTGTTCTTTGGTTGGAAATAATGGAAGGGCAAAGGGCACGCTGCGTGCGGAAGGGCGTTAAGACGTCCCTATCAGATCATAGTTTTTCTAATTTCACTATTTCGTTTAGCAGATAGGGTTACTTTGCTAATGTTATTGGTTTTCCGTTAATCTAAGGGCTATTCCACTGGTACATATTGGTCCCAAGTCATGTAAAATAAGTGCGCGCGCCTCAAGTGGGGGGAGTGCGGCCGAGAGCTACCAGATGGCGCCGCTCGCTCCCGCAAGGGAATCGCCAAACGTGCACGCGTTGCCATTCAAAGCAATGCAACACGTGCACGTTTTTGCCTGAAAAAGGGAATCGATGGCTAAAGGTCTTTTTCCTACGCAGCGCATGGGCGCTGCGTAGGCGAGACCTAAAAAGCACTGACAAAGGTAAAAGGCTGGCAGCCAATGCCAGACCCACCTTTTGGCTGTAACAGCGCTCGTTGTAATACTTGTGGCTTGCATAATACTTGTAACACCTAGCAAAAACAATCAAAGTAACAAGGGGGCCGCGCTTTAAATGCTGGAATCAGGCCTTGAAAAAACGTCTGACTTCAAGCCTGCATACTATTTTAAAATATCTAACCTTTAGATGGCTTCATATAGAGTGACCAAAAAGCATGATATATGTGTGCTTATTGGACTACTACACATTTATTACATCTGGGTTATTAAAAAGAAATGCAATATTGTGGCATTAACGAAACGGGGCAAATACGGAGCTGTGCACAGAAAATCTATGCAGGTTAACACTAGCCAAACTGTGTGTTTGTCACCAGAGCTCATACATGAGGAAAAGTTATAGGTAAATGTGATTTGTCAATAGCAATAAGAAGGTGAGTTGACAGAATGCTGCATGCAAAAAACGGTTATAATTTGCCACAGATTGCATTGAAGCGATACCTACCCTTCTTCAAGAGAAACTGAAGAAAGGTCAGGTTGGCACACAGAAAAGGGAACCTTCACCTTAAAACTAGGAGGTATTTTATCGTATTTCCATGTAGTTTTATATAGCGCAAACTCGACCTGAGGGTATCAGAGCGCTTTACACAAGCACCAATTGCGCTACAGACGGACACATTCATTTTGTTAGGCACGGGGAGATTAAGTGATTTGCTCAGAATCACAGGATGTTGAGCGTCCCTGCCGAGACTCGAGCCTGGTTCCCCAGCTGTGAGGTTGACCGCTTCAGCCGTTAGGCCACAACCTCTCCCCTAGAGTTAGCATTGCTAGCTCATAGGGATCGAATGGAATTTAAATAGACAGAAGACTAGCATGGCAAACACAAAGGGAAAAACTCACAAAATGGGAAGGACTAACGTGTAAACTAAAATTCTGAACAACCCAATTTGGACATTCAGAAATGCTATTCTGGTTAAGTGCTATTCCCTTAGGAAGGAAAACCCAAAAGGTTGTAAATACTGCCCTCACCCACTAGATAATGGCATGCTTCATCGTTGGGCCGCTGGATACACCCTGGCGCAGACCAACGCTCAGGGTGGAGCACATATTTTTTATATTTGTAAAGAGAGCAATTTTCTCTTGGAAAGGGATCCCACATGCAGAGAAAAAGAAAAGTATTAAAACTGTCTAAGTGGCATGGCCTACCTAATTTTATTCTTTGGCCACCCTTGACAGGGTTAAAAAGTTTTTGGAGTGTATATTGGAGAAATTATGTCTCCATTTCCCTCACTGCCAATATCGGCAGTGAGGGAAACTTTTTAACCTTGTTCTCAATTTTTTTCTTCTTGTTGATTGTTCAAGTGCTTCACTGTGTCTTCGTGGGATTGGTGAGGTTGTCAATTGGCATTTAAGGACTATGACAAAGACCACATGATTTGCTCTTGAGTTGAAGCCTAGATCATGCCTATTGTGCCTCAGGTTCCAGAATCAGCAAGTTAAACACTAGATTACGTCCCGTTGTGCTACTGCTTTCTTCCGTTCTTTATTTATGTAATTATTTTGGAGTTTTATACAGCACTGTGTGACACCTTTTGGCCACTTCAGAGTGTTTGGTACAGCAGGACAGTTCATATCAAAGAAATTCAGGTCTGAGGGTTAGTAATACGTTAGATACAAGGAGAAATCGTATATCTGACATTTCTCACCTTGATGTACTTGGTGTTCTGTCAAATGCAAGTCTGAATAGGTCTGGTTTTACATCAAACAAACAAAGATAGCTTTGCCTACATTGTAACGTCAATATTCATCGGTGGATGTGTTAATGAGGAGCCATCTGTAGCTTCCTGGTCAGACTGTAGTGTGATGCCAGTTTCTGAAGATATCCCTTTGCTTTGATAGGCATTACGTACTACTCAATTGTCATGAACTACCAATGTATCTTTATGTAACAATTCCAAATAATCATGTCCCAAGGCATAGTCTGAGGCAATGTCAAGCACCTCTGTTAGAAGGGCTACCAACTCATAAGTACATACAAATACATAAATGTAGATGAAGTATGAAGAATGTTTGTAGTTTGATCCTTGCCTCCACTGAAAACCAGTGGGCAGATTTCAAAGCTATCGCTCATAAGGCAGGCACCACTCAATGCATAGGCAAGGGGACAAAACATTATAAAATCACCAGTAATTGCCTAGTCTGGAAATATTATGACTATTCAAAAATATAAACTATTCAGTTGGGCTTTTTGCATGGGTTATTGAATGGAGAGTAACAACATATTTTAAATCCCAGTATATTAAACGTATTTCGAATTGTTCAGTTTAAGCACATTATTGAAACCCCCATTACATTCAGATGTATCCTATACAGACCATTTTTTAACTTTTGTTATACATTAACTGGACCCACAATAACAACCACCCTGTGCCATCTAAACCTCTCATTAATTCCATACACTCACCATACACCCCTCAGTATTACATCTAGTCATCCTAAAACCAAAATATTTTTTTCAGCTTCACTGACAGAGGAGTACTGATCAAGATGATTTAAAAATAACATTGGTTTTGGTGTAAACTATCTTTTGTTATATCCACCTTTCTCAGAACAGACAGAAGTTGTTAATTTATTTGTACTGCGAATCTATTTGCCACACAGGGTGGATCCTCAATAATACACTGTTCGTCTGGTGGATTCTAATATACACTAAATGAACAGTGAAGTGTATGCAATCATTTAAAATGGCAGTATGTTTGATGACAAATTACAAAATCTTCCAGTCCTCAGTTATGGAGAGATGTAAATGGAAAGAATTGTATAAATTGTGGACCTTGTTGGAGCTTGAATGTATCCAAACCAGAATTAGGAACAGTGTATTATTAAGGAATACACTCTGTATTGCAAAGTTACAACTCAAAGTCTTAGGCAGTAGACAGCAGAGCTAGGCAGGTCCTACAAGCTTATACAGTGGTGCTCCAACTCAGACTACTTGAAATTTACATGTTCAGAAATTAGACAGGGTACACCAATCTTACATGCTGAGGCCTCAAACAGCAGATGTGATAATGTCATTATAAGATTTATTATATTTGATGATGAAATGCATATAGAATAGTTGTGAAATAACAGCTGTAGCGGCAAGTGCCATCTGGCACCAAGGAAACAACATCAGCACTATAGCTCCTGAAATGAGTATGAATTGTCATAATATTAGCTGTAGGTGTATTTTGAAAATACAATAAATTTGTCTTAAAACAAATCTTGTCATTTTCAGAAAATATACAAACTTCTATCAAATTCAAGCTCTTCCAACAAGTTGGTAATTTTCAGGAAATAAGACTTTTTTGTCCTGAAATACCAACTTTTTTTTATTTTTAATAACTGCACTTTTGGCACACAAACATCAGCTAATGTATTTGTCAAATGATCACATGTACTAAAACTACACATACAAATACACTGCCTTACATGCCCAGTTATCACCATCACCTGGGAGGGAAAGCCATCATATGTCAGGAATTCCACAATTATGCCAGAAGTAGCCAGTATTATGTTAGAAATTCTGACAAATTATCATGGATAAGCACCACAATGCCAGAGTAAGCATTATGATGGTAGTGACTCCCTAATGCCAATGAGTGGCATAATAAGCCAGTAGTAAGTGGAGGTAGGTACCATTATGTCATGTGAGCCCACAATATGCCACAAATTGCAACCATTATGGCAGGGCCAAAATTAAGCCAATGATGGGCAACATGATGCCAGGGAGGTCCACGATATGCCAACAACTACCACCATTATGCCAGGGCTAGCATTACGTCAGGGGGAAGAACTATTATGCCAAGGATGCCCACAATGTTAGAATTAAAATGTTTTTGCTGAATTAACCATGCATTGTATGTTTTAAGTTAGCATTTACGGCACCATTTTATGTTCAGCCGCCATTTTGAGCCATGATTGAAATTAACTTCTGTCCCACTGTCTCTGCCCCAGCTGGAAGCAGCTGCGATAGTTTTCGTTTCTCCAAGGTTGAGCTCTGCTGTACTAATGAATACAATGTCTTTGTCAGTACATACCTTTCCCACTAGATAGGCCTGCTCCCACCCTTAGAGCGGCGAGCGCAGGCAGAGTGACCTTGGCGCTGAGATAGCATGTGCCCGGTCTCAGGATCAAAACCCATCCTTCTGTATCTTCTTTGTTCACCAGCTACCAACTGGTAATTTCCAGTTGGGGCGTGTCTTTGGTGGTTCTGAGTTGTACATAACTGTATCGTCATGCTTGCTGAAATCAGTCCCTCTGCAGCAATCTAAGGAGGCTGATCAGACCGGACTCCACTCGAGTGTATCCTGAATAAAACATACTTGGTTTGTATTCTCTACTGTCTGACTGACTCTTCATTTGTATGGAAGGCTGAGAGGTGGTCGCGAGTGACCCTGGTGGCCCTAATCGGGTCACGTCCTTGACATCGCCTGACGATCCTAGGGCTGAGTGCTGCTGCACCCGCTGCTCCCCTGCACATCCCGACACGGAGGACAGTGCTGAGACGGTCTCCGGGACCCCTGGCGTACATGGGTGGTGGCCGCGAGGGACACATCGCTGGACGACCCAGAGGTGAGTGCTGTTGCACCTCGCTGCTCCCCCGCAGGTCCCGACGCCGAAGACTGTGCTCCCCAGGTGACTGGTCGGCGATTCACCACGCCGGAGAAAGCGGAGCTGGACGTTACCTTCCGCCTCCAGTCGCTCTCGGCTGGCTGGCTCAGTGCAGGAGCGTCTCACCGGTGACCTATTTCACCACAAATATCCTCTAGCGGGAGCTGCTGTGGACGAATCCAATCGGAGAGCACCTGACTTGATGCGACCTACTCCCGGGGGATCGGGGAAGACAGTGGTGCCCAACGGCCTGGTGAGTGACATCGGCGCGAAACAGGCGAAGACGCGGCCGCCATTTTCCCCTCGATGCTGCACAGCGTGGGGAGAGATGTAGGCCGCCCAGGAAGGCATTGCAACGGCTATCTGGGGGCGGGGGCAGGCACAAAAACGGGCGTGAATTGCCAGGGCAATGTATATATTCCACCGATCTCTGATTCAAACTGGAATCGGCGCTGCCTGACTTCAAAATGGCGCCTGTGACGGACATAATGCCTTGGGATAACTCCGGACCCTCTCACCAGCCAGTCCCTCTACAGTAGCGGCGGGAGGCGTCCCCTATTCCCCGGCGGGCGCTCCATTTGAGCCTTCAGCAGCCCATAGCCCTGTCACACTACGGAAAACATTGCAGCTTTGAGAACCACGGAAAGATGCAGATGCCCACCTGAGACTGGGGACCGGCCGAATGGAACACCAGGGGCAGAATCTCTTGCCTGACCCCATGTTGACCCCCATGAGATCAATCTGACTCAACTTGCCTGACTATAACATGGCAGCCTATCCTCATTCCCTTTCCTATCCTGCCACCCTCGTCTTCTACACTCGCCCGTCTCTGGACTCAATGACCTCCGGTCACTTCCTGATCTTCACACTAAGCCGGCTGAGCACGAATCACATGGCCGATTCCCGGTGGAGCTGCTCTGACAGCTATAGGGGAGATTGGCTCTGGCACACCGCTATGGCCGTCACCAACCCAGCCGGACTTCGGACATTTGTCTCGTCAGTTTCTCCGCTGCTGTCTCCTTCCTGTGGTCTCCCAACTCTCCTTGGTCCTTTTTGGGTCTTGATTTTCTTGTTCGCTAGTAACTGATCATCACACTAAGCCGGCTGAGCACGAATCACATGGCCGATTCCCGGTGGAGCTGTTCCGACAGCTATAGGGGAGATTGGCTCTGGCACACCGCTATGGCCGTCACCTACCCAGCCGGACTTCGGACATATGTCTCGTCAGTTTCTCCGCTGCTGTCTCCTTCCTGTGGTCTCCCAACTCTCCTTGGTCTTTAGTTGGGTCTTGATTTTCTTGCTCACTAGTAACTCCTGTCTTGACTAGGTAATCATGCTGTAACTAATGTGAAAGATTTGTAACTTGTAACATGCTGTTTCCTTATGTAAAGCGCTCTGATACCTCCGGGTCTAGCCAGCGCTATATAAAACTCAATAAATAAATAAATAAAAAAAACAATATGCAAGGTTCGATGGCCATTGTGCCAGGGGTGGGTTCATTAAGTAAGTGATTGCTCTAATATACATGAGTGGACCACCAGATGCCATGGGTAATCTGTGATCCTAGTGGTTTGAAGATCCGATGTGCATGAAGGAACGATTCTGCAATTACTCTCACTCTCACTCTCTTTATCACTCTGTCTCTCTCTCTCTCTTGCAAACACACACATACACACACATTTATATACATGTAGATGTACACAAACGCATAAAGATTTATGCACAAAGATGTCATGCACAGACATGCAGACACATACACACACATATCCACACACACACACACACGTTTAGCTCAAAGAATTCATGAAGTCCATAATTGTAGTATGTGAATCTAAAACCATTTACGGGTCTCTTGTCTGTTTTCACCCCATAACTTGAAACACAAGGTAGATAAGGTCACAAAGGAAGATAAATAGAAGTAAAAGAGAAGAGATCCTATGAGCACAACGGCAAGCAGATGAGTTTGGTGAAAATTAAGTTGAGCACCAGAATACAAAGCAATGCATTTACTGTGGTAAGAGAGGCAGTGTGTTGCCTGAAATAACCAAGAACGCCAGGATCACAAGCATGGTAGAATGGTTGACAGTATCGTATACAGAGGAAAAAATTAGAAAAATGAAAAAAGAGGACATTGTGGGCTCTGATGAGAAAGTTGGCAATGTGCATCAGGGATTTTTCTGTGGGCTTTGGTCTCCAGAATCAAGATTATTGAAGAATGAGGGATAGCAAGTGAGCCCATGGAATTCCACTTGCTCAAATGTTTTTGAGAATAAAAATGGAAATTGTGAAAGTGGACAGTAGTGTACATGATAGAAAGGGTAAACCATTTGGTTATTTTTTTTAGCAGAGGTAGAACAACTGCAGGTTTAAAGGAGTAAGAGTATTAGCCAGAGATGATGAACGGGTGAAAATGAAGGATAGACAAGTCAAGACTCTAGATGATAGGGCAGACAGTTTATCTAGTTGGCATTAAGTGGCCAGATGATTAGCATGATGGACTGAACAATTACACTATGAGGATCAATTAAACAGATGGGAATGGAACCACACCATCAATATGTACAGAGTGTGTGGTGGTAAGAGAAGAGTGTATAAGAGTGGATTCGGCACAGAGAAGAATGCGGAGTAGGTTTCTCATGAAGGATATCCTGGACGAAAATTAGCATTCAAGGTTGGTGTACTGATTGTGATGCTTTGTGGATGGCAGGTGAGATATATGGAGGGATAACTTATGTCCTATTTGCTTTGGTCACAGAACCTATGGTTCTCCAGAACATTACACTGAAACGTAAGGTCAGACTTTGAATTATGGTAAACAGATACTATGTTGCTTTCATTGTGGCATCTGGTATTGATATGCAAGTATGATAACTAGCAATGTATAGTTTGGAGCAAACACATACACAAGCGTGTAAAGGGAATGTACAGAATGACTCTGCTGAGCACTTTTTAATGTGATCTATTTTCATTGATTGTCTTTTAAGTAACTGATCTACTGACAAATGTCAATTGCTTGCTAAAAATAACTACAGCAATATTTATAGACCATAGTCTATTCTGATGCTGAGGGATACTTTCCAAAGGAATCAAAGACACAGAAAATCAATATCTGCTCTCAAAGTACAGAACTACTGGAACACAAGGAGAGCTAATGCCGCAAGCAGTTATGCTGACTCGAAGATTAGGAGAGCAGAAACAAACCTCTCTCATTTCGTCCACTATGTTCTTCTCTTATACTGGCTACAACAGCTTTTATGTCAAATAATCTTCGATATTTTCTACATTTGTGCTCTAGTGTGCACATAAATCTAAGCGCATGTATTTATATTACTTACAGTTTGATTTGATCAATGCATTTTGTTAATGATTTCTGAATATAGTGTTGCAATCTCAAATGAAAAACCGTCACATTAATCTACAGATTTTCAATTTATCAAGAGTTTTATTGCATTTACATTCAATATAGTTGTCATTGCGATTTGCAGATATCAAAGGTATCTCCCAACAATAATTATATCTGGAGTACTGTAGATGCAGCAAAATTGTATCTAAGTCAAAGCACCCAAGAACAGGCAAAGAACAGCAGACATGCTAAGATTGGTCTGCCATGCCAGAACTGAAGAATTTGGAAAGAGTGGGAGTTGAAATCTTCATCTTCAAATAATACACACAAGCACTGATTTACTCAAGTGCATAACGTTTACTAATATTGAGATTAAATATGTGCACACAAACATCTGGAATTAGGGTTCAGTGGAGAGGAGCGGAGCACTGTGTGGCTTGTGGTGAGTACTGCAGATGCCCGCATCTCAGGATCACAAAACACTGAGCTGTGGCATGCACTCTTCATGAACAAGGAGACAGCACCCGCTGTTCCCTACCTGCCTGCCTATGCATATAGTCTGTTCACTTGCGATTCCAATGAGGAAGCGGAGAAAACAGCTGCATAGAAGCCACTATACATGCATCTGCCATTTATTTTCAAGACCTGGTGGACATTGTTGAAGTGAATGGAGAGCCAAGCGAAGGCTGTGGGAGTGAGGGGGCGAGGAGACTGAGAAAGCAGAGGTAGTGAAAGACAGGTACATGGGGACAAGGTGGTTGAAAGCCACTTGGTGCTGATTCCTAGTGCTGCGGGTGCTGGCCCTCCTCCTCATTATGAAAGAGACTGCCATCAGTGCATATATCTGGAACTGTGACCATAAGACTGCCTTGCTTTGCTTTGTTAGTGGCTTCCGATGTTGACCTCTAGGTCAGTGGAAGAAAAGGGAGTCTTCTGCTCGCTACTATGCAGTACCTGAGCATAAACACCACATTCCGCGCCCAGGTGTTTCAGAATGTTTGCTTTTCATTGTCCTTCTATTAGTGTTTAATTATTATTGGCAAACCAGAAACATTGTGCCACTATCAATAAGTGTCAACATTTTCCAAGTACCACAAGGGTTCAGAGGAAGATAAAGCCCAAAAGGATAACCTATCTCAATATAAGCATGCAATGAACAAATTAACCTCAAAAACTAATTTGAGTTGCAAATTACTTGAGATGCTTCTTAAAAAGCGAGCAATACCTCAAGTTGCTTCAATATCCTCATAAGTGAGGTCACAGCAAGATCAGAGGCGTGCAAGTACAAGAGTGTTTAGAAGCTGCCGGAGGGCCTGAGCGGGCATAGGAGTTTCAAAGCAATCATGACGGGAAAAAACCTTCAGAAACTGGATAAAGTCCTTTTTTGCAGATCCTCTCTGTTCCAGTCCACTGTGGATTTCAGCACTGAAGCTAACTGGGAAGTACACATAGATCAGCAATATCCCCTGGATTCAGTGGATCCCCAACAAACTGCAGCTTCCAGGATCAAAGGAGTCTAAAGTGCAAATAAACCTTCCACAGTAGACACAGGCCTCACCATCCATGAAGGCCAATTGGAAGGGTCTGACTGGTAACAACTGTGCTGTAAGTTCTTTCCAGTGATATCATTCAAGGGGGCAGTTCGGGGTGCTCTTCAGATATTTCCTCCACGGTGTGCATGTATCGTCCTCTCTACCCCTTGAGTCCCTTCTGAACAACTAAAAGATGGAAATGCTGGGCCTTTTAATGACAGATCCACCATCCAGCTATGTCACAGAATAAGGAATCTTTGTCCCATATAAAGTGTTCCATACACCAAACACACCCTCTATTGCAATAAAATGATGTACGTGGATTTACTTTCTAGCTCTCTCTATCTCACAGAAACATCTCCATAAAATATCATATGGTGAAAGACTTCCTAACTGTAAGCGACCACCTCTAAATTAAAATTAACCCTGGGCAAAGCACTACGCTACGCTCGCGTAGTTTGCGAAGTTTGCGCTACTTCGCACAACGTGAATTGCACGTAGCACAGTGCAAACATGCGTAGCGTAGCGTAGTGCAGCGGTCATTTTTTGCTTGCTCGCGGTCCTCAACGTCAAGTTGGCGACCGCGAGCAAGCAAAATGACATCCCGGCGAGACTTTTTCCTCGTTCGCGATCAGCAACATCAAGTTGCCGATCGCAAGCGTGGAAAATAAACCTCCCGGCGAGATTCTCAACGCGGGGAGGTAAGGTTTCTCATTGCGAGTGGTCGCAGTATGCTCGCGACCGCTCGCGATGAGAAACTACCAGTCCGCGTTGAGAAAGCTGCCGCTCAAGTAAAAATCTACTCGAGCGGCAGTAAAAGACAGCTCGCACTGTGCAAGATGCCGTTTTCAATGATTGCACAGTGCGGACAAGCATCCGGCACTGTGCAATCATTGCGAACAGTGCACTACGCAGTTCGCGTAGTGCTACGCGTAGCTCGCGTAGTGCGAACTGCACTTTGCGTAGCTTCGCGTAGCGCTACTTCGCGAACTACGCCCAGGCTTAATTAAAATACCTTTCACAGAAACCAAATATTTTCCCCAGGAAGAACAAATTCAGATGTGCCCATGGAAGAAACTGGCTCCATTTCCTGGGGTCAGAAAGTTGATAGAGCCGCTTATTATGAGTTGGCTTGTCACCTTGGGGTCATTTCACACCTTTCCTGGCCGATGAGTTAATCAGCGTCACTGGCCTCTTCTTACCCCTTCTCCTAGCAAGCCTTTCTTCTGTCAATAGTTTGCCTATCCATAGCAGGCTATATTGGCATAAGGTAATTGTATTTACTACCAACTCAGATATGTTAATCGCGTGCTAAATGTATCACTCACTGCAAATTATGTATAAAATAGCTACTATTCTGTGTCTATCTCTAAGGTAAAAACAATTCAATTTTACCTGAATAATTGTTTGTGTCAGCCAAAACTACAATCACACTGTAGAATCCAAATATGTGATCGCATCAGCTAAAAAGCTACAGAGTAAGGGTTTTCATCAATCTACTAACATATTGAAACATACAGCAGCAACGTGACAGCTTATCTGATGACCCACTACATCGCAGAGACATTTCTGATTTGTGAATGCTAATTTTTTTTGTCTCATCGTACACTTAATAGCTACCGACATTCCTTTAATGATGGCCTGGCCATCTCTAGTTACATAATTGGAGTATAGGTATTAAATATTAAACATATTCTTCTGTCAGGGTAGTGCTCCGATCTCTAGGCTGGTCAGGCTTGCATTTGCATCGGCTGCATTGAAAGTGAAGGGCATGCCATTTTGAAAAGAGCGTATGGTGACTGCTGGTGGGAAAGCATGCTGCAAATGCGAGAAGAAGTCAAATTCTAAGGGCACAAAAAGCAAAGCAAAACCTGACAAGGGAACCAGGGAAAACAGAATTGCCCACACTAACCCTATGTCTTCTGTTTATATTTCTCTGATTTCATTGCATCCCTATGCTGACTATTAATGTTGTTCCTGTATTCCAGTGCATGGAAAAGCCAGTGTTTTCGAACTGTGTGTATTTATAAGTGGATCCAATGCAAATTGTTATAGGCAGAGGGGTTATTTCATGAAAAAGCATGTGAACTATAGGTTGATATTATGGTGACAGCACGTATAGTAGTATTCTTCCAATTCATTAAGTCTGAATGTATCAATCAAGTTACTGACAAGAAAGCTATCACATTTGCAGAGGGTTCTTACATTAGAGGAAATGGAGCTATTTCCTTTCATAGTAAACAAATGTATTTTTTAGGAATTTGCTCGTATGGGCTCCTTTCTGGAAAATAGAGAGCAGGTAGTTTGTATTAAGCCCTTTTCACCCAGAGCAAAACCTGTGAAATGGGGGGGGGTACCTCAGGGCGGCTCCCGGAACCCCACTCTTTTTAAAGATTATTTGACCCCACTAGCATTCTTGGTTAAGTCTTTCCGCATTAAGGTCATATTGTATGCTGACGATACACAGCTATAGCTCACATACGAAGGAGACTCAGTTAGGGCCAAAGAAATGTTTTCACTATTCATGAAGGTACGACTTGGCTGGCTTAGGGCAAACCAGCTGCAATACAACCCAGACAAAACAGAGATCCTGCTGTTTGGGTTGGACCCACTTCCAGGGTGGACAGGAGCCTGGCCCATAGTAACTCCCTTCTGCTTCCCCCAACGGACATGGCATGAAATCAGGGCTTTTTGTTTGACACACAACTTGCCTTTAAAGCCCAGATTGTGGCGGTAGTGAAATTCTACATCTGGATTCTAAGAATGCATAGGAAATTTCTGACTTTCCTTCTAAACAAAGCACAGATCACATTGGGTTGGGCTCTGATTTCGTCAAGGCTGCACTATGTCACTGTTCTGTACCTGGGAATTCCGGATTATTTACTACAACGTCTGCAAGTTGTGCAAAACAAGGTGGTCCGCCTCCTCCATAAGTTACCCAACATTCCTCTGTATCCCATTTTCGAGAGAAACTCCACTGGTTACCGGTCCATAAGCATATTATGTTCAAAGTACTTACAATGTCTCATCAAGCCCTTCCTAATACCGGGCCCATTTACTTGAACGAGGGAATCAAAGAGTGCATACCTGGGAGGTTGTTGCGCTCTAGAAATGCTCGCCTGTTATCAATCCCCCATTTTAGAAAAAAACAGAGCGGGGGCTCCTCCTTTATGGTCCTGGCCGCAAAGATGTGGAGTGGTGGGGTGCTATGAGAGATGGGTTGCTGACACCGGAGGCAACCACAATTCTGTTTCTAGATACTCTCTTCCTATGGCCTACTGGCAGGCAGTCACCTGGGGGTCATATGGTCCGGTGCTTAATTGGGTGATCACTGGTCCTCATTCCCTCATGAAATTGCCAGTAGGTTTGCTGTGTGGCAATGAAACATGTCGGCCGTTCACATTAAAATGGTCTAAACATGGGATTTGGTTTTAATCATGAGTGTGGGCATGCAATAAAGACACATGCTAGATGTCACACAACTCGTTGTTAGTGTGCCTTCGACAAAGACATTTTTCTTCCTTGATGAGGACCTGGGAGGCTAAGACATGTGTGTAATACTGGATAGGGATACACACAAGCAGCACTTTGATTTAGTTTAGGTGTTGGTTCCTCCGGTTTATATGAAAGCTGCCAATGATGAGAAAGCGAGCAAGTTGGTGAGTAACAGCCAAGAAGGTCATGGTGGTTGCTTATGTGAGTTGCTTCCTATTTAAATATATATATTTTTTTCACACAATCAGTTTTTGAACAGTATTGATGTGAATGTGCCTCGTGAGTGAGATTTAAAGTGTGATTGGTTTGTCAAGGACTTTGCTGTTAATATAGTCGCAAAGATGTGGAACCAGATGCCTGTCTATATGAGATCCACTTCAGATGAAGTAACTTCAAAAACATCCTTGAAAACATACTTATTTAAACTTTAATGGGATGTTTTGTACCTGACAGTTCGTCCACTCTTCCCCCTGTTGTTTTATGCCAAGCACCGGGACACCCACTGAGTAGCCGTGCGCTATATAAAAGCTAAACATTCATTCATTAAATATGACAGCTTCGTTCACAGCTGAGCCTGCTGTGAGCATTGCACTATATACTCTGAAAATCATGGTGCATACATTGCTTCAATGACTACATGATGCATTTCTTATGTGTCTTTGCATCCAAGAATCTGTTCTTAACTTTTAAAACTGATTGTTGCCTCATATTTATTCTTAGTCTATATAGTTTCAGAATACTTCTAGAAAAAACATCAGACTGTCTAACTTGGTCCATTGGTAACAGGACACAATAGAGTCACAAGGGAGCCCAAATCCTTCAGTAATAACAACAGAGGATGCGATTAGCAATTCCCTACAGTCCCACAGGGCACACTATTAGGCTCCAGACAATTTGAGGTATTAAACATGCAAGCTTGGATCAATAAAAGTTACCTTTGAATTGAAGGTGAAATACTTTGGTGTACACATCTCCTCGATTGTAGATTTATCATTCGGTAGACTGTGCATTGTTCCATTCACTTCTGGTAAAGGACAAGGGATATGAAACTTTTTGTAGATAACCTATAAGGAAATAAACACTGTACTTAGATGAGGATCAGACAATATAAATACAATTGTGGATGACAGATATGTAGACTAAAAAAGTCAATTTACTTTATCAACATTCAGAACTTACCACAATGAGGAAAAAGAACATGCAGGTCAGGGAAAATCCACTAGTGTAACCAAGGTACCCTAAAAAGAATTAAGACATTCAATCAGTCATGATGAGAAGACTGAACAAAGAGTGAAAACTTGTATTTTAATATTATGGCTACATTTATCACCACAGTTAATTTTAGACTTTTATGCCCCATATAATCATTTAAGAGTCAGTGTTGGATTTGATCAGGTGTAGAAAAAAAACACCAACACCCCGACACACTCAGAATCAGGGCCTAAGTGTGAAAACTCTATAATACAAAATTGGGCATTTGCTCCCCACCTTGAGAAAACATTATTACTTTGGCTACCTCTGAATGTAGATCCTGCCAGGGGCCACTCCAATGCCAATTTGAAGATGCCAGTATAAGGATGTTGCATATTTTCTGAACCCTCTCAGTACAAACTGGAATCAACCTGTTCAGAAGTACGAAGACAAGTGGATAGCAGCGATATTCATTGGATATCCCTGTCCTGCACTGGATTAATCTTTTATCTTAAAATGACTAAGGGCCTGATTTTAAGTTTGGCGGATGGGTGACTCTGTCACAAACGTGATAGATATCCTGTCTCCAGTATTACAAGTGCATTATATCCAAATGCACTTGTAATATGGCTGCTGGGATATCCGCCATGTTTGTGATGGAGTAACCCATCCGCCAAACTCTAAATCAGCCCTAAGTCTGGTGGTTTTCAGTGGCTCAGTCTCTTCCTTGAGGTGACCAAGCTCCTCGCTCACCTGGCCTAACAAAGGACCATGCCACTTGAAGACTTATCTCACTTGTTTGTCAGACATTTTCCCACTCTTCGTGACTTTAATTGCTGCTCAGAATAAAGTGTAAGCTATGGCTGTACCACTGCATTCCCACTGTATTCCCATACGAATTCTTTAATGTTGTGTAGCACATTATTGAAGTAATTTGAAAGATTAATGTCTAGCAGTGATTTTTTATGTTTGGATTTCTTTCATCTGCACATGGCAGTGTTTCTCTCAACTGTTTGGAACTGTGTTGTTTAGTTTTCGAATCCTCCACTCTCATCGCTTCCTACAGGGTTGAAACCTTCAGACTGACCAAGCTACCAAAATGGTGAGCTAGGAATTGCTGGTGGAGAACTGGCTCATCTCTGTTTGTGAATAAGACACACTCAGGAGTGGCAGAGGTTTGTTATAGTGAAGAAATATTGTTTTCCCTTTTCCTCCTACCAAGACAGTAATTTGATTCCTCACGGGGCCTGTTTACCCGTCCCACATCTCTTTGATTTGGCTTGAATCTTTGGGTTCCCTGAAAAAAGGTTAATAATCCGGGTACGCGGTAACCATTTGCCATTTACAAAACTATCAACATAAGATGATCATTGTCACCAAATCAGAATTCCATCATCTGTGAATGCTGAGGGGGGGGGAGGGGCGTCCTACCACTCTTCCTCCTTGCCCAGAATATTTCCCTAGATTTAGCTGTGGTCTTTATGCCTGGATGACTGAAATGGACACTATAGGGTTCTGCCAAATAAACCACTCTCAGAACCAGAATTATGCCCAGATCCTCCTGATCAGACTGAAGCAACAAGATAGAATCTCTGGAGGCAGTCCCCCTACCAAAAACGCTGTTATGCATACCAGTAAAGGGTTAACAAATAACAAGCATTAGGAAACATAAACACAGAAATCAGATCGAGAATTGGGGTTGCGGTTGGCTGGACTTGTACTGATCTTCAACTGACTTCAGGTTATTCAGTGCGGTCTCTGATGGTGTGGCAGCTCTTGTAACACCTTTCAGGGCCAATCTTAACTATACAGGGTGGCAGAATAAAGACTCTGTTCCAAATTCTGTTCAGTTCTTCTTGATAAGTTGAAGCTCTTGTTTCCGGAGTTGTGTAGTACGGCAAGTTCTCAGAAGAGGTTCATTCTGCTATCCCTAAGGGTCGTTAGTCTGTTCTTCGGGGTGCCTCTCTTGAGCTCCTTCCTCTGTCCCAGAGTCCCCAAGCCCACAAAGAAGGTATCCACACCACTCAGCTTATTTCACAACGTATTCTGGGAATTCCTATGACCTTAGGTATTTCCATCACAATAGGGAGTGCACCCCTAAAAACCTCTGACTTAACAAATTGCCTAAAATAGACTTGATGTCTATGCCCTCTAGATGCATGGGACAACCAGAACCCTTACCTCGGAGGTCTGACCACATTTTAAAGGAATCAATTTTATTCTCACAGGTAACCATGGCAATATCGCAGGTTTGTTTTTGTCATTCAATGTATCTATGGAGTTCACTTTGCCATCATGTTCTACGCTGTCGTCCCTGGAGTCATTGTGTGGCATTATGCTTTCAGTGCTGAGACCTTTGTCAGACATAGGAAGTGACTTCTTAAGGTCTTGTAATATCTCCAACAGGACTGTATCTACCAGACAGAGTCAGGCAATTTGGGGATCTTCTTCCTATTCCCCGCTCGTGTCCTCAGCTGAAGAGGAAGATCTGTGTATGAAGCCCTCATTCTCGTCCCTGGCTGTATTGTACTTGTTCTCTTTGGGTGGCATCATGGATTGTCCTGTGAAATGAAACCTTCACTGGTGGTTCACCTTCAGTCCCCAGGAAAGCCAGTAGGAAGGACCGAATGTGCTACAAATCCCTGGCGCCTTGTCACAGCTATGAGTGCTTGAAACCTTATCCAGGAGTGAATGTGGTTTGGAAATCAAGAAAGACCTTCCTTATGGAAGCTGGTTTTGAAAATATGAAGACAGCACATGTATAGGAGTGACATTACCACTGAATAGCTTAATCTAGTGCTTTAAAAAATGGAAAGTGATGGAAGCCTGCTATTTAACTACTACTTTGAAACAGGTTCTTATAGTAATTCATAACGGCAAAGCTCGCCCACCGAACTGTGCACTAGAGTATGGTAAATGAAATCAAGTGCACCACAAATGTAGAGGAGGGCCGCCATTGCTAATTTAGCCATGAAAATGAGCTGATTTATTAAAAAGTGTTGATATTGAAATATCAATTGCATTTTGGGGATATATGGTTCCGTTCTGATGGTTACTCGTCAGTACAAAGAGCCATTGTGCGGTAAGGGCCCTGAGACATATGCCATTCAGTGTGCAGATATACATTGTGTGATAAGAGAGGGTGCCACTTTTTTCATGGGCTGTGCCAAAATGCAACATGTGATGAAGAATGAGTGAAACAGGATCCTCTCACAGGTGAGTTCAGAACCTTCACACCACATACGTGTTGAATAGCACTGCGGAAAAGACAAGTTAATTTTAAAAAGTTGCAATATTTTTTTAACTTTAATTCCAAGCAAACTCTTACCTAGATTCTTCAGGAGACACAAGGGTAAAATAATAGCAAAGGTGACGACAACCACGAGAATTCGGCCATCCACATACCAGGCTCTGTAAAGAAAAAAACGGATGAAATCGAATCGCAGTGTAATTAGCATAATTTATAGGGTTTTAATGCGCATGGCCACCTCGCTAACAATGCACGTTTCTTGAACCTGGTGCACAATACAGGTGATTAAAATAAATTAATACTTGGCGGACTTTGAGCACCTAATTGATGCAAAAATGACTAGATATGTGCTCACTGCTAAGGACCACTTGACTATGAATACAGAGTGAGATGTTTGATTTAGCTTAACTTTAATTTGTTCACTCTTTCTTCATAGAATCAAAATTTAAGAGGGAAATTCTAATTTTGCAAGGTGAATATGGCGAACATTGTGTCCACTGGCGTCTTTGGAGGGCTCTGGGGGTAAATGAGACCTGCGCCCCAGCTTCATTTGTCTTGGGCACCATCTCCACAGATGTTGACTGTTTCTCCATGCCAGGAGGCGACACAGGATCAAAAAACTAGGATCACCGAAAAAAAAGATATTGCTACTAGCCACATAAGCAATATGTCAAACTATCTTTCAATACACTATTTGAGGCAAAACATGACCCTACATTTTTTCTAAACAAAGATTAAATATTAATTTGCATGTATGTGATATGTATCTGTATTTAAACTTCTATATAGATGTATACACATACAAAAACACACACACACTCTCTCTCTTGCCCCTTGTAGTTGGTCTCACCCGTTTTAGCTGTGGCCTATAATATGTACCCCTAAAAACAAGCATAGGCAAAGCTAATAGTTCTCGCCAATGAGATCTATTGACTTTGGCAATGTTTAGTAGCCATGCTGTACATCAGTGAAGATGCTTTGCAGTGTGGCTAAAACTAATTTCAAAAAGTGCTGTGACACAGACAGGGTAATGCATTTTTTTTAAAGTGCATTAATGCTGGATGCATCTTAGTCCTTTTTTAGGTTTTGCCTGCACAGTGCTTGCGCTGTTCTTGTGAAATCTATTGTATTTAATATAAATCTTAAAATAAGCTTACATCCTGCCCTTACTTTTCATTGGCGCGTGTGCTTGCCACTTACTTTTTCTCAGTTTCTATTGGTTCTTGCATGCTGTTTCCTGTTGTTCCTTGTGTGTTACTCTTATCAGTGTTCCGTGGTCCAAGTACTCCTTTTCAGTTGGTGGTTGGAACTTCTTTTATTCTGTTTCGTCTGCACCGCATTTTTTCTTTACATTTACCTAATCTCTCCCTGCCTGAACGCATTAATAGCGTGCTTGTCGACTGCATGTTTTTTTATTTGTTCCATGTCTTTAATTTAATCTTGCTGTGTTAGCACACATTTCAAGTGTTCTTGTACAAGATGTTGAGCTGACACCGAGGCTCAAACCCAGCTCCAAGGTCGGCAGTTCTGGCTGTTACCCCACATCCTCTGTCCTGCTCCTTCGCTTCTATTTTTGGTACTCTTGTTGTTTTCGTTCCAGGGTCGCATTCCAGTTCATAGCTTGCCTGTCCCTCCCACCACTCAATCCCATTGCGGCATGCCCCTTCTCTCTTTCCTCCCTCATAGCCGCCTCCATCTTTCCTTGTTTTAAACAGAGATGGCTCAATGCAGAGCTTCAACCACCACTTGCTTCCTCTCTTTCATGTTGTGACGCTCAGCTTTCCTGGACTTCCACCGGTGATTGCAACCCGGACTGCTATTTCGACGGCTCCTTGGTGAAGATGATGCCATTAAATAAATATATTAAGAAGGAAAGAAAACAAATGATTTCGGAAGAGGGAGGGCCCTTCTGCCTGCCTGGCCTACCCAGCTCGAGCCTGCTAGGCTTCGATGGTAAGTGTTTTTTTGCTTTCCTACTAAACATGTTAACAGGGACATTTGCATCTTTAATTCTCTCTGAAGGAGATGAAAGTAGTTCCCACAAGTAAGCTTTGCAGGTTTAAATGTTCCTGAAAGTGGTGGATAGGGATATGGATATACAAACCTCTTAAAATTGCCAATGAAACAATTGAGGCACAGTTAGATAAAACACTTCCAAAGTTACACGTGTCAAATGGCTAAACCACTAATTCCATTTTGAATTTCGTGTTTCTTGAACGAGTGTTCTACCAAGCAGATCTGATATGGACTGGAAATATCTTTAAAGTAGGATTTAAAATAAATAAATGTATTTGTGCCTTGTTGTCATACCTGTATCACTGAGATAGCTTAGAGCAGAGGTCTTCAATATGTGGGGCGTGACCCCCAGGGGGGCCGTGGAGGCCTGGGAAGGGGCTCGCAAATTCCCCAGCTTCACTTGTGCCTGCAATTAAAAAACTTTGCTTTCGTTTTGGATAAAGACAGCAGTCCTGGGATGGCTAATTTAGATCGTTATCAGCTGAAGTGCCATCAATTGAGTCTCTAGTGATGTGAAAAGGTTTTGTGCCAGGGTGCCAGCTTGCCTGAGTGAAATGCAAATGCGCCTATCAGTTAATCTGCAAGTGTAAAGGGTGCTTGGGAGCTGGTTCTGGCTTTAATTGATCAAATCACTCCAAGCTTTGTGATGACAAGATTTGGTTTTTTGAGTGGTAGTGGAAAGAGTTAACAACTGAGCTGTGAAGTGCATGCTTTTAATTTTAACTGCATTTACACAGCCCTTAGTACCCCTAAAGGTTTGTTGAAGGGACAGTGATGTAAAAATGAAAATTGCATTACATGCGCTCTGGTATTACTAAAAATCTACATTTTGGAAGCACCATTTTATCGTAGAACTATTTGCACGTTTTTGCAGCACTCTATCTTACACTGTGTGTAATGCAACTATAAAGTAATGACTTACATATTTACAGTGCTTTCTGTCATAGGCTGTGACCTCGTAGCACTAAAAATACACGTCACTAATCTCCACTGCACCAATCAAGATTTAATTCTGTGGCTTTCTGGTTACACACAGACCTCTGCAGTGCATTAACTAATAGAGGTTTCGTTTCATAATGTACTACAGTGCATTTCCCACTGAGTAACAAGTTTTTAAATTTATTTTTCATTTACGCTGCCCATTATTTTATATGTAGATACCTGATAATGAAAGACCTAAAAAACGTACAGAATATTTTGCGGCTTATTTTTGAGAGGCTTTCATTGCCAGAGCATCACTTTTGTTGATGCTCTGGCGGCACAAGCGTCTCAACCATACCTATGACGCTGTGCAAAGTCACCCTGCATGGCTTTGCATGGCCTCATAGATATGGAGTAAGACATAGCAGCGCAAGTCACTGCATTGCTTTACTATGCATCAAGAAGGTGTTCCATGGGCTTTGCGTGGGAGCACAACACCCATGGATTTTGATGCTGCCCCATATTTACAAAATCACAAACCTGGGGCAGCTCCAAAAACGGACGCCTCCCCAGTGGAGGCGTAATGAGGAGAAATGGTTTCATTTCTCCTCGTTTTTTCCTCTATCGATGTGTGCTGCATTCTACAGGTCACATCGAAAGAGGAAAACTCCTCTCGGGATGGTTTTTTTGAAGGAAGGTGCCCCTTCCTGTACAAAAACAATCCTGTCTATGTTGGTGCTAGGCAGCAATTTGTGCGCCAACGCAAAGGAAAAGGACAGGAATGCACCGCATTTCATAAATACTGTGCATTCCTGCCCTTTCACATTGGCATAGGGCAGCGCATCAAGAAGGCTTGCGGCACTGCACTACGCCAATTCCTCATAAATGAGACTGTTTGTTTTTAGCTACACCTTTGACCACGCCCAAAGCTCACTGACCTTTGGTTTAATAAACACTGTTTAATATTATTTCCCCACCGTAAAAATTATTTGCTGTGGGAATTGGGGGCGTTTATGGTTGTCGATAGTTGTCTATGATAAGGAGTACCAGGTTCTAGAACTTTTCGTCAGAAGGGGGTCCTTACGCCTAAAAACGTTTGACAAGGGGGTCTCGGCATCAAAAAGTTTGAAGACCTCTGGCTTAGAGGGTTTGGAATGTGCTGTATAGATTGCCTTGTAACCAACAATCTACCCTTTCATGGTCAGTAAATTAAATAGTGCAATAGTGCTCAGGATGCAAAGCAGTCAGCCACTCATCAAGCATGCACTCCGTTCGTCTTCCTTGCACTCCATCTCTCTCACACACACATGCACAGGCACACACACACGTGCACACACACACACACACACACACACTATAGATAATTAATACGATTTTGTGTTGTAAACCTCTTTCAACGCCTACAGGCAGGACCTGTATCAAAACTGCTGAATTTTACTATACTGCTTCTGAAGGGTTGAAAGGTTGCAACAAAAAAATGCTCTCAACATTCAGACAGGCATATAACATGCTTGTTTGGTTTTGCCTGCACAGTGCTTGCGGTGTGCTCATTGGTTTGTCCTCCACTCTTCACCTAATCTCCCCATGGCTGCATACATTTCAAATGTGCTTGGCCGCTGCATGTTTTTTTTTCTTTGTCCCCCACCCTTTATCTAATCTCCTCACATTATATTACCACCAGTTACTGCACAATATATTGGCTTTCTCAATAAGCAAGTCATAACACTTTTATGGAGTTTCAGTAACTTATATTATACAACTGCTCACCAAGCTAAAACTTACAACTACAAAAAAGTGATTATTAATCACATAGGTGAAACCTATTGCATTTTACCAATGCTTGTTTATTGTTTAGAGCTTTATACAAACGCGATTGAAGGTATCAGTGCGCTTTACATGAGCACCAGTTGCGTTACAGACAGACACATTTATTTTGTTAGGCACGGGGCGATTAAGTGAGTTGCCCAGAATCACAGGATGTTGAGCGTCCCTGCTGAGACTCAAACCCAGTTCCCAGCTTCGAGGTCTCGCCATTAGGCCACGGTGTGACACAGACATTGCACCCGCTAAATACTGGCAAACTTTTACCCTTAACTGTGAATAAATCTGGGAACATGGAGTAGTGGGTTATGTGTCTGCAAAGTGCGTTGGCACATCGTCGCGGGTAATATGCCCCAGTGCTCTCTGTAATTGGCTCCTCAGTGTGTTTGCATTAGTTTTTAGTACGAAACAGTTCATCTGGAAATGTCTCACAGCCTAATAACATAATATTCACATTCTAACAATGTAATTTTCTCCACAAGTGAGGACGTGCTCAGTTTTCGGCTTTCATCTGCAGCACAGATGCCATGAACCAGAACTGAGACCAAGCATCAGCCGTCTCCGCAGCTGGGGATTCATCATGTAATGACATGACCTAGTTGCACTCTTTGGACCGGTTAGCGTGTCCTCCTTTTCCACTCTCAAAGCAAGAAAATAAAGCCCAGCAGGAAAATCATCTGCGGTGACTAAACAAAAGCAGCTCAACACCCAGCACTTTATCACAAGTGGCCTGGGAAATGGGCAGGTATTTCCCTCCTCACGAAGTTAGTGTTCCAAGGGATACCAGCAACTCTGGGGACTGAGGACAGTCTGTCCCATTACGTGGTAAACCTTGAGGTTCACTAAGAAAGGCGGAATTACCAGGGGAATCAGTTATTTCTGGTCCATTTCCCCTGACAATGCCTCATTTCACCTGGGACCTTCATCCAGAGCTTGCAGCTCCTTGGACCGGCCAAAATATCCAAGTGAATCCTGGCGAGCGGTTAATGAAAATGACCACTTAGTCTCATGATAAGGTGACTGGTAAGATGAATTGGCAATACCGGGCCCAATATTTCCATTACCTGCTCCTGTTACCACCCCATTTATGTAATTATATATATAAGACCTGGAATGAGGAGTAATTTGCAGTACCTTTTATTACTGGACTCTTTAATGCGTGTTTTCTATAATTCCAGTCATTTTCAATTCAAATTCCAGTTGCTCCTAGCAAAAAGGAGGCATTAAAGAACTAAGAACAGGGGTGTCCATCATTGGTCTAGGAGCACCGGTTCCATTCCAGATTTTCAGTATAACCACTGATTATGTAAACCAGTTCCACTGTTTTCATTCTATGTAATCTGGCACGAATTCTGTCTTGTCCAGCACCAGTGCCCTCAAGGTAAATAAAAGGTCTTCACATGTCTGAAATCTGCCATCAATTGCACAAAGCAGAGCAACATATGCCTGTCCATCAGTTGCAGTGGTTTAGATGATTGTAATACTCAAACAACAGGGATGCTGTGCAACATGGCTAAAATCCATTTGCAAAGCTAACGGGTCCCAAAAAAGAGACCTCATGGCTTTGCCAGGGCTTGTTAGGTTAGGTGTTAGTCAAGACCTTTTGATTTTACTAAAACATATGTATAATATGCTTACTTTCGGGGCGCTTTCAGCCAGCCCTCCTAATCCATTGGTCCGCTGTTGTCTAATTCACATTTTCTCCTGCCCACTACGTCATGGGTCAGCCCATGTCAACCACTCGATAACATTTCACTGTGAGTGATGGCATTCTGCACTTTCATAAGGAGCACACACACACACAAAATAATTCACTTACATTTTAGGGACTTTGATCCCAATGTGTGCTTTTCGAGACCAAAAAATATATTTACTTTTAGGCAATGTTTGTTTTTAGATTGATGAGAGACCTGCAGCTTCCCCAACAACAAAGTGTTGCAAAAACCATTACAAAACAAAATAAGCATTGGCAAAGCCAAAAGACTGGTGGCAAACAATAAAGCTATTGACTTAGTCAATGGTTGGTATGTTATTGTACACACAGAGCAAACGATTATAATAAGTACACACATCAATCCAATAAAAACAACTATTGGCAAAGCCAATAAAACGCACATTTCAAATGCAGGCACACACCTATTGGCTTTGCCAATACTTGGTTGCTTTAGCTACTCTATGCCCAAAGCATTCCAAGGTGATCATCTGCATGACTTTGGATGCACAGGTGGCCATCTTATATTTTAGTTAAAGTAAGCAAAACATAATTGCAAAATGGCTACTGTACAAGATCACACCGATGCATGCACTGGCAGCATTTTTAAAATAAATTTTTGCTGTGGTGTGACAAAACCACTCAAAGATGGCAGTCCATGAATCCAAATGCATGTGCACACATACAAATGCAGGGTTGAAGGGCGCGGTGTGGGTGTGGAAAGAAAGCAGAAAGAGACCCAGAAGGCACAGACAGAGAGAAAGTGAGCAAAGCAGCATGTTTACACCGAGTGCTAACATGGAAATAGAAAACAAAATAGTCCCCTGACGTTAGCAGTGGAAGGATCCAACTCATCCAGTCAGAAACGAGGTAAAGTAGAAATACTGTGACAACATAAGAACAGAAGGACACCATTAAATAAGTAGCAGGGAATTGAGAGAGACAAGAAAGCCATCCAATCATGAACAATGAGCTGACCGCAAGTCCACTCTGTGTATTTCATTGTAGGCAATAGGTTTTAAACAACCGACAGCTAAAGATGGGAGGTTCTGTGAAGGGCATGTATCCAATGGGGATGTTCAAGTGCTGCCCTCATATGTTTAAGCTGCAATGGACAAAACATTTTGAGGCTACTGAACTCCAGTAACAATATTCTAAAAGAATAAAAATGATACTTACGAAAATTCTACATCTTTTCCCATGAGGAATTTAATTGCCGACGGTAGCTCAGTCTTTACGATGAAAAGGTAGCTCAGCATCGCTGCAGAGAAATGAAGTACATGAAGTAATAATGCAAGTCGATCCATAGTAACATAGTGTACAGTAATACAAGGGTTGATATGTTTGTCCTCTACAGAGAGTCAGAAAATGTATACTCCTGATGTTCTTATCAAACATTGTGATTTGGTTTAGACCACAAAGTATTGGGGCACACGTCTTTATAAACAGTCCAAAAGATAATAATCAAGTTTTAACACAACTAGAAAATGTAAGCCTTGTATCGAACACACTAAATACCGCATCATCCACAGCACCGAAGTCAGTTCAGGATGAACTTTTTGACACATTTCTTCAAAGAGCAGTACAATCTTACAGAGCAGAAACCCACTATTCCCCATTGAATCAGATCATAGGACTCTTGCCTACTGTTCAGCATTCCTGTGCTCCCCAGCTGGGTTCACACAGGCATACATACGTTCATACATATGTACATCTCTCTGTTTTGGTTGAGCTTTGCATATGCGGCTGCCAGCGGCCCCCGCAGGGGGCCCCCTAAACGGGCGGCCCCTTTAGTGCCATTTGGGCACTTCCCCACCCCCACTAAGAACGCGGGGCTCGAGGAGGAGCCCCCTTCCAGACGCGTCACTTCCGGGTCGCAGAGGAGGTGGGGAGGTATTTATGCCTCCCCTGGCCATCTTGGCGTCCTCTTTGCGCCGGACACGCCGTCGTGAGGGTCGTTGGTCGGGATACTCCGTCGTTTGTTTCATCGCGAGGTGAGTCGCCCCGTCACTGACTGGCCCCCGGACTGCTGGTTTCAGTCCGCCTGGGGCCCGTATGGGTCTCAGTGCCTGTGACCGGGTGCGCGGCTTTGTCATGGGCTCGAGCACGGGGATCCTGGCATTCGTCTTGCGCTGAGATTCACGCGCCGTGAGGGAGGTGAGGGTGAGTCGGCTGCCCCCCCCCCCAGCCTGTTCGGGTAGGCGCTGCCCAGCCATGGCTGGACTTGTTTTTATTTATTTGAAAAGTTTTATAAAGCGCGAACAAGACCCAACCGGGTAACAGAGCGCTGTACAAAGATGAAAAATGACGTTTACGTACAGAGACAGTATAAATACATTTACAAAGAAAAGCAAATAAACAGACCGATAACAGCCAACCAAGATGAGGCTGAGCAGTTTCAGCATCGACTTACTTCAAATACAAACGAGATACGTTATAAACCTCCAGTTGAAAAGATTGTCAAGCACTAGTTTCAAGCATAAAGTGAATTGTTAAGCTATACAAAAAAACACCTAAGTACACTCAATAAGGCAAAATGCGAGGAACCTGAGGCATAAAATAACTGAGGGCGCTAGGGAGAGTAGGTAGAAGATGAACAGACAGTAAACAGCCCACTCAGATGCGGCCGAAACAGTGTCATCATCTCCTTACTTCAAAGACAGATGAGATACATATTAAACTCCAAGTAAAATGATTGTCAAGCATGAGTTACAAACAAAGTGAAATTAAATTGTCATATATTTCAACACAAGGTAAAGAAGCTTGTCGGAGATGTATGGTAATTGACTAGCAAATGACAAGGAGCTATTGCTGATGCAGTTCTTCCAATAGTAGTCGTTTGATCTGTTTTTTGAATGAGGCAGTCGAAGGGTTGGCTCTGATCTCCGTCGGTAAGGCATTCCAAATTCTTGGAGCCAGCCCTGAGAAGGTGCGATTGTAAGTTCTTTTTTTATTGAATTTCGCAGGTTTCAGTAGTAGGGTATTGGAGCTTCTTAAATTTCTTCTGGCTCCGGAAAGCTCAAGTTTTTTTGCCAGGTAAACGGGGCTATTGAAATGTATAGCTTTATGTGTCAGGCAGGCTATCTTGAAACGGATCCTAGCTTCAATGGGGAGCCAGTTAAGCTGATTAAGTCAGGTGTGATATGATCATGCTTTCTTGAGCCAGTGATTAGTCTAGCAGAAGCGTTCAGAGTAGCTCTTAGCGGTGCTAGCCTAGATTTAGGAAGACCAGCTAGGGTTACCAATCCATATTCTACTCGTGAGATAACTAAGGATTGGACTGCTGATTGTATGTCTTCGGGAGGTAGGAACGGTTTGATTTTCCTAAGAGTGTTGAGCTGATGGTTGGCACTCTTAATGGTTGCACTGTGATGCCTTAAAGGGGGGGGGGGAGTGAGGAGCTCCCCCGGTACTGTCTGGCCCCCTCCGTTTCGCGGCGCTGAGAAGGTAAGATCTAGGGGTGCCTCTGATCATGTCCTGCTACGGTTTATGTAATTTGATCTTTAGGGGGCTGTAGAATGTCACGATGTCCTCAGGTCCCGCGCCACACGCTGTTTGTCATGCCTTTGGTCGGGCCCGGGAGCTTGTGGTGAGTCGTTGTGCTGCATTTAACAGTAGGTGCATGCCGCACCCGTGGTAGAACACGTCGGGCACCTTCAAACGATTGCTTTCTGCCACCACCCGACAGATCCTGCATGGGGCAGCTCGGCGGGTCTGACCTCTAGGGGGAGAACCGCGGGTGTGTTACTCCCCCTTTTCAGACCTAGTGGAGATCACTCATGCCTCATCACAGGCCGCTTACATGTTAGTCTATCTTACTCGTGTAGGCTTATTTACTCCGAGTATTGCTCGATCACTGTATGTCACCATGAGCAGGCTCGGGTCTGGAGCCACGAGGCTTAATTCATTGTCTGCCAGCCCCCTCCTGTGGATTTTACGATAGATACATTTGTTCTGTTTCACTTTTTGGGAATGTTAAGCTCCCGGAATTCAGTGCCCCTCTTATACTGGAAGTTGTATTATTCATTGGTAATTAATTTCTTTACCTGGAACTCTTGCTAAATTGTTTTGCACATACTCTCTCGAGCGCTCGATTAGGCATGGGCTATATTTTTAGCACACCAAATTCCTCTGCAAATCGCAGTAAGCAGTATTGCCTACTGATTTCAACTGTGGGGGCTGCTCCTTCGCCCATATGGGGATGGACTGTAAAGCCGGGCATTCGTGTCTTTCCAGGCACTTCGCGGAGCACTGCCTGGGCGCGGGTCTTGGACCGTGGCTGGACTTCCACATTTGCTTTCTTGGTTTTGAGGGCACCCAATGCGGTCTCGTTGGCACAGCGAGAGGGGAGTCGGAGAGGCAGACACACGCCGTGTTTTGTTTGGTGAAACCGGGTTGTTTTGCCGTTTGAATAGCAGTCGAGTTGGTGCACGTATCAGCGGTGTGCTCATGTCCCTATGCTTGTGGCCCGCACCGGCATGTTCATGTGCGGGGCGGACACTGGGGGCCTGGAAGGTGAATCTGGTGTATTGGGGCTGGTGCTTGTGGGTGAATTTCGCTTGTTGGAAGGGGATTGTAGATGAGGGAGACTTGGCATATCAGGGGTAGCTGCATGCCGCGGCCCAGACCGTGATGCGCTGGGGATATGTTGTTCAGGTCGGGTCTCTTGAGCACTACCATGCGTCCGTGGCAGTCCGTCCGTAGTGATGTGTTCACTACAGGGGGCTAATGTTCAAACTTCCCTGGGCAGTAGACTGATATCTTGAGGGGTGTCAGTCAGTGGTGGAGAGGGTGCAGTTGGTGGTGGAGCTACTAACTCTTTGTACCTCATGATAGGTGCACCCTAGACAACACGGAGTGTCATCCCACATCAGCCCCAGAACTGACATGCACAGTAAAAGTTGTAGGGGGTAACTTGTGGCAGCATTATTGCTACGGGTTAGGATTCACTTACTTCCCCCCCCAGCCAGGCAGGGCCCAGCGTGGGGGACACCTGGGGTTCCATCTCTAACACCGGCTGCTGGCGAATCCGGGCCCAGGCGCATGCCTTAGTGTTCACGAGGTCGCGAGCCTCCCTTGTCCGCCTCCCTTCGAGTCTGCCGGCGCAGCATAGGGGACAGGCCTCTGCATCGCAGGTCCCAGTGGGTCGGGAGGCCCCGCCTTTATCCCTTAACCCATGCGTTTGCCGGCGGATCCAGGCGCTGCATGGTCAGCTACAGCCTTTTTCAACTGCGGGGCCTGGCCCGTGTGCCTGGGTGGCGCATTGCTTATTTTCTCCCTTTCCTGTCGGCACTGAGCAAGGAGCCGGTGTGTGGTTCCGTGTCTGTTACAGCCATGCCGACTGTCAGCGTGAAGCGGGACTTGCTGTTTGAGTCGCTTGGCCAGACAGTAAGTGTGAGAATGGGCACCATTTGTGACACCGTGCAGGTGGCAGCGAGACAGGGCTCCTGACACAGCTGGAGCGCATGTGAGTCGTTGGATGGATCCTTCATCCTTGCTCACTCCGAGAGGTGAAGCCTCCCCTTCCCAGGAGTGGGTTGGGGTTGGGTGGAAGAGAGCCAGTGTCACGTTTTAGGGTTGCCCTTATATGTTGGGGCTCCGCTCTCGTTTCGCTCAAGTGTTTTAGAGGCTGGAGCAAAAGATACACAGGGTTGTCCTGGTTTGCTGGTTTGAGACACAGGCACCATTTGTGATGAGAATGCATCATTCGTAGCGCGAGGACTAATGACACATGCTTTTCCAGTCTTTGATGTCTAGCAGTGAGGCACTAGCAGGACCCCTATCACCGGCAGCAGTCTGGTGGCGTGGGCGGTGCCAGTGGGGGATGAAACTTGGGCCTCTAACCCTAGTTTGTATCACAACTATATCACTGGGACATCACACTGAGTCCCGGTCATATGAGCCTGGATTAGCCAGCCTTGGGCTGCGCGGCAAATTGATGCGGTGTGCCAGAGCACAGTTTGGCCAAGGGAACTAATATGATGCATCTAATCGCCGGAATGCTCTGATTAGATTTAACCCGGCACGGGTAACAAGGCCTCCGGGTGACCTAGCGGCCCTCCTGGGATATGCTATATCTTAGGAGAAAGCTGAATAATAATTTATCACAAAATTTATTCACAAGGGTTGAAGCAGAGAGCGGGGTTTCCACTGGTATTGCTGTCGAGCACCATGGGTCGCATAGGCATGAGCAGAGCAGTCTGACTTGCGTAGGGGCGTTAATACTCAATTTGCTTGGGACGAGGAAAGCAGGCAATTTTAGAAGCCCAGTGTGGGGCGGATGCCAACATGGGTCTGTTCTGTCTCCAACGCAGGGATGGTGCTCTGCCATTCCGGTTTCAAAATGGCCACCACTTTCTGGGTCGGCACCGGCCACAGTCCCACCTGTCCAGAATCATTGCATTTTCAGTATACTACTACACTGAAGCCATATTGGGGCTGTTCGCCTGGTTGGTGTCCTGCGCACGAGAGGGGCAGATCCGGGCTACCCGTCCCCGGGTGGGGAGGGCAGTGCTCTCTCTAGGTGCAGCTGCTGCTTGGGGGGCCTTTGGGCTGCAGCTCGCTGAAGGCACCATGGGTCAGTGAGTGGCATGCTCAGTATGAGGCGAAGCCGGCACGAGCCGGTTTCCCCCTCAGCGCAAGGTGTGTACATCGCGCAAGGCTTTTAGTTTGCATGTGCCCATCTCCTGTACGTAGCGGTGCCAGGCTGTTCAGACGGACTGTGTATATTTGTGATACTCTGCTCCATCTGAGCTACGTCAGTCTCATACCATACCAGGCACTTTGCCTCCCTAAGTATCACTTATATGTTAATGTCAAAATATGCACACTCCAAGCTCGGGAATGTCTCGCATAAGCAGCCTTAATCCTTGGTCTTCTTAGTTTCTTGTTGGTCATATGGGCGTAATTACTGACACCGGTATGTCTCCCCCTTCTTCGTTGTTCGATTTGCTCGCAAGAAAGTGTCATTCATAGTCTATTAAATGTCACTCATAGTGCAATGAAATGATGAAAATGTCACACATAGCAATTTGAAACCTTGACAGCTATGGATGGGGGCGGCTAGCTCTCGGTTGGCCACGCAACAAAGCTATAATTGTGGCTTATTTATCTTATGCAACTAATAAGCATTGACTAAGCCAATAGGTGGGCTTGTTGTAGGTGTAGTGCTCCTTTTGTAGTAAATATAGGGATGCAAGGACATAGTTGCTAAATACCAGGCAAGGCACAGCCTTCTTCAGCACGCGTGGGGGGCTCTGACGCGTTATAAACACAGCATCCTGAAGGTTTGAGGTCAGGAGTGCATTTACTTGTAATCAACAGCACATGCTGTAGTACTCCCAGCTGCTCAGGGCCAAATTACTGGGGTCTCCTGTTTGGAACAGCCTTTAATTGACACAGCTCAGTTCTTTCATGCCCACTGTGAGGAAGTTTACTGACAGTGCACTTAATTGGCACCGATGCTTTAGACCGCTATTCCGTCCCACGAGTCCTAGTAGTGCTCCCACTCAAGCGGACGCTATTGAGAAGTTGGAAACATGGCGAATAGCAATGGCACGATCGCCGAACCTCACGTGCGCCTTACAAATCCAGGTGCAGCATCATAGGTACTAGTGGAGAAATCCCGGCATATGGGATTTTGTTGACCACAAAGGAGAGAATTGGTTGACATGTTGCCTATATCATTGTATTGGACGACATCTACATAGCAACAGGTGGATAGGGCATGGGGCATGTGGCACATTTGTTAAGGGTGCAGGATAGTTGTTTTACTCTAGGAAATTGGGATCTCATGCCCAGGTTCTGTCTTTTTGGCTGTCGGTTACCGGCCCAATGGTGGGAAAGTAAAATTTAACATTTACTCTGTGCTGTGTTTTGCTAAGAACAGTTCCTACCAGCAGCTACGGGGTTGTGCTAACTGAGCTGTAGGACGGGTGACCTAGTGAGTTATGTAATCCCTGCGATGTCATGATGAGGTTTGGTAGCACAGGATAATAGGGGCAGATGGTACTAAGTCTCTCTTGTATGGAAGATACGAAGGCTAGTTAAATATTGTGTGGGAGCCTGGTGAAGAGCCAAGGTCAGGCTGGGATGTCTCGTGCTTTCACCGCACTGTCGAGTCCCAGTCACAAGCGGATTCTATCAGGGTCAGCTGGTGGTGGGTCAGGAAGCGCCAAGGCATCAGTAGCACTGAGCGGCTTACAGCCAGAGGCGGTATCCGATGCAAGGGACATCTGTTTGATTAGAGCCCTACTCAGAGGTACCACCTTAAGTGCTTGGAGGTTTGTTGGCACCGCCTTTCACTGGAAGCCATTGTCTAGCGGGCTGCTCTGAGCAGAGCAGTTGCAGGCGCAAGTAACAGTATCAGCTGCCAGTTCAAATGTGCATCTTTCACTAATTACTCAGATAACTGGGACAGGAAGTAAGGCGGGCTGGATAACTCTTGCTTCTACCTGCATTGGCACATCTTGTCAGGAGGGATTGTCAAAGGGATTGCACTTAAGCCAGGTAATGTGAGCACCCATCCACACCAAGCCGATTGTTTAAGGCCACCCTGGGACGCATTTACACAGCCCTGCGGCAGGCCTTTGTGGTTGTCGGTGCCATGAATTACTAACTTGAAGCTGAACAGGAGGCGTGTCCGGGGGTTACACCAGCAGAAGTTTGGGGAGAGCTAGACTCCACACATGGTCGAGGTGTAGGTTTAAGTAGTTGGAGTGGCACTATTAGTTGACCAGGGGTTCGATGCTACACGAGGGCATCGCCGTGTTAGGGCCAGAGCACGGGCATTGGGTGTTTCCCAAGGGGCAGCAAGTGGAGGCAAGGCTCTGTCAAAATCTGGCACAAGAACACAAAGTAGTCAGGGCCAACTTGTCTGTGGGTGACTTGTGTAGGCACCTGTGTAGTTGTCACTCCACGAAGGGGTGAGTTGTCTCCAATAGTGGGATTAACACATATGTGTGTCCCTGGCCTCACAGCTGTGTGGAGCCTGTCTCATTTAGAGGTACGCCCAGGTGAAAATTGCGTATTTAAGGTTTGCTTGACCAATGCGGTTTGTGGTATCTCTTAGCGGACCCACTGAAGGTGTACTTCAGCTTAACAGGGAACTGGGAATCTTGGTTTCCGTCACTTTGGCAGGTCTAAAGCAGCCAGGGTCGGAGATTGACAGTAGGTACTGTGCATCTGTGATCCGACGGCAGTGAGGCAAGCGGGGTGCGCTGCGTAAGTTTTAATTGCACGAGAGGGTGAGGTGTCTCCAATAGTGGGTGCAAGACATATGTTGTTTCAAACCAGCTTTATACCATTAAGGTGTTCACCAGGGTTTAGCAATCAAAGGGGTTTGTGCATCCGTCTGGTCAACGGGGCGAAATAAGCGCACCCCAGAACCAAGGGCAGGTGATATGATCCTGCAGTTAGGCGCAAATGCCCGCCTGGTTAGTAATAGTTGCCTCGCTGGGTGGTGACGCTGTCAGCCAACAGTGTGCTGCCGTCCCAAGAAATGGGGAACCAAGGTGTCAAGCACTAAAGGCTACTATGTAAAAGAACAATTGGCAGGTCCAGTGATCAACAAAAGGAAATTTAACTGAGCAGGTAATTTTCCTCCGCTGGGGTTGCCCAGGGGTGGGCAGTGTAATGCCCCCCTCCCTATTCGGCAATATTCGAGGATGAGGGTATAGTAGGACTTAGTCAACCCTTAAAGGTTAGGCACCATATCGCAAACAGTGCGCACTGTATGTAATCAGACAGATTCTCTTAGCTGGTATGCCTAGGGGGTTTCACCAGAGGGAGTTGAGCTGGCGAAATTTCCATAGGAATAAGGGATGCATGGCAAGGGCAGGAGGGCACCCTTGTTCATTGGCACATACTTCTAGTTATGACCATGCCCATGCGTCATGATTTAGAAAGCAAAGGGACGGTGCAAATGTGACGCACTATTCTCCTCGCCCGAATAGCCAAAGTAGGCAGGCGGGGTGGGGAGCGGTTACCTTACAAGTGGGCTGCCGTCCCATAGATGGGGACACAGGTGTTCAGGCACACACAGTGCTAGATGGACGGCAGCTAGGTGGAGGGCAATTAAGTCCGGGGGTAACCAGGTGTATCGGGTCTAGTGCTTTGCATCTTGGGTCAAAGCGGGTTGGCACACAGGGGGTGTCTAGAATCGTCCAGGCACACTCTGCAGTGTGGAATGCAAATGAACTGCACGTGGCCTCTATTTTGAACGTGGCAGATGCAACAATTGATCCCTGCCAAGCAAACCTAGGTTCTTATGTTTGGATGCACAACATACAACTGTTCACTCCAGCTTCACTGAAGGTAGCCTGATAGCAGAGGTATAGAACGGGACGTCTTGCGCCCGGGTGCGGACATTGCACGGGCAACACAGCAGATAGTCTGCTGTCAGACGAGGGTGCTTGCGGGCTAGGAGGCCAGGCTATGCAGCAGAACCAATTCTAAGGACCTCTCTCCCCCACCGGACTGCCCGAGAATGTGAGTGCAGTGGGATTTGCAATGTTACAGGTATTTTCCCGCCCACACAGGGGCAGTAGGGTACATTGCAAGTATCGGCATAAATCGAGTGGGGGCAAGACCTATAGACTATGTGCAGCGGTAACCGCAAGAGGGTGGTGCTAAGAGCAAATCTCGCAGCGGCAAGTTAGCCAGGTGGCATGTGTCAGTTGGTTAGGCCAGAATGTGTGCCGTGGCTCCAATAGCGGCGTGAAATGTGTTTGGAGCACCATTGCTGACAATTCCAGACCACACACTGCGCCTCGGCCCAGTAGGTGAAGGCCATATGCTCATGTGCGGCTTGATCCTGTGGAGGCCAATATTCCCTGGAAAAGCAAAGTACTAGGTCTTTAGCTGGGTTGAGCATTAAGGGTCACAGCTGGTTAGCAGGTATGTGTGTATCTGTGATCGAGCTTTAGTTAAGCAAGCCTGGTAGGTGGCGTAAGTTGTCACTCCAGATGGTTGCTGTGACCGCAATGGTGTGTGCTATGCGAACAGTCTTGTTCGCCAGGGTTTATTAATCGCAAAGGTCTGGGCACATGTCTGGCCAACTTCAACAAAGTAGGTGCACGCTGCTCCCGGGGCAGGTTACGGGTTGCTTCAGTGATGCATGAAATGCCCCGTCCGCATAGCCAGAGTATATTAGGCTGGTTGTGGAAGCGGTCTGCTAAGCAAGTGTGCTGCTGTTCCATAAATTGGCGAAACAGGTGTTAGGGAGCACGAAATGCTAGAAGGACTGCAACTACAGGTTGCAGGAGGTGGGAGCCACATCAGCTTGAAGGGTAATATAGCGATGTTTAAAAGTAGAGCCCCATCCTGGGAGGCCATCACATTCTTGCAGGTAATGCGAGGCACTGGTACATTCCCAGAGAAGGATAAACCGCTCCTTGCGCAAGTTTGCAGAGCAAGGGGCTTTGGCTTCATCAGGCATGAGCTATGCCGGGCGAACACCAAAGGTTATTTTGACAAAGTTGGGGTGCACCTGGCACAGGTGGGCTTGGATCTGTCCCTACTGGACATGAAGGAGGCCTGGGAAATTGCAGGTTGCAGTGAGAAAGGAACTGTTTTGGTGGGGGGCTCTTTAGGCGACGGTGGCCGCCTCCAGAGCTGTGGCGGAGTTACAGGGCGATCTGGAAGCAGATGGGTACAGAAGGGTACCTCTGCTTGGGCACAATAGGGGTGCCAGAGCCAAATCCCAGGAGCCTCATGGGAGGGTCCTGGAACAATTACGTCGGCGCCCCGTTAGTCCTTCGGGCGGTTGTGGGCCTGAACAACCGGGGGCTTGCCTTGCTACGCTCCGCCCTGAAAGGGGCGTGAGTAATAAGGGACCAATGTGTCACGTGATCCAGTAAGGGGATCACCCCCATAAGGGTAGCGCTGATTGGATTCTCCACAGTGCTTGGCTCATCAGGCGGGCAGGGCAGCATAGAGTGGTACAGCTGCCTGCCCTTGGATCGCCCGTAAGATAACCCACCATATTTGCATACTTTTGTATGGAATAAACCTGCAGCAATATTTTCCCAAACAAAAGTTGTGTTGTGTATTTATTTATGCATGCATACTCTGTTGTGGTGTGGGTGGGGTGTGTTGCCAATAATGGGACTATGCGGCTGCCCGCGGCCCCCGCAGGGGGCCCCCTAAACGGGCGGCCCCTTTAGTGCCATTTGGGCACTTCCCCACCCCCACTAAGAACGCGGGGCTCGAGGAGGAGCCCCCTTCCAGACGCGTCACTTCCGGGTCGCAGAGGAGGTGGGGAGGTATTTATGCCTCCCCTGGCCATCTTGGCGTCCTCTTTGCGCCGGACACGCCGTCTCCCACCCTACCGCTTACCCGGCGTGGGGTTGGCAGGCGAAGTACATAGAACGTTGTAATGTTTTTCTTTTGTCGTTGCAGGCGGAGTTACAGGGCGATCTGGAAGCAGATGGGTACAGAAGGGTACCTCTGCGTGGGCACAATAGGGGTGCCAGAGCCAAATCCCAGGAGCCTCATGGGAGGGTCCTGGAACAACTACGTCGGCGCCCGTTAGTCCTTCGGGCGGTTGTGGGCCTGAACAACCGGGGGCTTGCCTTGCTACGCTCCGCCCTGAAAGGGGCGTGAGTAATAAGGGACCAATGTGTCACGTGATCCAGTAAGGGGATCACCCCCATAAGGGTAGCGCTGATTGGATTCTCCACAGTGCTTGGCTCATCAGGCGGGCAGGGCAGCATAGAGTGGTACAGCTGCCTGCCCTTGGATCGCCCGTAAGATAACCCACCATATTTGCATACTTTTGTATGGAATAAACCTGCAGCAATATTTTCCCAAACAAAAGTTGTGTTGTGTATTTATTTATGCATGCATACTCTGTTGTGGTGTGGGTGGGGTGTGTTGCCAATAATGGGACTAAAGGCGAGGCATCTGGGTCCTTACTGCCAAAAATCAGCCAAAGAGGCTCACTGGGCTCTTATTTGAGCTTCTGCTGTATTCTTTAGCACATAATTTCATATCACCAAAGCAAGTTAGGTCACAGGTAGTCTTGAAACGTACATAAGAGATTATAGGAGTCCACAATCCTTGTATTTAAGCCAGTCTCTAATTTTCTTATTACAAGTGACCTATGATGCACCTAGTCGCCTGTAATAAAGAATTGGAGCTTAACTCTAATAACTTTTTACAGTTGAGTTCTGACATCACAATGCCTGCGGCCAGTTCCAGCAGTGAAGGGGAGGAGAAAGGCAGATCCGGACCACAATTAAAGCTGCAGTTTCAAAAAATGAAAAGAAGCATGGCTTTTCCTTCTTCTGCTATGTTTTTCTAGCTGAATAGTGATAAGCAGAAAGGAGATAGTTATGGCAACATGTTTAGGTAATTATAGGAAAAATATAATCTCTCTGCATGTTTCTTCACATTTTGAGCTACTTGAGCTAATTGTATTATTCCTGTTTCCAGACATCCCATCTATTTCACATGAAAGAGCAACACCCCAAGGATTTAAGTGTTTTTTGGGTAGGGTGGTGGTTGAAATGCCATGTATTATAAGGAACATAGTGCCCCCTGCTGTACATGTAAGGATTTTGCAAGTCACCTCAGAGTATTATGACCTTATGAAGGAATTCGGCCTTCTCCCTTCTTTCCTCTATATGGTTACAGAACACCTTGCAGCTACTCTACCCATATGTAATCACCCTGCTTTCTTGCAGTGTGTTGTAATCCCTGCCCACCCCAACCCCTCCCAACCCCAAACCCCATCTCCTCGTCTGCCGTGCCACTGTAATAGTACTTCTATGTGTATCTCACTCTAAGTTGTTTTAAATATCCATGGAACTCAACCTCCTGTTCAGCACCCCGATGCCCTGGACTGCAAAGAACAATAATAAATAGACTTGTAGCCCTACTAAACACCACTTTGCTTAACAGTGCAAACCAAATTGTGAAGCCTGTTTCACTTTGTTTTCGGACAATGGAGTTACTGCTTCCATTCAATATTCTATCTGAAAATGTTTTTGAATTTTAAGTGTCATCTTCTCAAAACTATTTTAACTCACCGTCAGATCTACTTTGAAATGCCCTCGCATAATCATCAGCATTGAAACTCAGTGGTTATGCCCATGAATGAGGATTCTTCCATTGGCAAGTATGCAGTTGGTTGTATTGCACTTTTTGCTTGTGACAAAGCTTATACTCAATCAAGCAGGGCTGAGTTGGTCATGGGGGCAAGCCAATGACCATGGCTATAGGCCAGATCTGTTTATTATGAAATGTTATGATAAAGGCAGTAGGCCTGATCATTGTTCCCTGTAGGGTGCGCGCGTGCGCACCCGCGCACCTATGTTTTCTGAAGCGCGCAGTCTCTAGTCTAAAGCGCGCTAAGACGTCATGTGAGAGACCATGAAAAAGCAAATTCCCGTTTTTGCGTCGCTCGTGTTTTAAAAGCAGCGGCGCGAAAAAATGAATTTGCTTGTTGGCAGAAGGTCTCAAGTTGCGCAGCAAGTGACTCTTGCAAATGCCACTTGCTGCGTTCATTTCAGGAACAGGAGCGAGGCTCCTCAGCACACATGGGCAGCAGCGCCTTCTAGAAGCATTACACAAGGCTCCAGTATTTTTACAGGCCATTAAATACTCTGCATTGTGCGGCATTCAAAAAAATATGCATGCAGAAATAATACACGACTTGGAGACAATATCTTTTTTGTATCATCTGTTTTGGGGCATGTTATTTATGAGCGGACACCAGCTGCTCCTGCAGCGAGGGCTTCTGTTGTTCCACTAAAGTTGGTGATAACAAGAGATAAAGATCAGCCTGCTCCCTCTTTGCTCATCACTGCTCATCACTGCACAGGCCCCACACGATTAGACTGTCTCCTCTCCATTGCCTTTTCAGAAGAAACATACCAGGCATTTGTTCATGTTTAAGACAGCTGCTGGAATGGAACTTCATTTAAAACAACCTTTGTTAATTTGTAGCATAACGTTTGTGCTTTTGCTCACTTATTAGTCCAGCGAAGCTCTAGCATATGTTTTAAAGTGCTTTCTGCAAATATTTGATGTCTAAAGTGTGTACTGATAGGGGGAGAAATACCAGGTTTCTGTGATTATGTCTATTTTTGTAGCAGCAAGGGCATTAAAATTCACATCATGGCAGTAGAAAACCATAATTGCACTGCCTGAGGGAGGGGGAGGACCTTTCACCTACCTCTTCTTGGCGCATGCACACCTCCTTGGCACAATTATACTTACTGACTTCCAAACCTTACTAAAGAGCAAATGTGTTAAGTGCTTACATTGTAAAACTTCTATCCAAAAGTTATCCATTCGTTTAATTTACAAATGCAGTTTGCTTTATGAAAGTAGCAGTAACAGTAGATTTTAGTGTATATGCTTTAAAAACACTCTACACTACATACTAATTTAAATGCATGTCTTTTGGAAATACACAACACACAAACTTTCATCAAGTGTTAAAATACCCAGGTCCCATATTATTTATACTGTTGTCCAAATAATGTTCAGGATTCTACAGCATGAGGAGAGGAGACGTTTACAAAAATGCTGTCCAACTGTTTTGCATTTTAAAAGAGTATCATTCTTCATGCATGTGATCTGCAAGCTGCAGATCTCCACAGTGGGTATGTTAGTTGTCTAAACTACTTTACAAGTTTACTAAGGCACAAGCATGCAAGTGGTGAAAGTGTGAAATTTTTAACTGAGAATCACCGAACGTTTTGGGTCAATAGCTCCAAGCACTTTATTTTCTTGAGCACACTGCACTGTGCTCTTCTGTTGCCATAGGAACAACTGTGATTTGGGGGCTGCTGCATGGCTTCTGTCACCCCATTACCAGTCCATTTGAAACAAAATACACTGAGGAACATGGATGCACTATGTTTTATTTCATTATGCATTTTAAGATTATTTGCACTTTCCAGATCATGTAAATATGTCGTTTTTTGTGCAACATATGACTCTTTGTACAGTGCATACTATGAACTGAGTCACATTCAGGTGTCTTGGATAGATACTGTGGGCGCGTTTTAATGATGGGAACTGATTGAGAGCTCTGGAGTTGAGGCAGAATTCAGTGCCAGTTTCTCACAATGCCTGTCAGTGGGTCCTAAAGGTGTCCAGACTAAATCCAACTCCAAACGTTAGCCTCTCTACATACCACAGACAGCAATGGTGTGAAGCCAATAAAACAAGGTCTCTCTATTTGAATGAGAACTACTAGGTAGTTTCTGTGATCTACCAGAACAGGAAAAGGGATAACTAGAAGTTTTTATCAGTGGGTTCTAATCACTTCCAATTCAATAATCAACAACATAGGATAGAGAGCTCACTTGGTAGTACATGGGTTGTCTCACTGCCTTGCCATATAAGAGGGGTGTCCCTATTTATTTAAAAGGACTCTCACCCACTGGGTCTCCCAATGGTATGCTTCATCATTGAGTCCTCATCCAGGACTCTACGATGAAGCATGCCTCTGGGATGTTGTATATGTGGAAATGCACCTTCTTTTCGCATATTTTAACAAAAGTTAGAAGTGGTATTTGCCACTGATGTTTGTCGCTGTGCTCACATAGTCAGTTTCCTGGCGCACATAGCAGTGGCTGCAGTGCACAGAGACCTTACACTGCCGCACACTGAAGGAAAAAATTAGAGGGAACATTGGGCCTGATGTATTTATTGTGAAAGCCATATGTTAAAGTCAATAACCATTTAAGGGTGAATTGATATTACTCTGAATTAAAGCCTACAGATACGTAATTTGTTACATGGAATCTAACATATTACAAGGCATGCATGGGTTTATGTGTTGGTTACCCCCGTGACAAACCATGGCCCTAGAAGTATTGGTCTATGAGTATCCTTATTAAGCCTTCTTAGGAGAGATAGTATTTTGCTTTGCCAACAGTAATCTTGTATACATTTGCAATTTTATGACTGTATGCCTGACGGTTGCCTCGTGGGAAAGCTTACACTCAGTACAGTAGGCCGAGTTGGTTATGGTGAAAAGTCAATGAAAACAGCTTTAGACTTGATTGATGTGCAGGGAAATGTTATGCCAGATGCCTTGGGTCTAGTCTGTTTATTATGAAAAGTTGTGATAGAGGTGGTAGGTATTTGCACAAATAAATAGCTCTCTAATAGTGGATTATCACATTATGTTACAGGCTGTACACTGGTACTTGATTATATGTAATCTCCTACAGTACCACAGTAGGCAAGGGTTTGGTGTTGGCCACCCACTCTGACACACCCTGAGAGGAATATTTCACTGTGATGATTCCTGTTAGGCCCTTTGAAGAGGGGTTGTGTATTGTTTTGCTAAATGTGTTTTTGTACATATTTGTAATTGTATATCTGTATGCCTGATGGTTGCTGGCTTATGTGCACATCAGTAGGCCTGTGTTGGATATAGAGTCAAGGCAGTGGTAAAGGCTGCAGGCCTAATCCGTTCACTGGGCACGGTTATATCAAATTCCTTCGGTATTATCTGTTTATAATGAAAAGTTGTGACAGAGAACATAGACCTTACTTGTGTTAAAGGCAATAGGCTTTAAGAGTGCATTGTTATTACACTGTGCCAAGCCTATAGGCAGGCATTGTGTTACATTGAATCTCACAGGTTATCTTAGTAGGCAAGAGTTTTGGTGTCTCACCCAAGCAGACCATGTGGATTGAAGATTTGCACTGGTAATCATTATCAGGCTCCATTTGTAGAGATTTTATATTATAAGTTAGACTTGGTTATGGTGGCAAGCCAATAATAAAAGTTATAGACCTGATTGCTTATATTTAAAATAAAGGCGGTATCCCTAACACACTGATTGTGAAAAGCGTATGTTGAAATCAATAAGCATTTAAGAGTTGATTGTTGTTTCTCTGTATCAAAGCCATTGGATAGGTATTTTGTTACTTGAAATGTGATAGATTATCTTTGTAGTGTAGGAATATTGGTGTTAGTTACCGCATTTGACAAACCTCAGGGGGTAGAAGATTTGCACTGTAATAAATATTGCTAGAATCTCTTCAGAAGACTTGACAGGTTTATCTTGTCGTTAAAAAAAATAATGAAATAATATATATCCATATACATAAAACTTTATAGCCATATAGATCAGAGGTCACAAGTGGGCAGGATTTGAGGGGCATGATGTGCCCATACTTTTTTAATTTGACAAGAACAGTTCCCCTACTTTATGTTAAAAGGCAACGGTCCCGGGACAGTTAACTCCAACATTTTAAATGGCTCAGTTGAAGTGGAAGGGGAGAGTGCTGTGAAGCCGAGGGAGTGGTAGACAGCTGAACTAGAATCAAACCTTCTTGCCAGGAAGTCTGCTGCCTGAAAGAAATGTAAATGTACACCTTTGTTTAATCTGCAAATTTAAAAGCTGCTTGGGAGTAGGGTTAGGCGGAGTGTCACTACGTGGAAATCTGGGTAGTAACATAAAACCTCCACGAGATTACGCAGAGTTCCGCGAGCAGGCGGAATCAGCCCTTTGTGCTGATTTTTAGCGCCGGGAGCTTGTTCCGCACTGCACAACGTGGTACGCATAATGGCACTGCTTCTTTGCTGCGACTCAAGTAGATTTTCTACTCGAGCAGCAGCTTTCTCACTGTGAATGATCGCGACTGCCTGCGACTGCCCATGTTGAGAAAATCTCACAGGGAGCCGTCCTATACCCGAAAATTGCGCTAGGTGGTGCAAATTCTCGCTCACCAACTTATTGTTGGCAAGCCACGTGAAAGAAAAAACTTCACTACGTGGCGGTTGACGTTAGAAGCGTTAGAAGCGTAACGCGGAGTAGGCAAGACTCCACGAACTCCGCCGGCAGAGCAGAATTTATCATCCATCCCTACTTAGGAGCCAATATTGCCTTTAATTGATGGAGTCACTTGAAGAGTATTCTGTTTGAGAAGGTGATTTGATGAACTGTGAAGTGCGTCCTTTTAAGGGAAAGTTATTAAAAAAAATTGCACTAGGTGCAGTCTGCATATTACTCAGATCTATATTTTGGAAGCAATTTTTTTCACCTAAACCTAAATCTTTTTGAGCACTTTGTGACAGCCGGTCTTTTTTTTATAACAACATTTTTTATTGTAAGTTTCAAGTGGTCCATGGGCCCAATACAATATAAAGACTCGTCTGGTTGCATACATTGCAACGAGATTAAATAGTTGCAGTATACGCCATCAATAAGCAAGCATTATATGTAGCATGACCTTCCCACTCATAGAAACATGCCCCCCTCCCCAACTCCTACCTCCCTGTGCCCCTTGCTATGCTGTCCAATAACACTTATACAGTCAGTTTCCTAGTTCCTGCTCAGCCCACAGACATGCGCACATCATCATAACCCCTACTATGTTCAGGTACAGAATATGTCTAAAAAGCCCCTCCTTCTAACCTGTCTTCAGGTTGGGGGACCCCTCTGGGGTATCTGGATCGGGGTCTCTCAAACAGTCCACTATGCTCTCCCAGGTGCACACTGTGTCAGTTGTGCGGTGCCCCCTCTTCACTTCTTGGAGCAGTACTTCACTCTCAACCCTGCACATTAAACAAGCTCTTCCCTTCATTTAGCTATTCTGAGGCCTCAGTTGGCTTTCCAATGCATTGCGATTTCTCACTTCGCAAGAATCAGAGCTAAGTTTGTAAATCTATTGGTGGTTTTACATGTGGCCGGGCGTGGGAATCCCTCCAGCAAGCAGGCTAGCGTTGAGCAAGGAATCGCCCGATGAGTGACACCATTAACACAGTCTATCACCTCCCTTCAGAACCCGAAAAGAGAATGGCAAGCCCACACCATGTGAAACATTTCAGCCCCATGGTCACCACTCCTGAAGCACGTCGCCTTGGTTGTCCGATAGAACCTATTAATTTTACCAGAGGTTAGGTAAGCTCTGTGCAGAAAATAAAAGTTGATCAACTTAAATCTGGAATTTCTAGACACTGCAGGATTGCATTCAAGAATTTGACTCATGGGGCATTCTGGATACATCTAAATGCGTAACAGGGTGCATCTAGCTTAAGGAGTCCTGGTTAGCGGGGCTTCAACGTGGCCTGCTATAAATATTAAATTACAGAAAGGTACAAGCACACGAATAAGTGCAAATTCATGAACACAATTGTACCAAAAGTGAACTGCATTTTGTACTAGCATACTAGTGAAACTTTAAAACAGAGATTCCTGGTCTGCCCAGAATAGACGAGGTAACTGAACAGCCTAGAAAGTTGTTTTAACTTTATTCACTGAAACTTTGTATCTAGATGAACGCTCTTACTACTCTCAATTGTACATATTGCTGATTTTGGTCCTCCTCAGGGGCGGTTTCTCTATATGAGTGTAGGGGCATTGACCCGCTACATGTGAGCCATTGCCTACAAATACCTTATTTATCTGACTTCTGGCAGACAAGGCGTACGGTGCTCCTAGGCATGGTTTACTGCAGCAACCAGCTGGGGCTGTGTATCTGAACTGCGCATGTCAGGTTGGCCAGTATTTTGCTTTCAGCCAGGCTGACATGCGTGGTTCAGGCTTCCCCAGTCATAGCTGTAAGAGAGATGGGAGCGCTGTGCTCACCTGTCCCAGCCAATATTTGCACTGCTCTTATGCTGTTTACTATTATAAACAGCATGAGAGCAGAGCATTTATTTGTCGAGATGGGTGATGCCTACTTTCACTTTCTGCATGCCCAGCATGCTCAGCGCTTCAGAGCAGCCAGGCAGCTGTGTGGTGCGCGTGGATTTTTGAAAAGTTGACCAGCCAAACAAAGAGGATTGCGAACTCCGAGGTAAGATTTCTTTTTAAATTGTGCCCAGTTAAAGCGCACGCTACGCGGAATCATTTATTACATTTGTGACCGAGAGCTCTGCATGCCTGTCTCCATGTGAACGTAAAGCACAGTATGTGCACCGTCCCCCCCACGGAGACCGATGCTTTCTTCGCATTGTACAGTGGCTGCTCAGCATGCAACTCAAAACTCCAAAACACGAGGCCTATCCTTAACAGGCATGTCAAAGCCCCGCAGTACAAAGCGTCACTTTAGTGCCTGCTCACCGGCTCTCATAATAAAACAAACTCCTCGTGACGCAGCTGCCCGACCAAAAGATGCTTTGAACTGATTCGTTCACCTGACCGTACTGAGGTAACCCCCGTGTTTTGTCACCTCCGTTCTGGCCCAGAGCCTGTGCTCTTTTCCCACTCCAGCCAGCACTGTAAGAAGTTCAGGAGTTACATCAGACGCTCAGTGATGTACGACTGGCCAGGCCTCCAGTGTGTTTGCTTCCTGTACCTTTCAAAGGCGCGAGCCTATTCCTCACGTTCTGATGCTGGATGGCAGGAGAGCAGCTATTTCTGCCCTGAGAGGCTCTGGATTAGATTATAGTAACGCCCAAGTAAGACATTACTACCCCATATATATGGTATGCAAAATCAAGCCGCCAGCTCGCTATTTTAGGACATCGGTTAGCCGAGTCCATCCTGGCACAACTGCCCTGGCTTTCTATTCAGGCCAGATTCTTTGTGTTCTCTCTGCAAATCTGCACAGCTACTATCCCTCACACAACCTTAGAGCAGCTCAACTCGTCTGTTTACAGCAGCTTTTCCCAGATCCTCAACGGAGGGTCGTGTCTTGTCAGTTATGGATCGCATAGCAGTTGAGCATCAAATTGACATCTTCCCACCTCCTTTTCAGAAAACGATTTTTCTGCTCCAGTAACTGTCTTGCCTTACCACAAATGTAGGTCTTTTGGACCCATGGGTCTTAGAGCACTTCATACGTCTATCAACATGACATCACCCGTGTAGTTTTCTTCAGGTCTTCAATTAGAGGCCAGGTGGGCTAACGCTCCCCATTTTCTAGAGCGACCAGCCGCCACTGTCCCCCACGGATTGCGATCTGTGATGATGCTATCATTATGACCCCATTAAGGTCATCACAACATGTCCTGTAGTCATGAGCGCATATGTGATACTGTACATCAACAATCAATTAGATTCCTAATTCTTGAACTTCAGCCTACCTCCAACATTCTGCAGAGAGGTGCATCCAAACACCACCAGCTTTCCCGGAGTTCCAAAGACTTGCTCTCCAAGTTTTTCATACACCATACAGCCTGATGAAAGAAGTAATATGTTACAGATGTTAAAAGCACAATAGCCTTTGGTGAACGTTCTTGTACTATTGAAAAGCATCATTGGCGATGACAGCAGGGGACAACCTCAGTGTATCATCAGGGAATGTCATCGCTCTAAAGAAACTTGCAAGAGCCAAGCTGCCTTTGGTTAAAATTCTCAGAGTGTCTTCATTTTCTCATTGTCATTAGACTTGCATATTTTAAGTACTAGTGAAGGTCATTGACATACAGCACCGCATATACCTACATCAGTTGCCGCAGAGCGCGGCTACGCCTGAGCTGCATTATCAATGCATTTCCCAGTACTGTCCTAGGACCGTCTGCTGAATCCTACTGAGCGCTTTCTTGAATTGTGACGTGCAACAACGTCAAACCAGGACTTGGTTCAGACCACTAGTTTAATAATATCTTGCCCGCAGGAGACGGCTGATAATTGGGTCTTACGGGTCTCAAAGGCTCAGACAACAGAGGAATGCACAATTAAAAATACTTTGAACTGAAGTCTGACTCAACCCTGTCATTACAGCTGGATCAGAAGACTGACTCACACCACCCACTGCAGCTACAAAATTGGACAATCTAATTAATTTACCAAGTAACCATACTTCACTGTGTAATCACCGAAGGAAGACAGTCAAACTTACAAGGCTGGTGAAATAGGCAAACAACCCAAAAAAATCCTCAACAGAGATCACAGGCTTTACCACCTGGTAGGCGATGGTAACATTTATTGGAAATTAAAGAAGGCTTAGGAGCAGTGCTTAATTTGAGATGGTGGTTTCCAGTGCTCAGCCCCGGCACTTAATTATTAACACTGGCACTTATGACAGCCTGCCACATGGTGGCGCTGTCTGTCTAATTAAGAGATGAGCACAACAGTTGTTTATTAATTCAATATTCATTAAAAATGACTAATACCTGCCCCCCAAGCCATTCTTATAGATTTAGGGGTGTGGAGTAGTTTGAATTGTCACACTTGTAGGAGTGTGATGGTTAGTAGTTGTGTTGGTACTGTCATTGGCAGCACTGACAGGGCAATGGGTGAAACAAGCTGCAGTGGCCTCCATGCGAAGCTTATATTTTTTTTACAAATTAAGCACTGCTTAAGAGTGCATGTAACTATTTAGATGCAGCCATGTATACGCACTCTGGTCATAATTACTATCAAGTGCATCCGCTCACATACATACAAACAGCGACTGTGGACTATTCAGGAAATCATTGCCTTAGAGGTTAGCTTCCTAGCTGCAACTAATCGAAGAGGATAGCTCTGCCAGCAGAATCTTCTACTTCTATGCAGGGGTGATATGGCAAGGGGAATGTTCTAGCTGGTGGCAGAACATGGAGGAAGAATCTCCTAATGGAGGAAGGAGCAGGGAAGATAAACCCCTCAGTGGAAGAGGAAGCAAAGGAGGGGAATCCACACTGCAAAAAGGCAGCAGAAACCTATAAAGGGTTACATGTACATATGCATGACAGTAGTTACTGGCATGTCAGGGCCCAGAGGCAGGTTTTCTCTAAGAGCTGCACTATAATGGTGTACGTACAATTACATTTACATGTAACTTTGTCACACATAATATGACAGAAAAAAGTATTTTGATTTATTCCAATCCAGAATGAAATCTTGTTCTGTAGGATAATTCAGACATGCTGAAGAAATATATATGAGTGATTAGATTACCTAGGAGTAAAATATGAGGTGATCACTTAAATGAGCCCCATGGGACAATTATTTGAGTATATTTGTTTACCCTAAGACCCGTGGGCATACCGAGTTGTCCTTATGTTGTTTACACGCTTCTCACTAATTGAACTTACAACAATTAACAGTAAGAAAAGTTGGACATCTGGAAGACAGTGGTGCTGGAACAATTTGCAGAGTGGGGGTGCTGCCATCAATGTTACATCACTGAAGTCATAGGGGCTGTGAAAAATCCAATTGTTTCACAAAACAACAAGCATAGCCAATGAGTCGCGCCCATTCAGCAGTAGAGGTGTAAAGGTGTGGTATGTAGCCAGTGGTGCATTTGTCATTCACAGACACCACGTTTTGAAATGGGCAACTGACTTGCACTCTTACTGCTATAACTATATAGCACACAAACAATAATGTATGAAAATCGGGTTTCTGCAAATATTTATCATTTACACATCACCTAATAAGTGTCTTGAGTTGTTTTAATCCTATTAAATCTTTGTTTCCATTGCACTGCAGAATTAAAAAACAAATTGCTTTATTTGTGCTTTGCTAACAGCTAATATAGTTTGAAATATTTGTACAGTTCATTTACATGTATTTAAATGTTGTTGTGTTAGGAACAAAACTGAATCCTACAGCCTTTCCTTTCACACTCCCTGTACCCCAGCAAGATTGTCAGATAGTCCACTTTACAAAATCCTTTCAATTTGCAATCAAAGAAAGAAAAATAAACATCAAGCTTCATGTTAAGTAGCAGTTTGTCAGAAGACTGACATTTGACCTCTGTCTTTCAACACACAGCAATTGTGACAAGATAAAAACATTTGGGGGCACTGCAGCACCCCCTGCACCCCTGCTTGAGATCTAGCGGGACAGGGCAGGTCAGCATTCCGAACATCAGGAGAGCGAGGATGGGTGATCGCTCCTTTTGTTTTCTGGCTGCCAAACATTGGAATAAACTCCCCCCGGGGCTCCGGCTGGAGTCTGCGGAGACACTCTTTCGCAAAAAACTCAAAACCTGGCTCTTTCCTTCTCTGAGTTTTCTGGTTTAACCGCTTGTTTCCTCTGCCCGCTATCTGAACTGTGCCGCAGCGCGGGGACACACTGGTTAGTGTAACCATGCACTTTATAAGTTTGTTATTATTATTATTATTATTATTACTTCCAGCATCTATGCTTTGAGAGGCTGTTAGTTCAAAACTCCGTGGATCTCCTTCCTCTCTGTCAGGTATCTCCACTAAGCATGCAAGCTGGCCTGAAGTTCAGTTTATTGGTAGAGGTAAAATTATTTATCAGCTTAAATCTCCCCAAAGCTGTTAAACAAGCCAAGACGGGCAGGGTAATTCATTTGCAACTTGCCATTTATAAATGCTGCCCATAACCGTGGGAATTTGGGGTAAAAAAATATAAACATGTGTTGCCTAATTCTAATTATTTGAACTGTTCGATGGGAACTTTAAATTGCCAAATAAAAGGCTGTCACAGTACGATTCTACGATACATGCTTTCAAAACCTTGTCACATTATCCATGTATGTTCAGGAGTTTATTAGTTGGCACTGAACTGGACGCATCCACCAGCAGCTTAAGCCAGCAACTTTGAACAAGCATTGTTCTGTTTTAATTGTAAAGTGAACAAGCATTTGCAATGCAAACGGTCTCGCCTTTGGGACCTTATATGTATTTAGCTATGCAGCACATTAGCCTGAGTGCTGAAACATCGACTGTTCTTTAACATGGAGGGAAAGTAAGCACCAAACTGCGTGACACGCCAGGTATGGGAACACATGGAGAGAAATATTGCCTTTCAGCGGGAAATGGTATAGTCCAAAGCTCTGTTTTTAATATAAAATCAGGGCCTTCGGTGGTCATATCACTGAAAATACAAGATTTGAAAAAAATATTATTGTCTACAGGTGCTTGTGGAAGACAATTTCTATGGACTGGTATCTAGAGACTGCTAAAGTGATCCTGGTATTTTACTGACCGGTGCTGGCCGTTTTCTATCAAGAAAGTTAAATAGAGGCAGTTGCCAGAAAAATTAAAAAAAAGAAAGTCCCTCAGCAGAAGCAATTCTGGTATTTTACTGACCTCTACTGGTCGTTTTCTATCAAGACAGTTAAATAGAGGCAGTTGAACAAGCAGAAAGCAATTCCGGTATTTTACTGACCTCTACTGGTCGTTTTCTATCAAGACAGTTAAATAGAGGCAGTTGAACAGAAAACAAAGTCCCTAAGCGGAAGCAGACAAGTACTAGGCTGATCTCCAGAGCCCACTAAGTACATACACATATAAGTATATACTAAAGTATATACAAGAGGTCTCGAATGCTCTGACCTAAAAATGAAAAAAAATATTTTTTGACTGGATCTGGAATCCCCGTAGTCTGGCATCATTTACCTCTAACCACTCACAGAGGTCCTTAAACTCTAGGATTTCTTTCTAGATCTACAGTGGCTGAGGAAGACTGGGAAGGCAAAAGATGTTCAGGGGAATCATCTTGGAATATAATGCAGGGTGTTGACAGAGTTTTGATGGTATTGATCTTTTGATGATTATTGATTACTTATTCGAGCTAGATATTGCAATGATTTTAGAGCCTGGTTCTATCTTGGACTGGACTCACCAGTCAGTTGCTCAGTCAGACCCAACACTAACACACATATATTTCCCTTAGGATTTTATGGCAAGACCTGGAGGCTAACATTATGCACCAATCTTTATTGCTACTACTCCAGCAGCTTCTTTAAAGAATATAGAACTTTAGAATTCTGAATTAACAAAACCTCAGAATCCCTAAAACACAGCCTTCTTTTTTGCTGCTGCTCCTGCAGATGAGTACTGTGTGAAGGTTGTGAGGATATATATAAGAAAATAGATTGCTTTCTCTCGTTCGGTTAGATGACATTTCTCCTTTTAAAACAAACAGAAATACTTTTTTTGTGTATGAATGGAAATGTGATTTAGCAAAAGTTTATTATTTTACATGTTAATCTGATTCAAAGGGGCTTTTATGCTATGCCATTTTGAAAGGTTATTTATTTAAAGCGGCAAACGTAGATTGTTTTCCGGTCGAGTATTTATATTAATTAGATTTTAACTTACTTTCAGGTTTAGGGCTGTTAGAGTGACGGTTGATTCTTGCAGCCCCTGCGCATGCCGTGAGCAGAACTATTGACTTTGACAGTGTGTATGGATGTTTAGCCGGCAATGATAAAGTACGCCAAAAAGCATTGAAAGATGGCGGGCTGTATATGCACGCATAGAAAGCCATCTTTCAATGTTCTTTGCATGTTTTATTATTCATTAAAGCTCCAAGAAGGTTGACACTTTTATAAGCAATGCGTCTGCCATGTTTTATCGGTAAAGAATGTCAAAATATGCAACATGCAAAAAAAATTGAAACATGGCAATGTGTGCATGTACACACGAGTGGCCATTTTGAATGTTTTTCCATACTTTATCATTACCTTACTGTTTTAAGATGGCCGACATATTGCACCCAATTAATAAGCAATCTTAGAATAGTAAAGAATGATAAAACATGTCAGAAGCTTTCAAAGATGGCTGCCCAAAAGGGTGCATGCATGGTAGACTTTTTAAAATGCTTTTTGTTATACTTTATTATTGGTTTAGGTTCCAAGATTGCCAATGGCAGTTTTGGGATGGTAAACTCATAATAAAGTACGGGAAAAACCATAACAAGATTCATACAATGCTATAGAAGAGCAAGGGGGTGGAGGGGTCTGGGGTTTTGTGGCTATGCAACTGTTTGCTAGTTCCATTTGTATTGTATACTAATATGCCTATAAAAATTATACCCCCCAAAAAAATAACAAGATAGCCACATCTAACACAAGAGCCAGTGCCATATCATTTCCCAGAAACTCAATTAGAGCAATGGTATCAGAACAAATCTGCATATACCTGTAAATTGAGCCTGTACGTAAACAGGAAAAAGTTTCCAGAGCTACCATCAAATGGGAAACAGTTGGTCTTTTCTCTAATCAGCAGTGGAAAGTGTTGCATGAAGCCTTGAACATGAAGGCTTAGGTACCAGGGTCCGAGATGATCTAATCTTTTAAGAAATCTACCAATCAAGTATTACTGGATCACAAAGAAAGAGGGTAATTAATACCACAAGACTCCTATCTTGATTGGTATGATGAGGATTGCTTTGAAATGAAGAAAGAACTTACTGCAGCCCTTAAAAATAGAAGGAACATCTGGGGTGGTGGAGGGAGAGGCACAATTGCTGGAAGCCAGAAGGGCCTATAAACAACTTATAAAATATAAGAGAATAACGAGGGTACCAAGGCCTAGTAAGCTCTACAGGCGGAAATTGATCGAAAGAATACAAAAAAGTACTGGGAAATCATTAGCTGGGGCTGTGAAGGTCCGCCCAGAAATCTGGAGGCCAATATGAGCCCTGTAAGATGGGTAGAGCACTTCGTCTTGCTATATGGAAAGACCACTGGAGTCGAAAAGGGAAACACAGAAAAGAACCTTTAAGAAGCCCAAAAGAGGCAACATGCTGGTACACCTGCCTTGTGCTACCACCATCATACAGAAGACGCATTTAATAAAATGGAAGTAGCTCAGGCCATTCAACATCAAAAATCAGGCAAAGAGCCTACCCCAGACAAGGTGCCAGTCGATGTGTTTAAATACAATTTGGTCATGTGGCTGGACCCCTTACAGTGGCTTTTAATGCCATATTGGAAGAAGGTGTGGTTCCTGACTCCTGGAAGTCCTCCATTATAGTGCCAATTCACAAAAAAGGGACACGAGATAACCCTGCAATTTCTTTACTGGACAGTGTAGGCAAAGTAGTTGGCAAACTACTGTTGACTCGGCTGGAGTCATGGATTGAAGACAACTACATTATGTCGTACCTCCAAGTTGGTTTCCGCAAGGGGCAGAGTACCATAGACCACATTTTGAGATTGTACATGATCTTCCTAAAGTACACAGATCTGTGGAAGACCTCCATTTTTCTCGACTTCTTAGACCTAAAGACATCTTTTGACAATGTTGATCAGTCAGTTCATTGGAGCACCTTGGAGAAATAAGCAGTACCTAATAATCTATTAAGATTGCTAAACAATCTTCATACTGGCAACACAGCAACAGTGAAATATGGAAGTAAGGGGGAATGCACAACTATGTTTGGTATACACACAGGCGTAGGCAGGGCTGCATTTTAGCCCCAGCCCTATTTAACCTCTACATCAATGGCATAGGGAAGTTTCTTGCTGACCTCTGCCTCGATGTACGTAAACTGGAGAATGAGCACATACCAATCCTGATGTTCGCAGATGATGCGGTTATCCTGGCATGAACAGAATTGTCAATGCATCAGCTGTTGGGAGGATTTGAACTATTTTGTAGAAGAAGGAAGCTAACTAGCAGCACTGAGCAAACAAAATTTATGATAATAAAATCTAAAGCTAAATTAAAATCTACCTTCAGGATCTACGGGGAAACCAATCGAGCAAGTTAAAACCTATGACTAGTTGGGCATTCGGATTGACGACCAGGTCCGCTGGGGCCCTCAAGCAGCCTAGTTCAAGGCAACATTGTCCCAACAGGCTGAGGCAATATGGAGATTCACAAACAACTGCAAAAATCGCCTAATAAAGCCAGCGCTTACCGCTTATAAAACAAAAGCTGTAGCAGAGAGCTCTTATGGTGCCTAAATCTCAGGACACACAAATGTGCAGGCTCTACAAAAAGGGGAAAATTCCATTTTGAGGCACTTATTACATAAAGGCCTCGGAGCTCCAATGGTATGACTCAGAGTGGAGCTGGGAATGATATTTGTGGAGGACTTTATAGGCTACTGAGTTCAAGTCCTGTCTACTCCGGCCCTCGCAGAGTACTGGAAGACCCTGAAAGATCTCCTGAAAAAACATAATTGCAGCAGAATAGATAGGTTTAGGCACGTTGAGTACATTCCATCGTTGATAGACTGCTCAGAATTATGGCGCAATCCAGAAACGATGAATAAAGCCACATTACAATTGATGACACTCGAGGCTGCGAAAAGTGTTCTATGGACAAATTATTTGGCTCTGAAGCCTGAACCTTGGTGGGAACCATTCCTTGACCGGATTTAGACATCAGAGAAAAGGGCTTTATATCTTAGGATCAGACTAGGAACCCTACAGATCCGGCCTTTTACAAAATCCTTGTCCTTCATGTCATTAACTTTTCAAAGATGTTATCTCTGTCCTCTGTTCTTGAAACATAATATGAGGAACTGCAAGGATGACCTAAAACTTTGCTACAGAACAGATTGTTCATAAATTTACTAGGATGTACAATCCTACATTTAACCTGCTTGGAAAGCCAGACGATTGGATAAAAAATAGAGACGTGAGATTAACTATCATAGCAAGCCTGTTCATTAAGCAAGATCATTTGCCAACATTGTTTTGAAATCCTGCTTTTCAAATTTTCAAAAGACTACAAAAAACACGTGTTCAAGCTAATGTGATGTCTAAGTAAGGATATGTGTGGGTGTAGCTTATGTGACCTTTCTGAGGGAGTAGGAGGGCGCTGCCTAAGTGCCCGCGTCACTGCGTGAACCCAGCTTCTCAGGCCAGCGAGTTCTTTGATCGCCTGACCTCATTTGAATGTTCTGTCATCAAGAGGTAAGCAGGAAGCAAGGATATATCTGTCCTAGCTTACTTACCCACGATGCAAACATTCTACCTCATAAATTGCACTTATTTCCTTGTCCTGGATTAAAGTCAATAATTCTGTTTCTCGTTGTTGCTGGAAAGTAGGATTTGCTAACAGCTACCAGGGGCGAAAGATGAGAATAGTTAAATCCCTTGACAGTGCATTAAGTAGTACTTACATGACTTACATTAACAAAAGGCACTTTTCTTTAAACAGTTTTTAAAAAAAAGGAAAAGTTGCTACTAAATCCTGGGGTTTAGGTGTTAGTCTCTCTTATTCTGCTAACTAGTAAGAGTTGTCTTATTTATTTAGAGTTTGTTGCAACTGGCAAAGCATGTTGCTTTACAACTACTTCAGCGGTATTGTGATTCGGTGATACATTGTGTGTTATAGGCCACATGTGGTTGCCCTTGGTGTTTAGGTCTGGCTTGAAAATGCAGCTGTCTCCAACCTTATGTGATCCAAAAAAGAGCTTTCTGGAGTACTACATAGAGAGGCTGTGGCTCCGCCCAGATGTTGGTTCATCGGAGTATAGCTTTTGATTTGTCGAAAACTGTGTACTTCCACTGAACGAGTGCTTACCCTCCAGCCAGCTGCTTTAGTCAGGCTCTTTATCAAGCAAAGTTAGTGGGTTCACCTTTCGATCACACACAAATGCCACTGTTTTGGATGGAGCATGCCCTTTAAGGACATACAAATGCCCCTGTGATGCTCTTAAACAACTTTTCCTAGATAAGTATGGTGTTTTTCTTCTCTGGTTGCTATGTGGGAAAGACCCTAAAGTACTCACAGAGTTGGCAGCCAGGACCTTGCCTGTGGGTGCTGCCGGTGCTAGTTCAGAAGAGCCCCAGTGAGTCTGCTGAACCAATGCCTTTGGGGGGAATTGCCACTGTGTAGCTAGTTCTCCAAGTTGGGGCTAACCTGCGCCATAGTAGACCCTCCCCCTCCTGAATAGTTCACAATCCTTTCACCTGGTGCTCCTGCACCAATATCCAAAGAGAGAGCAGGGGAATTACCGGCCAGCTGTAGACCTATTGCACTCACTGTCTGTCTTAAATCTGAATCAGGCAAGGCAATTAATGAATATTCGCTAGCCTCTACCACCTGGTCTAGGGACTCAGCAGTCTGAGTAGGTTTCGCAATGGTAGCACTCTGAATATTATCGCTCTGAGTAACAGATTTTCCTCTCCAAGATGCAGCGTAAAGTGAAATACGTCTCTTAAAATTCTAAAGCTGTGGAGTCGAGCTTGAGGCTAAGTTGTTGGCTCCTCTAGCCTGTACCTGATGCATGAGTGTGATAACGAGGGATTACTTCCTCAAAACAGGGCTGTAATAGAGTTGGGCAGAGCCTACCCAGCAACCCTCAGCTGGGCAGTGGAATGCGACCTGCCTCAGCTGTCCGACGTGCGCCACACTTACCCCCAGACGAGAAACCTGGTGACTCTCCCATGTTGCAGACAACCCAGCCTTTAACCTCAAGCCTGCCACCATTTTGCCTGCCTGACCATTAATGGCCCATCTTAAGCGGCAGGACACCAAGCAGCGAGCGCCAGATGTCCTTGGCCACCAAGCTCCAAAGACTTGACGTGGTCAGCTTAGACGACCTTCACTTAGATGCGAGTGTCCTCGCTGCTCCTCATCTCAGACCCGGAAGGAAACACGAGGATGGCGGGACTTAGCAAGGGGGAGGTCGCTGGAGTGCATCTAGCAACGGATCATGTGGGGTCCACCCACTGCGAGGTGCTGTCTTATTCTCTCTTGTTGTAATTCTGCAAAAGACTGACACCTCATTTCATAGATCACAATCTCTCCTACTTTGAAACCCTATCCCTGCAACCTAACATTACCTAATCTCCCCCAGCTTATCTATCTCACCAACCATTCACCTGAAACCACATAGCCCCCATTTATGATCACACCTAACTGCTATTAATATAATCTATCACAAAGTAATTGGAGGAAATGCATGCAATGTTTTTGTCTTGGGAGTACATGACTAATTGCAATAACCAGTATTTAACCACTGGGTTAACCACTAACCTTGGGTTCCAGAGCAGAGTGCTACTCGCCGTAAAGCACTTCAATGCCTCATCATGGGTAGTAAGCGCTATATAAATGCAATTACAATTAAAATTACAATCTTCTGGCCACTGCAACTAGATGCCAAGTCAAGGCCTCCGAACAGGTAGATGAAGTCCACCAGGTGACAGTATGGGCGGGGGCCGCGGTGCAGGGGACTGTGTAGGATTGAGGGATACATGTAGCTTCAGCTTCAGACTCTGCCCCTTGTTATATGGGTGACTCTAATAACAGGGGAGATGATACTTTGGACATGAATCTGGGGGCAACTGAAGAGACCCCCAGAGCATCTCCACTAAAGAGAGCAGGCGTCTGCCTTGAACCGGCCAGGGGAATATCAAGAAGCTTAATGAAGCTCTAAAAGGCTCCCAGCCCAGCACAGATTAGGAGCAGGACAGCTAGCAGTGGCACTAAAGGCAGTCTGTTGTGGGACTGGGGGATGTCCAAGGGCGAAGTGAAAGCCTTAATCTCCCGCTTGTTCACTGCTAGCATGGAGGGCCAATCATTGACAAAGGGGGAAAAGCAACGCTCGGGGGAGCTGTTCACCACAACTTCCCTCAGTCCTGAAGCCATCTCAACACTTGGGTCTCGTTCTAACTCTCCAGGTGGCTCTCCCTCCAGTCTTCCCCCACTGGGGGTTCATGAAGATACTACTGCTATGAATGGAGCACAAAAACCATTTTTGTCAGTAATTTTATAGTTGCTACAGGCTCAGCGGGTGGAGGCACAACAACATTACACACAAGTCAGAGCAGACAGTGCGATAATCCAACAATCCTTGGCTGAAGTCACTGGTAAAGTGTCTGCTCTTTCTACAGAAATGGCAGAACTTCAGCAGCGAGTTGCCGACGCAGAGGAAGTGGGAACGGCCACTGTAAAATCTATTGAGAATCATGATCGTCACTTGGCACTGGTCCAGAACAAACTCGAAGACCTGAAGAACCGCCAGAGGAGGAACAACCTGCAGGCGTTTCGAATACCTGAAGGGGAGGATCCCCTGCAGTTCATTGTGCAACTGTTTGGGAAGGCATTTCCTGATTTTATGGACTGGGACATGGACTCACAAATCCAGCAGGCACATCGGCTCCACATAAATCATAATAATAATACAGCTTCTTCAAATGCCCACCCGGCATATCCCTATCCTAGTCTAATATATGTCGACAACCTTTCTGCTACGGCAGACAGTCTCGCTGAAAGCTCGTCCAGTTTCACCTGTGATGGTCAATGCCATGTCTATCTTTGTCCGCCCAGATTTGTGCAAGTCCACGATGGACAGACGCTGGAAGCTCAACCAGCTGATTGACCCCCTGAAGGTAGCTGGGGCCCAAGATTTCTTGCAGGAGCCAGCTAGGCTCAAGATTGTTAACAATGGATGGATTCAGATCTGTTTTACGGCAGAACGCTGTGCTGACCCATAGCACATTGAAGGGGTCTGCGCTGTAGATTGGGCGCGCAAATGCTCTAGTCAGACCCTCCAGGATATAGCGGCATGGATTAGCAAATTTAGCGGCACAAATATGGAAATTTAGCGGCACAAATATGGCAATTTAGCGGCATTTTTGCGGCACTTTATTATACTCATAATGATTCATTTTCAGCCTTAAATCAATGGAAACTGTTTTAGCAGCGTATTCCACTTTGAAATAGGCAACCCGGGACATGGAACAGAGGAAACAGCCCACAGGTGAAGGCTGTTATCCCTTGGAAATGCAATCCTCCATTTGCTTTAGTATAGGTTCTGAGAAGCCCATCAAAGATGGCCTGGTAGCATCCCATAGGAAATGGCATTACAGAAACTACAAACCAGGCGTCAGGCTTTCTGTGTCTCGGGTCATTTACTTTCCTTCCAGGCGTGTGCATCTCAGCCAATGGGTATCGACTGAAGGAATTACCATCACAAAACAAGGTTCTGTGGGCCAATTTGGCGGGCTGTCGAACTGCCACAAATATGGTTTCTGGCTACAGATACTGACGGCAGATAAGGTCCGGCACATCGCGAAAATCCTGGAGGGTCTGATTAACTGCCAAGCGAGGAGCCTGGCTCCTCATTGCTTCACAATGCCATTGAGTCATTCCGCCATCACCAACTGCCAAGCCTAGCTACCTCCATGGGCCTTGGTGTCTTCAGCCTCTTCACAGCGCAGTGAAATCTTCAACGGCTGCTGAGCCAGGATCTCGCTTGTGACCAAAGCTTTCTTTGTAATAAGCAGACTTCCTAAAATTTGCTATTAATGTGGATCATTTTAAACTACCTACAAAAGGCAGGGCCTTCCATTATTTTCAAGGGCTAAAATATAACATTGTTTTTTTAACTTAAATCTATTTATGCCATTAATTAACAGTTGCAGACAATGGGTGGCAGTTTGGGGGAGATCAAGCAAACCCGGGGTTACGCTAAAGGCTGCGTCATGGTGAGAGGTAAATCGTCATGAATTCATCAGCGGGTAATGAGAGGGCACAGTCACATGTGATGCTGGGAGGAGGGAAGTTCTTTTTTACCTTAGAAATATGGCAGCCATGTGGCACAGCTGCTACTTCCTGTTTCGCTGCTAATAATACTGTTTTGTCTGTCAGCAAATAAACAAAAAGTAAGATGAATTGAGACGTGAAACAGCTTCTTTTAGCCGAACTATCATATCCAGCAATTATATGTAGAGAAAATCTCATAATTATGGATTTGTTTCTTCGATATATTATTCGCAGCGGGATACGTCATAGTTTGCAGATTGGAACATGGATTTCACCTCTTGCTTTCTTCCCTCTTCCTTTACGTATTAACTGCTATCCTCTTTATTTATGAGTTTTAAAGCGCTATGCGTCCCTGATGAGAAAACATTTTTCACTGCTTGTAATATTGTAACATCCATGCAGGCAAGTGAAGAATTACAATTACCATAGAAATGCACAACCTTAACCTTTTCCCTGCATTCCTCATAGCTGCCAAGGTTTCAAATCGCTATGTGTGACATTTTCATAATTTCAATGTCATTATGAGTGACATTTCAACGACTATGAGTGACACTTTGTCACAAACAAAATTAAGCAATGAAGACCAGGGAAACACATAAATATCAGACTTTACACCCATTTGAGCAACAAGAAACACTAAGAAGATCTTAGAACTTCAGCAAAGCACCAGAAATCGAAGGGCAGGAGAGGCACACTCACAGCCTAGGGGTCACAGCCCAGCCGCAGCAGGCTGTAATTTATTTTAAAAAAAGACACACACTGAGTAACTGATTTGTATAATAAAAGAGTAAGTTGCACAGTCTACTTAGTCTTATAAGCAATTAACACATTATTTGTAATGTTTACTTAGTTTAATTAGGATAAATACACTTTACCTGCGCTCACTCTCTCAGGCACTTGTCATGCAGCCTGCAGACTCCTGCTCACAGCAGCTGCTGAGGTGGCGCCGTGGCCCAGTGGGCTGGGGTCAGGTTACATTGGCTTCCTCCCGCTCTAATGTGCAGTTACACTGATGCGACCTATATTTGCTGCACTAACTTCACTTACTTACTGACTGTAACAATGGCCTGCCTCCATACTGAGTCACTCTCGCTGGTGGACCTGGGATCGAGTGCGGGAGGGATCTCATATTTCCGCTTTACAATTGACCGTCGATTTATTACCGGCCGTGGCGGCGGTGAGCAGCTGCTGGCAGGTTGTGCCTTGTCCTGGCGCCCAGCACTGCGGGTCACCTGCACTAGAATGCGGTTCTTGCAAGGAGTTCGGAGGAGCTGTATCGGCACCGCACTCAGTGACTTCTTGGGCAGAAATTTAAAGCGCAGCCGAAACTTATGTCGCCCACTTGCACAGCAGATGGTAGCTGAGCAGGACAGACCTGTGACGCTCTGCTGTCCATGTAATTCACCGGTGACGGTCGTCGGGGGGTGACCTGGTCGACTCGCGGGATCTCCATTTTTAAATAATTTCCCGTCCGTGGCACACGCGCTGCAAGCAGTCTGTAACTTTATTCTGTTGGACTGCGGCTGCGCAGCGCCGGGCGACAGCGTGAGGACGTCCAGCCGCGCAGCGCCGGGCGGCAGCGTCAGGACGTCCCGCCGAACTTTCAGCGCGTCAGCAGAGAGTGGGCAAATGCGTGACAATGCATTTCAGTGCGGTGATGCGGAACACCGCACTGAAATGCGTTAGCGTCACGCCTGAGGCGTGACACTTGGCAGGACTGATTCCTTCAATTTCGCGGGCACTTTTGTAAAAATCGCGGCATTTTGACAAAAGTGCCGATTTCGCGGCAAACCGCGAAATCGCGAAATCCTGGAGGGTCTGTCTAGTGCTTTATTGCTTCGCTGCTGAAAATGTTGTTGGTATAAGCATATGTATAATTGTGTAATGCCAGGCTCTCCCGGACTAGGGTCTCACTGTTTACACTTTTTGCTTCTCTTTCTTTTGGGCAGTAAGCGTGGCAGGGGGTGTTCAGGGGGCACGGGGAGGTAGTCTCTCCGGGCTGTCTTGTCTATCGACAGCATCAGGATCTGGATGATTCCCTTCCCTGGACACGGGGGTGCAAGCAGCAGGGTGGGGTTGGGTGCATGTTGGGCTGGGGTGCACTGCAAAGTTATACAGTAAAATTTGCTATTGATGGGTTAGGAGTGATTTGGGGCAAAAAAAAAAATCAGAATTATCAAATATTGCAGTTGGAATTAATGCTTTTAGGGGTACACATGGATGTTGGTCTTTGATCTGGGATGGCTTTTCCTGGGTCGGTGGTTGTGCTGAAATGATTAGATCTAAGTGTATGTGCTGGAATGCATCCAACCTTAATTCATCCAGCAAACGACAGCTAGTACGGGAGGAGATCAAAATGTATAGCCTGCATTTGCTATCTTTAACAGAGACTCACCTCACTTATAAAGATAATCTTTTACTCAAACAACTGGGCTACAATATTGTCATAAGTACATCTTAATCTGTCTCCATATGGCAGTAGCTATTATGGTAGTTAAGACTTTACAGTTTAAGGTACTGAAAACTGCCTCTGATCTGAGGGGGAGATGGGCAATCTTACAGTTAGTAATATATGGCCAGAAATTTGTTGTCTGTGCTTAGTATGGGCTGAATGTGGATGATCCCAGGATGTTTAATATGCTTTGCCTCGAGTTATTGGACTGGCCTGTGGAGAAACTATTAATGGGTGACTTCAACTGTGTGATGGATTACAGTACTGATTCCACTAATCATTATGCCTCCACCCGTATGGCTGAAACTAGGGCATCTATCCAGGAACCTGTCCGCCGGCATGGGTTGAGAGACATTTGGAGGGCATTACATCCTGCTACCCCGTGTTATACTTTTTTTTGTCCCCACATAAGCCTTATTCTAGGATATGCATGGTATTTGTTAAAGGGTATTTGGTACAAAATGCAGAAATGGAGGTCTCTCCTAAAATTACTTCTGATCACAATCCCATATTGCTGTTTAGCAAAAACGTCTGCGGTTAGGAGGGAATGGTGTCAGTTCTCGTTTCCTTGTCACCACATCACCAACCCTGATTAATGTAAACTTGTAGCTGGCTCTCTCACAGAATTTTTGAAAGTCAATGTAGGCACAGCTTTACCGCTGGTGGTGTGGAATGCAATGAAAGCTTAAATCAAGGGTATTACAGTGCAGTTAATTTTTAGTAAAGACAAAGGCATACTAAATAGTGTTAGACAACTTGGCAAACGCTACATGCTGGGGCTATAAGAACTAGGGGCATGAACGAGCTCTTTACCTTCAACTGTATAATAAACGGTCCCTCCTGGGGCAAAATGTAAGGACGAAGGTAGCGCCAGCTATCTTAAAAACAGGACCTGCCAATACGAATATGGGGAGCAGGTGGGACGAGTTTTGGCGCACCAAATTTCACATAAAAGGACTAAATGTCTGATTCAGCGTATTTAAGGCAGCAATGGATTGACCAATACTAATCCTCATGATATTGCAGAACAGTTTTCCTTCTTTTATCAGGAATTGTACAGCCAATCCCAGACATTGAGTCTGTCCGGGCTCAAGGCATATATTCAGGGGAGTAGGCTGCCATGCTTAGGGGAATCTCATATGTTGACCCTCCAGAAAGATATTACTGCCGGGGAAATAGAGGCTGCTCTTGTGGATTTGCCTTAGGGTAAGGCTGCAAGGGAGGACTCTATCTCAATGGAATTTTATAGTATAGTATTAAGTATTGAAGGATTTTATAGTTCACCCACTTTTAAGTGTGATATATTGTATCGCTAGTGAGGGGGGAATAAGTGCATAGTACTTGGAACATGACCAATATCACTATATTCTTGAAGAAGAGCAAACATCTGATGAGATGGGCTCATATCGACCCATCTCTTTGATCAAAGATTTTTGCCAATATTTTAGTAATTCAACTTGCTCCCCTTCTATCAGCCTTAGTGTCTCAACAGCAACACAGCTTCATTCCGGGCAGGAACACCACCAGCCACATTAATACGGCAATTGCCGCTTTTGAAGTGCCAGAAATATCAGGAAAAAAGTTGGATATGATTTTATTGGACACCGAGAAGGCATTTGATCGTGTGGTCTGGGACTGTCTGTGGGTTACGATGGGGTGCCTTTGGGATTGGCGATCCTGACAGAGGCATTCATAGCTACATGCATGAGCTCTAGACTGGATGCGGAAAGTGCGTCAGCTGGTGGACAGCTAGCCCATCTGCAAAAATAGCTAAATAATGGCTCGTAAATCTGCTGTAGTTTCTGGGAGAGAAGTTACAGTTTTTAGTAGATACATTTGTCCCTGATCTGGTCTTGTATGTTTGTGGGCCTGACGTTTGGGAAAGAGACATTTTGTAACTTTCCAGGCCCACTTAGATTGAAAAAGACATTGACTAGATAGCCCAAAGTTTGGTCCATCTCTGATACGCACTGCAGATACGGGCATTGCATTTGGTAAGAGATAATGAAATCTGGGAAGAGCCCACTTGTTGAATGTCCATTGGGAGACTGCGGGATTCAGTTGCCATTTAAACAGAGCAGTGATTCTCAAATCTGCATGTCTGAGTCTGAAAGGACTTTGGGAAAAGCTGTTATCTAATGTACTGGTGGTACACTAATCCACCGTCTATAAATCAAAACTAACCTAACAATGGTGAAAATGGAGGTTTCTGTGTCACAACAATGTTGACTCTATATTGCTAGGCAACCATCAGTGCCACATCAGGGGCATTTTAGGCAAACTCAGGCATTAGCCATCATGAATTATATTGAGGTGATATGTCCCAACATTCTTTACTTTTGGATGATGTTGTGTTGCTGAGCCTACTTGTGGAATTGCAGAGTCACACAGCAAAAAGAATAAGACTGGGTTGTACCCTGTTTGTTGAAAAAGAACACTGCAGTGTTTAGTGGCATTGCCTCCCACTGGTAAACCACAAGGTCAGGATGTTTGTGGTTTATTCTAGACTGTTGGTTTGCATGTTCTCATCATATTTTGGCTAGAGCCCATGGATTACCCATTTATTGTGATGAGCTCTAAAAATTAAATTTTAAGGGGTGGCGGAAATTGATGTATGTGGTCTGTGACTCTGAACAGCAATGACTCTGAGGTGGCTGATTGCAGAATTCACCACAAAAGAGCTGAATGAAGTACATGATTCATATTCAATATAGTCACATTACACATTCTAATGCCCCCTTGTACAATTTGATGCATGACCTCTAGATTTCACTTAGGCATTCTCCTCACAGACAGAGCATAGCATAATCCCTTTAAGAGATGGAGCCCAGTGTATACTGATGAGGCATCAGGGCCCTATGTTACCCTCCCACCTAGGCATCTCTTTGTCCTGAGAGGTCTTCTGTTGGACCTGCTAAGAAGAGAGGTAAACCAGAATTTTTCCCATTCCTAGCATAGGCTGCAGTCCTAATGATGCAAGAGGTCATCAGCACTAGTCCTCTTGAATCCTTGAAGCCCCAGTCCTTAATAATATATGAGCTTGTAAGTGAGGGACAGATTCTTTCATGTCTTGTACATTCTCTGTTGTGTAGCCCGTACAAACTGAAGTCTTTGAGAAGACTGCACTATTGTTTCGATAACTAGTACCACGCTATGCACTATGTCCAAGACATCCTGGAAGCTGAAAAAGGTCTATTAAGCAGATGACGGCCGAACTAGTGAATGGTCCAGCGTGGGAACTATATGGTGCCCTTCCTGCTAGGACTTTGGTAAAATTTAGAGAGGCTAAACTGAGGCTGAAGAAATGTGCTACTAATGATGATCCCCAATGATGAACCTTAGTCACGCCTGAAGGCCTTTCTATAATGTGTTGTCCAACAACTGCATCAAATGTATGCCAGGGTCATCTACTTAATCCTTTTAAAAACTGATGAAGCATGGCGAGCTCTATAAAATAACATATCTTGGGCTATTTGTTTCAAGCGAGTATGTACAATATTCACCCAAATGGCCAGAGAACACTGATTGACAGAGGTTGGGGCGTACTAGTTGTGTTGAGGGGTTAGTTTACTTCTTGAGAGATAGGCTAGTGGCAAAAGACATATTAATCTTCTATTTAAAGTTTGCTTTGTTGCTTGCCTTGTAGGCTCCAAATGGTTTGTATTTCAGAATATCAACTTCATTATTATTGATCTGTAACAATATTGACTGTAGAATATTGTCATCAGGGGTTTCATATTGTGAGTCCAGAGCTCTGCAAAAACACTGACAGAGCAATGGGAAATCTAGTGCCCTGTCACGTCTAGCCCACATTTGTATATATATCGAAGTACATACATCGTTGTCCTAATTCTGAGCTTGCCGACTTGTGTCTTAGGAGTAGAAGGTCACAAATGCATGATGTAAACCTTTACTGGTTGGACTAAGTGACTATAGGGTGCAACAGATGCATTTAGACTCTTTCATCTCTAGGTAACATGAATCTAATTAGATTGGTGGTGGTGACAATTAATTTCGATCTGGATACTAGCATATGTCAAATAAGATGAACTTACTCTAGCCCAGATCACAGCTGGCTAGCTGAGATAAAAAGCACTCAGCATAAGCCTGTCTTAATTAGGCCTGGGCGTGAAATTCCGCTCCGCTCGTGGAGTTTGCGGAGTTTTTCTCAATATAGACTTTGGGGGACAGTAAACATCTAGGAAAGAGCAAGCAAACCTAGTACAGTTCTTTCATACACGTTGGAACAGATGTGGACGAAGAGGTTGAATCAACCAAAGGAGAAGTGTTATCAAATTTAAGTTTGTGATTTAGGGTTTGTTGGAGGCCATTACTGCAACCTGTGTGTTCTACCTAGTAACTTTATGCTTGCATGCGGATCAAGTGAGACTCTCAAATGCGTTTTCTCTTAAGTCACTCTTCCCACCAGGAACCGTGATACATGCATTGCAACTGCTTTGATCCTTGGACACTGGAAAGGAAATGATGCAACAGAGAGAAACTAATATTTTTCTGCTGTGCATCTACGGTTTCTACCTAGGACACATTTTTTCATGGCCACATTAATATATTTCAGTTTGTCGAGGAAAAATGCTGTTGGGTAGTGTAGAACACTTTAAAGTTTTGTACTGTATCATGAACTCCATTTTAGAATCGTATCTCAACATCTGGGTTTGTAGTTCACCCATCCCAGCACCACAGAAGTATAGAATACCATCTCACTGAAGACAAAATGTCTGAAATCTGGCCTGAGACCCCCTTCAAAAACCCCTTGAACTACCCTCGTGCTGAAATGATTTCCCTTTGTAGGCTCCTGTTTCACGCTCTTAGCGTGACCCAGCTGGGTATGAGATGAGGTCAAAGGAAAAGCAGTACAAGCGAAGTCCTTACACTACTATGCACGTAACCTAAAAGACCTAAAGTGCAGCCACCTACCCCAACACACACAGGCTAACCAGGCATGAAGAAGGTTCCCACCCAGAGTGGGGACAAAACTGAGGGTAAAGCAGGCAGGGAACACTCAGTGGGACTGGACAGACCAGGCATAAGTTCTGCATTCTGTAGACTGAGTACATGGAACGAAAATGAGATCCTGAAGAAGCAGTTTCCTGCCCTGCCACAAGGTGGCAGACGTTAAGACTTTTGGGAACAGGAGAGAGCTGAAGCACAAATTACAATGCTTTTTGAAACAGAAGCATTTCATATACATATTCAATCAAATATGACCATTTTCTCCAACTAAACATACCTGTTTCCTTCGAGCATCTCAAGAGGAGGTTTATTGAATACACAGAGAGTATTGTCACCGATATCAATAGCATCCTGGAAAAAACGAAACAATAAATGAAACGTGTTGCTAGAGGACAAAAATAATTCGGCTGCACATCACATGTGAATACGTGATTCAGTCACAGAGACCAAGTGTGTAGAGCCTGGCATTGGTATTCTGGTTCTTATCAGAATCTGCGGCTCACTCTAGTAACTCTTCAAAAGATGCCACATCGAGCCCATGCAACTCAATCCACTCCATCCGATCTATATATGGCCTCTTTCCAAGTTGTGGGGAACATGGGTGATAACTATCGCACTTAGTAAATACCAATACCAAAGGGTGAAGTATTCTCATGGAAGGAGTAATTAATTACTACTTATTCCGAGCTCAACAGGCCCAAATGGCGCATAACATGGAGCATCGTTTCACCTTTTTTCAGACCATTTTCCTGATAAATTGTACCAGTTTTTTCTTAATGAAATGTGTGTGGGAGAGTTGTTGGTGCGCGGTAATTAGTATGTGCAGTAATTATAGAACAATTCAGAATACCGATTTCTGTGCAAACTACCATTTGCGCGCCAATCAGGAGTTCTTAAAACTCGACAGAAGCAGCTAAAGAAATTCAGTTTTAATTTGAGCCAGTGGTTGCCTGTGGGGGCTTCATTGGCTAAGGCGGGCAACTTTCAGTTATCACTTTGCAGGACTACACTTTGCACTTGTGTAGACACCTTCCAATGGAGGAGAAGACATTTGTTGGAGTGGGCGGGAGATATGAGTCTCTGAAGACATTTTTGGGCTTTAATTGCAAAACCCCTTCCTGTAAAATCAGCACTTTTAAATTATATCACTTATTGAAATATTCCTTAATAGCGTATTTTGACCACAGACCCACAGTTCAATACTGGAATCAGTGCATCGAAATAAAGTGTCACGTGCAAATTTAAAATTCATTATTCACAGCGTTATTCACATGACACTTTATTTCGATGCACTGAAGCAATATGAATTGAAATAACATGAACCAGTATTGAACTGTGGGTCTGTGGTCAAAATACGCCATTAAGTAATATTTGAATGAATGCCACAACACAGCAAGTTTCTTGATGGCAACACTTATGCATTGTGGGACTTGTATCTATTAAGCTATATGGTCACGTGGTGACATGGACATAAAAGCACCTGCGTCTTGTTACCTCCATACCTATGATTAAGGCTCTGCTGCCGAAACACGTCAGGTTTACGTACCTGCACCCACATTTACATTGACACAAACGTTGCAGATGCTCTGTGAATTGGCCTCAGCACTTCTTTTCTTATGTATATATACATACATGCCAATAGACCCGATTCAGGTGGGAGACTACCGATTTTTCAAACCAAAAATGGCTTTATTTTAGCTGTCTCCCGCCTGAAATTGCATTTTCTAAAAATAGAAGTCAATGGGGAATTTTCATTCTCCCGATTTTTTATTTTAAATCTCCCACGTCCCTGTCCTAAAATGTTGGCATGTATGTATATATATATATATATATATATATATATATATATATATATATATATATATATACACAATGTGATCCCTTTAATCAGTGCGCTCTCGCAGCGGGTGCTCAGCGTGGGGGCCGGATCCTGGCCGGATCCTGGCCCCAAATTCAATTTTACACACAAGGGACTGTGTCTTACTAACAATATCTTCTACTTCAATAAAGAACTTTTTAAACAGCGTTGTGGAACTGCCATGGGCAATTCTTTTTCTCCCAACTATGCCAATATTACTATGGGGTGGTGGGAGAAAGTGGTAGCATGGGATGTGGAGAATCAAGAAGATCTAGACAAAATAATACTATGGGTCCGTTTCATAGATGATTTATTCCTAATATGGAACGGGACGGAACAAGATTTTCAAAGATATTTTCAAAAACTGAATAACAACCAAATTGGTCTATCTTTTACGTGCAATACAAACAAAAAGAAGATTGCCTTTCTTGACACCCTAATATATATCAAGGATGATGAGATACACTCCACACTCTACCGAAAAGAAACAGCCACCAACAGTATACTACATGGGACAAGTTTCCATCCAAAATCATTAATTGACAATATACCGTATGGAGAATTCATGCGAATGAAGCGGAACTGTTCCAATCAAGAGGATGCTGAAGAAAAAATCAAGGAAACCATGGAAAGGCTAAAAGTAAGGGGATATAAAGAATCAACACTGAAAAAAAGCAAGAGAAGAATTGATCTGAAAACGAGAGATGACACATTGATACCAAAGAAAAAACTGGAAAATTGTGAAGAACAACAAGCACCACGTTTCATAACTACATATAGTAAAGAAAGTGGGAAGATTATGGGAAAGATTAAAAAACATTGGCATTTAATTGAAAAAGATCCTGATATAGGACAACTTATTGGATCAAAACCAACTGTGACCTACAGAAAAACAAAATCTCTAAAGGACATGCTAATAAAAAGCCATTTTAAACAGCAATCAGATACAAACTGGCTAATGGAACAACAAAACGGCTTTATAAAATGTAACTCGTGCAAGGCATGTAAGATTGGTAAAAATAAAAAAACATTTTGGAACCGAATGGAAACACGATCATCATAAATCAAAAATCACGTGCACCTCACAATATGTGATATATATCATTGAATGCAATTGTGGCAGTAAATACATCGGCAGCACGATCTGCACCTTGCGGAAGCGCATTCTGGAGCACAGCAGAGCAGTGAAGAATAAAGATCTCTCATATGCAACTGCTAAACACATGATATTATGCCAAAAGGAGATTGGAGAGCGATGTGTTATTATGGCATCAAGGCAATCACACTGGATGAACGTGGTGGAAACAGAATAAAAAACTACGTCAGATGGAATCACGTTACATTGTCAGACTCAAAACTAAGACCCCGAGGGGGATGAACAATGACGAAGAGCTTTATATACATTTGGAATGAACATTAAATATAACACATAGAACTTCACTGTAATTATCTTTAAAAAATGCTAAGACATTACTGCTCGAAAAATCATAGGATACTATATCCTGTCAATAATATATAAAAAATGTGTCTAGTATAAAATGTGCCTAAAAACAAATGATGAGTACTAAACTCGGAAATTTTAGTCATCTTGCTAAAACAATTAATGAGATGTGTGTGAAATTGGTAATAATTGTAATGTCGCAAGATACCCTATCATGAGATAATATAAGTACGCCTTAAGAACTAACTGGCCTCTATTGAGAATAACAATAACAGTTATATTTCCTTTCTGTAAATAGCGTATTTTTGAATGTAACGCACTACATGTCCCAGAATGCCACATTGAGGCCAGCTGGGTTTAAATAGTGCAACAAAGAAAGGACTCACTAACCGTGAGCAAAGCCGTGAGAGGGCTGAAACGCGTTGGTTGAGTTGTGCAAATAAACTCGTTTGAATAATCTTCACTCCTGAGTGCCGCGTCCCTTGTGTATAAAAAAAATATATATATATATATATATATATATATATATATATATATATATATATATATATATATATATCAACAAAATCCCTTTAGGTCAACTGAAATTAGATCCGGGCACAGGCTCCAAGTTCATTTGTGCATTTTATTTATAGCAACATGTCCACTATTGCGCGTTTTGGCCAAACCTGGCCTTGATCACATACAGGCTGCAAACTAAACACCTCATTTTGTAGTCCCCACGTGATCAATTGTTGATGATGGTAACTAACAAAAGACTATACATTTCTGAATGTAACTGCTAACAGAAGACAGACTAACAATCTGCATGTTGGCATGATATTAACTTTATTGTATCCATACCTTGAGATCCCTTAACTGTATAAATAAATACATTCACAATGAAATCCTCACCTAATTAGATGAATACATAGATAAATATATGAATTATATAGACCACTAAAAAAATAAATCAAATTACAAGGTCTTGCGTATAATTCATAAATAAACAAACAGTAACATTCCAGCAAATGTGTGTGTTTATATAGCAGCAAATGTGTGTGTGTGTGTGTGTCTATATATATATATATATATATATATATATATATATATATATATATATATATATATATATATATATATATATGAAACATTATTTCCTATGGGTTGTTATTTTAGGTCTCTTCCTCCATTATTTATTATTGTTTTCTATGGGTTTGTGTTGCAGAACCTGTGAATAGCCATGTGTGGTTGGTGCCAGACCTACTCCAAGGCTAGGCTGAAGTACATTGACTACTGGCTTGGGTCCTTTTTGGGTGTAGTAAGTTTAAAAGTGTAATTTGTTTTTTATGAGTGATTGGCTGTAATTGCATGTCCCTCCCAAACCTTGGACAAATGTGCAAAACACAAAGAACAGTTGGCTACCCTGCCACGAGCACTTGTTTTAGGGGACCAGGACATTTTATATTTGTCCTGTGAGCCCTGAATCTCAAACATTACAAAATATTATTCCACTGGCCCCACCTTGTCGCAAATTACAAACTGCAGTCAGTGGTTCTAGATACAAAGTGTTATAGGAAAACTCATATATTGCAAACAAAATAGTATTGCGGCTGATTATGTTAAGCGCCCTGAAATCAGCCTCAACTAAAGGACCACGAGTCTATATATGTTGTTTGGGATGAATTAACAGCCTGGACCGGTAGTGAAAGTCTGCCATCCCAGTTGTTTAAGGTAGTGGTGGACCTCCTTAGAAAAGTTTGGGCATGTGCACTTATTTTTCTTTTATAAATTAAGCATCAGTGGTGTAATTGGGGCTATTTATCTATTATCTATAGATTAAAATGTTTAATGAAAGTGTGTCACTGTGGAGGCGAAGTCTACCAAAATGTATCCTGGAAATCATGCTGTCACTCTTAACGTGATCAAGTCTCGTTTCTTATCAGGAATGGAGAGGCGGGTAATTCACGAGGTAAAATGTGACCAGATATGCTTACCTAGTACATACAGTACCACAACGAAGTACTTACAGTGTGCATTTTATCTTTGCTCGAGCTTACAAAACTAAATAAGAAATATTTTGGTTGCTGAAGAAACGACAAAGGGGCCTAGAAACAAAGAGTGCTCAGGCCTAGCACCCCCATCTTACCTGTGACCGGTCCTCTGACCAGCTCAAGACCCTTTCAGATCCAGCTTTGATGCCTCAAGGCTCCCTCCTCATCTCCTTTGGCTCCCTCTCCCTCTTGCATCTTGTCTCTCTAATTTTTCACCTCATCGCTTTCACCCTGTTTACTGCTTTTTTTGCTTTAGCTCTTTTTAGCTATTTTTCATCTTATCTCTTTCACCCTGTTTTCTGCATTTTCTTAAGCTCTTTGCAGCCACTTTGCTCTTTTGCTCTTTCCCCCGGTTTTCTCCCTGTTTTGCCCTTTTCTTGAATGTTTTTCTGCTCTCACCCCTATTTGCTTTTTATATCTCCTCCTTTGTGGGCCTTGGCCCACCCAAGCCCTACCGTACCTTTTTCATGCCCCCCCTGCTCCGTGCCTGCTTCTTCTCTTCTGCATCTTCTTCCTGCTCTGCCGCGCAGCCCCCCTACCATCCCTGCGGCCCTCCCAGGACCTACTTAATGGTGACTGCTATGTGTCTGCCAAAGGCATGCCAAAGCCAAGCCTATCTACATCCATCCGCGCCTGGCCCATGCCCAGGACTGCACCCAGCACCATGAACCCTGGTACAACCGCCTAGAATCCAAATGGTTCAACGCCGTCCATGCGGACATACCCAACCCGAAGGACAACATTAACGTGGATATCAACTTTAACAACTGGATCAAGAACTGCGCATACTCCCCAGCACCCATCAAACTAAACAAAGAGAAAAAATCCAACAAACAAGCCAGTTGCTACACAAAGGACCTCTGTGACACTAAATGACACTGCAAACAGCTGGAGAGAAAGTGGACAGTCAGCCACGAAGACACTGACAGAACCACCTTCAAAACTGCACTCAGATGATACCAGCAGCAACTAAGAGAAACCAAGAAAAGAGCCCTAGGGGGATGCATTGAAGGGAGCGCCAACAGCAAAGAAATCTTCTTGATCATCAAACATTTCACTACACCCATGGCCTCCGCCAACAGTATCACCCTCTCGCAAGAACTCTGCAATGACCTATCCACATTCTTCCACAGCAAAATCACTAACATCTAGAACAACTTCACACTCCACCCAGATTCCATCAAACAATTCACCAACTTGCCCATCACCAGTTAAGACAAACACTTGATCAGATGGAAGACCCTCACCAGTGAAGAAACAGCCATAATCATGCTGGCTATCCATTCTTGGGCCCCACCACATCTTTAACCTCAGCACATCACCAATTAGCACAGCACTTACCCATATCCTGAACAGCTCCACCACCTCTGCCACCTTCCCGGGAGCTGGAAGCCCACAGCAGTCAACACCGTCAAGAAATCTTGAGCCGACCCAAACCAACTGGAGAACATCTGGCCTATCTCCCTGCTCCCCTAGCCAGCAAAAGTAATCGAAAAGGCCATCAACAAACAATGCACTAACCACCTCAGGCTCCACTACCAACTGGACAACACACAATCAGGCTTCAAAAAGGACCACAGCAGATAAATCACACTCATCACAACCACCAACGATATGAGGACCATTCTTGACAGAGGAGAAATAGCCACCCTCATCCTGCCCGACCTCTCTGCACAATGTGACACAGTCTCCCACAACACTCTCATCAGAAGACTCTACGAGTGCGATATCCAAGGACCATCGCTCAACTGAATCTGCTCCTTCCTCACAGGATCACAGGAAGAACCCAAAGAGTTAGACTGCCACCTTTCACATCCAAGGCCAAGAAAATGGTATGCAGAGTCCCCCATGGTTCTTCCCTCAGCCCGACCCTGTTTTACATGGCTACACTTGCCAGCATCATCAGATCTCAAGGCATCACTATAATCTCCTATGCAGACGACACCCAACTGATCTTCCCCCTGATGGACAAGATACACACCACCAGAACCAACTTCACAAACTGAATGACCCTTGTAGTGGAATGGATGAGATCCAACTGCTTGAAACTGAACTCCGACAAGACTGAAATATTGATCTTTGGAAACAAGAACTCCCAGAGGGACAACACCTGGTGGCCAACTTAACTAGGACCCACACCAAAACCCATATACCACATCAGAAATCTGGGGATCATCCTGGATGACAAGCTCAACACGGGCTCAACACTTGGCAGTTCGGGCTGGACTGTTCCCATGAGGCACAGGGTCAGACTGATTTGCATATGGCCATGTCTGAACTGGGGTGGTGGAGTGAGCTAAAGAATGATTATGGATTAAACCCAGATCAGTTGACTGGGGGTGAGTGTTTGATTGGCTCAAACGTTCCGTCCATCATCCCTTTTTGTATCGCTTTGGTCGCCCTAAGTTGGCGGGGGTATGCCCAGACGTGGGTCCCTTGCTCACTTTGCCACTGGATTCAAGCAAGCCTAGCTGATGACGGCTGAAATGCCAGAAACCGGTCCTAGGATGCTTGTTTCCGGTCCAGGGAAGACATGGCTTGGCAGTTCGGGCTGGACTGTTCCCATGAGGCACAGGGTCAGACTGATTTGCATATGGCCATGTCTGAACTGGGGTGGTGGAGTGAGCTAAAGAATGATGATGGATTAAACCCAGATCAGTTGACTGGGGGTGAGTGTTTGATTGGCTCAAACGTTCCGTCCATCATCCCTTTTTGTATCGCTTTGGTCGCCCTAAGTTGGCGGGGGTATGCCCAGACGTGGGTCCCTTGCTCACTTTGCCACTGGATTCAAGCAAGCCTGGCTGATGACGGCTGAAATGCCAGAAACCGGTCCTAGGATGCTTGTTTCCGGACCAGGGAAGACATGGCTTGGCAGTTCGGGCTGGACTGTTCCCATGAGGCACAGGGTCAGACTGATTTGCATATGGCCATGTCTGAACTGGGGTGGTGGAGTGAGCTAAAGAATGATGATGGATTAAACCCAGATCAGTTGACTGGGGGTGAGTGTTTGATTGGCTCAAACGTTCCGTCCATCATCCCTTTTTGTATAAGCTCAACACGAAGGCACCAATCGAAACAGTGAGCTCTGCTTGCTTCCAAATCCTACGAATGCTACGAAAAATCTTAAAATGTCTTCCACAGAACACCAGATGAACCACCATGCAAGCACTCATCACAAGCTGACTCAACTATGGCAACGCGCTGTTCGCCGGAATTTCCAAGCAACTCCTGAACAGACCTAAGACCATCCAGAACGCTACCGCAAGACTCACACTCAACCTTCCACGCCACACCCACATCTCACTCAACTTTAGGGAGCTCCACTGACTCCCTATTCACAATTGCAGCCAATTCAAGCTCCTCGGGCACATCTACAAAGCCATACACAACACAGGACCTGCATACCTCAACAGCTGCATACACTTTCACAACTCATCAATGCACCTATGTTGAGCCTCACGCTCCTTCACACAAAGACCCTGCATTCAAAAAAGCAGTGCAGGAGGTCACTTGTTCTCTTACATAGCACCGAAAACATGGAATGATTTCCCACAACACTTCAGAGCCAACTCCTGGCTACTTGAATTTTACAAGAAGCTGAAGACACGGCTCTTTGAATAATTAGGAAGGGACCACACGTCTACACACCTGCTCAAGTGCCTGGATACCCTCATGGCTGACTAGTGTGCTCTACAAATCAACATAACATATCCTAAAAAAACACAACTTAGAATTTGGCAGATGGGTTATTCTGTCAAAATTGGAGGATATCCCATCTGCTGTATTCCAAGTGCCATAGGCTTTAATGCATTTTTATATAGTGGACAGGATATCTGCCATGTTTCTGATGGAGTACCTTATCCGCTAAACTCCTAGTAAGTCCGAAGTGTTTTTTTTAATCCTGCTTTTTAATCCTTCTGAAGTTCAACTTTGGATTCCTTACCAAAGAACAAATGTCTTAAAGTAATCTGCACTAATTGGATTGAAATGAGTTCTTAAATTGTAGCATGTCAATAAGTAAAAATTAATAAATGCTGTGTTCTCTAATAAAGTAGAGCATAATCTGATAATTTTTCATTCATTTACAAATTATGTATTTCGATTGATAAACAGACCCAAATAGTATCTCACAAAACCAGTCTCCAACTTGGCACATACTGATGACACCCTATTTATATTCCACAAATCCAGGCATCTGTAACAGAGAATGATGTCATCGGTAATGTTCTACTTTGGCTAGCGTGCAGGACAAGTGAAATTAACTACATGAACAATAATAAAACCTCTGTTGATTGGATGATGTTTATTTCAGTGGTTCAGTGCTGCTCTTTAGTTCACCGAATTGCTTTAAATTGAACCAGGCTGGCAGCTTTAGCTAAATTTTAGTGTACCTAATCTCTCAGACTGAAATTCATTGACTGGACATTGAATATGTAGCTCTTCTGAAGCAGGGTTGAGATCCAATGCCGAAAAGCTCATACTGCGGGAGATATTGAGTTCTACAAGGGGTTTACAGCCTGCCCACTGCTTGGCATTCATTGGCTCATTGTCACTCTTATTTGCTGCCTCACAACTGGCCAGCACATGCTGGCTTCACTTCCTCTTCTTTTGTGTGAGACATGGATCAAGTACTGATTGCCTTATCTAGATTAGGGTCCTTCCGCTGCTGCTTCTGTGATTTATGTACATTTTTTTTTCTTCTTAGTGTTGTGTTGCTTTTTCCCTCCAACACCCAACCCTTCTGTTGTCTGTGTTGCCTATTTCCTCCCACTCCTCACGCTCTCCCCATCCTTGCCTTGTCTGTGTGATTCCCAACCCCACTTGCTATACCTCCCACCCTCCCTCCCGTTGTCCCTGTTGCCACCCCCATTCTGTTTTTTTCCAACATTTAGCCATGCTGCACAGCAGCCATGCCGGTGTGCAACACAGCTAAAAAACCTTGCACAGCAGGGGTGATAATGCTAGGGCTGAAGATTTTAGAAAAAAGTTTATAATTACCTTGACATTAATGGCACAAATACAGTTGGTCCTCCCAAATTCAGCCTCAGGAATTAATGTGAGGGTGCAGGCAGCTTAGGCTGCATTTTAATTTTTTTGGGTGAGTAGAGATCGAGTAGAATTGTCCTGACTAAGGGGCGTGGCCAAGATGGCGGTCATGGCGGACACGTAAATAGGAACACCGCACTGGGCCCAATATTTATCCTGGTTTAATCCCCCACATCCCAGCTAATGACGACTCCCCCTACTGCCTGCATGCAATCTATGAACGGGGAGCAAGGTGGATTGCTTTTTTGGCAAGAATGAGTGGCCCCCTACCGATGACACTCCTGTGGCGAATGGGGCCGGGCCTGCTGCCGCAACCCGGCCGCGACCCTGAGACGCAGGCTCTTCGGCAGCAGCCCCTTACTGTGCACCGCATCGACGATTAACTCCGGGTGCCCCGGAGCTGCCTTGTGCTACGTACGCCTTTCGACCTGCGGTTTGAGTTGACTCTGGCCAGGAGCTGCGGCTGCCGAGGGCGAGGTGAGCGAAGCGGGCCAGACCCACCCAATGACTGCCAGGCACCCGGTCGCAGGAGCCAGGAGTGCTGGGGAAACCGAGGCAGTGTACTAGAGGACCCCCTGCAAGGATTGTGTAGTGTGGACTTGTGGACCCCTTCTGCCTGATGGATCGCCTGTCCCAAGTGTGCGGTGAGGAGGTGAGTGGACCGGCTGCCTCCGCTTGTCCCCCTCCCCCGGTCAACTTCGTATCAGAGGCCTGCATTGGCCCGCGCTGCTGCGTCGCTTCGGACCAGCTTGCACGCACTGCCCTTAGGTCTTTCTGGACGCCACCAACTGGAATCGCTACCACAACAGTAATCCGGGTTGCCGGTTTTTGATGGGCGTGCCGGCCCTGGATTACCCGCCTGAAGGCCCGACTGGCGAGAATGGCTTACAGTCTAGCACACAGAGTCACGGACATATCTGGGCCCAATACTACAACAGGAGGGGACACTAAGCACACAGGTGATACATGGAGTGAGTGGGGAAGAAAAAGAACCCCGATTTGCTTGCCTGCCAGTGCTATTTCCCTCTTCTGCCTGGCTATCCAATTAACCAGCACGTCCTGGTTTGATTGCTGCCTCATCGAACCAGTGGTGTTGAAATCCAGGCTGCCAATATTGAGGACCTGGAGGAGTTGCGAAGGGAAGATGGCTGAGGGTACTGCGGCTGGTTCTGGGTTGCAGCTGGGGCCCTTCCCTTTTCCCCTGCCTGCGCTGTACGAGAAGTGACACCTTGCATCAACAATCGCATGCTGCAACACACTGACTCTGCAGGTAACCATGAGCTTGCACTCTGATTGCTCAGCTGACACTCTCTTGGTTACACCGTGGTGCACCAACCCACGTATTTCATTTCAGGGCTCCCCGATGAGCATGAACCACTGCACGGGAGCTCCTCCAGTGCATTACTGCTACCGAGGTACCCCCCTGGACTTAAGCATATTAACCATAGAGGCACACCACACACCACACCTTCACCATGGTGTGATACACATTGTTACCCTACAGGACTCGAAGTGCTTGCGCTACCTGGAGGAAGGGCAGTGGGGCTTCGTTCCGCAGGGGAGGAGCCGCTGCTGGGTTCTTCCCTCCACGTGATAACTCATTGTCCTGGACCTGCCAGTCATTAATCCCAACAATATACCTAGCTGAGAGTCTAGACTGCTCGTTCTCATACCCTCTCCCTGGACTCATGCTGGTGCCCTTTAAGGATGGTGAAACCAAAGTCCAATAAATCACTGCCACTGGATGGCCCAGACCTGGATGCAGACTCCACAACAGTGGATAGGACCCTTGGCTCTTTGCAGCACCTAGAGAAGATGCTCCTTGTCCACCCTGCCCAATTTGATAAGGTCCTTCAGGCCATCATGGACACTAAAGTCTCACTGGAGACCTGCATAGATTCTGTCACAGTGGATGTCAATTTGCTGCGAGTTGATCACCGCAAACTTGCACAGCGAGTGGAGGAAACCAAGTCCACGCTGGCAATGATACATCCCTCACTGCAAGACATGCCGGAATGCCTTCAGAAGGTGGAAGCCGAGGTTCTCGCACTGCAGCGCAGAGCAGAGGATGCAGAGTAATAATATCCACTTGATAGGATTTCCTGAGTGCTCGCAGGGCCCCAGTGTAGAGCTGTTCCTAGAGGAATGGCTGGCGGAGAACGTCCTGGACGGCAAGGTGCCTGCCTTCTTTTCAGTCAAAAGTGCTCATCGCATGCCGGGACGACCCCCTTGACCGTGGGCTCCTCCACACCCCATCATAGTGTGTCTCCTCAACTACTGTGACTGCGACATACTCCTACAATGCTTCCGCACCAAGGGTCCTATAGCACACGAAAACGCCCACATCACTGCATTTCCTGACTTCACCATGGAGGTGCAGCGCCGGCGGGGGTCATACTCCTGCGTCCAACAACGCCTTCGACAACTGGGCCTGAAATATGCCCTTTTATTTCCTGCCAGGCTACACGTCATTGATGGCGACAAGACTTACATATTCCCCTCGCCAGAGGACGTGTGGACATGGCTCCACGCGAAGGAGCTACTACCTTCCCCTTCCTCGGATCAATACAAAAACGAATGGCTACTACCCAAATAGAAAAGACGCAGGCAATGCTCACCGAGAGTGCATCTATCCAAGATTCAGGCCGCTGAGGAACGGGCCAGAGTGGTGGCCGAAGCCTCCCTTCACAGCACAAACCCCTTTGCACCTCTCTGAGACGAACGCCCATCAGAGTCGGGATCGGACTCAGGCAGTTCACTCCCTTCCAACTTCGGGACAGTCAGGGTCCGAAGGTCACTCCCAGATCGGCTGATGACTTGTGACTGTGTTTCCTGGAACTGCCACATCTTTGGTGCTGCACTGTATGTATACATCGTTAAATAGACCGATGACAGGCAGGTAAGAGGTGGTATGTATGGGATTGTGGGGCACTCATAATCAGGGCCTGCACGAGACCCACCAGAGCAATGTTGCCACCTCATCAGGGCCACAGGTGGCCCCTGACCTTCGTTTTGATGCCCCACCACCCCCATGCTTCCAAGTGGACTCTAGCATTGATTGTTTTCTTTTCTTTTGTGCTTCTCTTTTTTCGTAATATATTGATGTTGGTGTATAGTTTGGGGATTTTCTTATGGACGGGCCTTTTCACGGCTACTGTCCCAGGGGGGATTCTGTTGTTTATTGTTATCATGGTTAACCGAGATGCTCTACTAATGTTCCACTCAGTAATTGCTGCAACACTGTGCGTTATGTACATATGTAGTGTCTACCTGACCCACACGCGCCACAAGGAGGTGGGCAACAGGCACACGAGGCCCCCAGGTCACATACAATGCATGATATGTTGAGAAAGTTACCAGAAACCTGTGTACCTCAATACCATATAATCACCTGGATTGTGTGCGGTATGGCCTCACTGTCTAAACAGTATCTCATTTATGTCTCTTTTGAGCGGAACACGATACATATAGTCATGCTCCAAGAAACACACCTTAATGCCGTTGAATTACACAGACTCTGTGCCAAATCGAGGGGGCAGGTATATGACACTTCGGAATCCTCCTTTGCTCGAGGGATCTTAATTTGGGTGGCACCGGGGGTACCCTACACGGTGGACACTCAGAGGGTGGACACGACTGGTAATTATGTGATCTTAGAAGGCCATTTAGATGGTGAATCCCTCACGCTAACCGCAATCTACACCCCCAACACTCAACATGGTGAATTCTTAGATACCCTAACACCAGCGCTTCTCGGAGACCCATCCTCTCCTGGACTCTAAGCGGGGATTTTAATTGTGTCCTAGGTGTGATGCTTGACCACTCCACCCCCCCACTCAAAGCGGCTGCTACGTGACGGTCCGCACAGCATCTTGGTCAATGGATGTCATGCATGCGCCTTTTGGATGCATGGCAACACCTGCATCCCCTAGATCGGGAGTACTCTTTCTACTCGCAGGTCCACGACATCCACACCAGAAATTACCTATTTCTATGTACAACCCAGCTAGGAGCGCAATTATTCAGGGTGGAATACCTTGCACATACCCTATCTGACCACTGTCCCCTACGACTGACCTTGCAGTGGGGACCACAATGCCCAATCATACCCACATGGCGTCTACAGTCAGAGGCTTTATCTGACCCCCCTTCCCTGTTGATCTTGCCCAATGTATTGATCAATATTTTACCCTTAATGCAGGCAGTGCCTTATCTCGAGTGGTGCAGTAGGATGCCCACAAGGTGGTGGGGCGGGTCCACTCCTTGGCAGCCTCCTAGGGGATACGTAAGAGACTGGTGCCCGACCTCTCGAATATAGAGCGTGATCTCTGCTCCCTAGAGAACCGGGAAGCTGAGCGGGCAGCCACAACTGAACAGCTTCACCTATTTCGGAAGAAACTTAACGAGGCTGAGGGCACGCTTAGCAAACATGACTATTGACGTCTTGTAGCTTCACAACACGTGGAGGGCGACCGCTCGGGCGATTACTTGCCTGGCTAGTAAGGGAAGATCAGCAACGCACCCCCATAGGCGCGATATGCATGGTCACTGGCAGGATGCACACCATGCAGGTAGATATAAATGGTGCTTTCAATGAAAACTACCGGGAACTGTACGCAGCTCCTTCCCCACCTTCTCCGTCCCATGCTCGAGATTTCATTGGCCCCCTTCAACTGGTACGTCTGAACGCCTTAAAGAGGGTTGATTAGGTGTAGCCGCTACAATTGGAGGAGATCCATATGGCCGTGGCCCAGATAGCGTGCAGGAAGACCCTGGGCACCGACGGTCTCCCGATCGAATACTATGCCACTTTTGCTACTCAGACCTCGCAGCGCCTTTTGGACGTTTTTGTTGAGGCCAGAGAACGGGAACACCTCTCTGATTCAATGCGCAAAACCTTGATTGTAGTTTTACCCAAACCCGGAAGAAATCCACTGGATGTCCGCTTCTATCGCCCCCTTTCTCTACTTAGTCTGGACTGCAAGCTCTTCGGTACAGTGTTGGTGAATAGCCTCATCCCTCTTATCCACCTGTTGGTCCACACAGACCAATCCGGGTTTATATCCAGACACAGCACCTTCATTAACATCCGACGGCTGTTATGCCTTATGCACGGCACGCCACTTGAAGCACTTGGACAGGTGGCGGTGTCCCTGGACGTAGAAAAGGTGTTCGGTACTTTGAGGTGGGATTATCTTCTGCTGGTCCTCACTGAGATGAGGTTCGGACCGGGATTCCTGGGGTGGATCCGCACCCTGTATGCCAAACCCACAGCGCAAGTGAAAACAGGGCAGGTCATCTCGGACAGGGTGGATATTTGCAGGGGTACGAGACTTGGATGTCCGCTGTCCCCCCTCTTCTTTGCACTAGTCATGGAACCCCTGGCTTGTCAACTTCACTGGCGGGCAGAGGAGTGGAGCATCCGGGAACGGGATATATACCACATTATATCCTCTCTACGCTGATGACGCCTTAATTTTTCTCTGGGATGTGACTGCGTCCCTTCCGGGTCTTATGGAATTATTAGATACCTTTGGTGAGAATTCTGGACTGCGTGTAAACTCGGATAAGTCCTGTGTATTCCCTCTGGTGCGCTGACCAGTCGAGGAACGGGAGGATCCCCCGAGACCTGTCTAAAGTGGTTCAATGACACCTTTAAATATCTAGGTATACAAATATATCACACTGAGAAAGATCTCAAGGAGGGGAATCTGGATAGAGCCGTGGGCTCCATACGGCGCTCCCTGCCTTTCTGGTGTTCGCTCCCACTTTCTCTGCCGGGTCGGGTGGCTATCTCCAAAATGCTGGTTCTCCACCGACTGCTGTATTTCTTTGTGGCTCTTCCACTCTTGCTCCCTAGGAGTTTCTTTCGTGAGCTGAACGGGTTGCTAATTGAACTGATATGGGGCTCGGGACGTCGTCGGGTTTCCTTAAATACAATAAAATGCCCATTTACTGAGTGCGGCCTGGGGGCGCCCCACTTTGACCTCTACTATGTCGCTGCATAGTTGCAGTAGTTGATGGAATGGTTGAGCACTGTGCATCATCCTGAAACCGTCCTGGTGCGCGCGGAACTGATGGAAATAAGAACTTACACCTGGCTGTCAGACTTAATATCCAGTACGCGACACGGGTTCAGACAGATGGTGGTGGCGCGGGCTTGCTTGCACAGATATATACACTCCAAAGACTCTGAGCCTCCATATTCTCCGGCAATTGTTATTTGGGATTTATCTACACTGTGTAGGACGGCACAATGACCAGACCCGGCTCCCTGGAACAAAGTGGAACTCACACTGCTGGGTGACCTCTTCAACAGCGGCATGCTCATGTCCGTTCAGGATCTTGTGGAACCAATGGCTTAAACAACTGACAGTTCCTCACATACAGCGTTCTCCTGAATGTTATCCGGGAGATTTGGAATGCAGACGAATCTGAGCCCCTCACTTCATCGATGCTACACATCATCTTATCTGCCACCTGCACCTGCCACGCCATTAGGGCTTTATACACGGTGCTCCACACGCCACCACCGGACCACACAGTGAAAGCACGTGCCAGGTGAGATGAGACACTCCAACAACCGCTATCTGACGGGGCCTGGTCCTGTGCCCTCCAACTGGTGAAAACTATGTCCCGTAATCCCCGAGTTTGCTATACACAATTCGATTTTATTCACCAAACTTTTCTCTCCCCACACAGCATCCAATCCATGTTCCCGACACACGCCCCAGAATGCCCCAGATGCAGGCTGTGCAATGCAGATTTCTTCCACATGGTCTGGGCATGCCCCTCTTTGCATCCTTCGTGGGCAAAAGTAACTGCGCTGGTTGCTGACATGGCAATGCACACTCTGACTCCCACACTCGAATTGTGCCTATTGGGGCTGAGCCCCCGAACGAAGGGCGATAAACATATACACCGTTTTATAAATTTGGCTTTTGTATTATTTAAACGCAACATAGCCATGGCATGGAAATCTCCTGCACCTCCAGATACGCAGCAGTGGTTGCGTTACTTGCTGACCTTGACCAGGGCTGAAACATACACGCTTAGGTTGCTTAGTATGAGAGGTGACTGCCGGACAGGTGGCGAAATCCGGGAAACCTCCCTACTCACAGTAGAAGCAAAAACGGATGAACGACCCTTCCACAGAACGACAACCGCTTCCTTCCATGGTTAGGTCTGGCTTGATGGGCGTTACATTGACTGCTCGGCCGGAACTAGCACGATATCCACTGCTTCACACGCAAATGATATTTTCATAACCCAGCTTATAAGACTGCCCCCTCCTGGTTGTTACCATGTTTGGACACAGACTTTGAACACCTACAAGACACATACTCCTCTTTCCGCCTCCTGTAACGAACGGACATGGTATTGTCCTTTTGCACTCACACCGAGAGGCTCCTTTCCATTGAAACGGCAACCCCACATAATATCAGGGACACGCCTAGCGTGGTGAGGCAACGACGGGAATGCCCACATATCATGGATAGTTGATAAGGAACTAATGAGATCTCGTAATGTTTAATTGTTTATAGTTCATTACTTATTGTTTTTGTGACTTGCTATCCTCTGCACAATGATGTAACCCAAGTAGGGGGCCATTGATATATTCACTACAGCCTGTTGCCAATAGAATGTGATGTACTATCCTGATGATCCCATTTTGATTGATGTTGTAGCACTGGAAATCTGTGTCAGGAGCACCACTGACGAACACTGTAATGCAACAAAAAAGTTGTCAATAAAAACATTTAAAAACAAAAAAGAGTCGAGTTGTCCTGACTCATGCATTGTGGGAAACTTTCTGCGCAGCCTTTCAAGATAATTAATACATTCATTTACGTTTCTTGTGAGCACGAGTACGTCATTAGTCTGGGAGAGAACAGGAACGGACATTATCGCTGGCACTCTCTACGCAGACTACGCGCTGCCACTGTAAAACAGGAAGAATGAAGCTCAGCCATGCTCATAAAACTAAAAAAATGATGGCATGAACATGCTGGTAACGAGGAAGAGTATCGTCCCCAAACAGACGCTAAAAACAGGAGCAGCGAAGGAACCGCGGTTGTTCAGCAGTGTATGGAGTCTACAATTTGTAAAGTTGAGCACAGGGAGCACTGTGTTTCTTGCCCAGCCTGCCCGCTGTACTCTCTGGGCTATTACTGCTGCTGTCTGATGTTTTAATAAATGGTCAGGTAGACAGAACCTATTGAGTCTACTCATAAGGCCAATTCATATCACATATCAATGATATGATATGACATGATGTAAAGTAAAATAGAATATGCAATATGATATATGACCAGATCCTATATCATATCATATAATTTTTTTATTGTGTTGGGAAGTTTTGTACTGTGCTTCTAATTAGCTAAGTAGGCCTCGGAGCACTTTAGGAAAGGGAATAGGTGATGGGATGAATAGTATATGGATTTGATGCCAGAGGTGGAGAATTAGTCGGTTGTAGATAGTGAGAGTAATGCCAAGATACCCCTTATCAAACGATTCCCAAAGAGATAAGCCATAAAGTGTCTAAACTATGAGCGCCTGGTGGAGGAGGCGAGGCCGGTCTTAGGTGTCTGACTGGGCATGACTTCAGATTCATCTGAAGAGTTTCCAAATGCCCAGGAGAAGAGTGGAGTCTTTGGAGAGCTTCTGAATTTGAGAAAGTTCGGGTTTAGCCTCATTTTAGAAAGGCAGGAATTCCACAGAAGGAAACACAATGAGTGGAAAGAATGAGCGCAATATAGCTTCATATAGTCGAGTCCACAATAGCCGCTTGTTGGCAGACGTAAAGCATCTGGAAGGCAAGTCTGAGATGAACAAGTCAGCCTTCCTCATCACAATCTAAATATCCCTCCACACCCTAACCATTAACAAGACATATTAAAGTTCTTGCTGTGTCAGAAAGTCAAATAAGTGAATGTTAGTATTATGGGTGGGGGAAAGGAGGGGTATCCAATGTAATTAAAATAACGGAAGGACTAATAAAGTTTCTTAGCAAAAATAAAAATATAAATATAGAAGAACCGAAAAGCTTTGCAAAATAGCTTTCTCGCATACCGGAATGCTCAAGACATGACTGTGACGAAGAAGACGAGACGTGCAGTTAGTAAATTGGAATTGCATTAATATAGCACTACCCCGACAAAGAGATCAAGTGCTTTACGCCTGGCAGCACGCTGCTCTGTAACCCAAGTTTAGTGTTTACTCCACTGTTATTGGTTATTGGCATTACTCTTGTGCGCTCAAGCAAACCATTCCATGCAGTCTCCTTGTGATAGATTAAACTAATAGGAGTTAGGTGTGATCATTAGTTGGAGGGGTATATGAGATCATGCAGATGTTTGGTGGGGTTTATAGATGAGCTAGATATTGTTTGGTTGCAGGGGTATGACTTTCAAAAAAGGAGAGGTTGTGATTTTTTAATGAGTTGTAGCTAGTTTGCAAAAACTAGAGATTAAGGCAAACATGCATGTGACATCGAGAAGGTTGTGCTCAGGGACAGGAGGCATGCAGAGGATGGAAGGGAATGAGAGGGACATTTGAAAGAAAAAAGAGAAGTGACTGTCAGAGGTTTTAAGTAAAGGTCAGTTTTTTATGCCAGAGTTTAGGAATATTGAAGATGCATTTTGAGATAGCATGCAATTTGAGGAAGTATTTTGCACCACTGAATAATTAAAGACCCTTTCTGAAAGTGTACCAATCTCGAACACTGTACTATTTTAGCGAAATCCAAATCATTTAAGGCCCATTATCTTAATACCCACACACAGAGTTAACAGAGGTCTCTCTACTCAGAGGCATCCTGTTTCTAACCACCCCTAAGGTACAAACTGATAAAATTATTTGCCCAAGATCACAATACGCAACTAAGTGTTGAGATCAAGATTGAAAAAAAGGTATCCTTGATAGGTAGCAATTTAGTTAGAAGACAACATCGCCTTACACAATAGGCTAATGATTATGTTGGTTGTGGTGTAGTGCAGTGTCAAGGAAGATATAAAAGATGCATGCTTGCCTATATATAGAGCTTCCTGTGACACAAATATATATTAATAGGAATTGGTCACATACAGTTCTTGCACGTGAAGTACGAGAACCTGCAGGAACAAAAAAGCTCATTGTCCCATAAGACAGACCTTGATGCAGGCTGAAGGGTAATTTGGCCTTGGTATCTGTGATGGTGAAAGACAGATACATATGTGAACTCACTGCAGCGCTCTCCATCATCAGCTGTCTGATTGCTACTCTGCAGCATTAGTAGCAAGGTAGAGTCAGGATTAATGGGGCAATTAGCATCAACTTCTAACAGAGATGAATAGTGGCCATGAAAATACTCAGTCACAATATTTCTCCCGCATTTGCCTTGTATCATCAAAACAGCTGCAGTCAGTGTGTTCTAAGTGTGGCTGCTCATCTGTCCGTAAGCCAGTGGATGTGTACTTATGCATGTTTGTTGGCATACGACAAGGTAGGAGGTTAGTGTTAGTCTGCACTTCTGTTGGGTCCTTAAATGTTAGTATTGGTGATTACCTGTACCCTGTGTCTCTGTGTCAGTATGCTAGCCTCTTCTCTATGTGTACGTCATCTTCGTAAACTTATGCATGGTCTTCTAGTATACCAGTAAGTAATGATGTTCACGCTATCCTGCCATTTACTTTGCCTGTTGGCCATGATATCCTATCTAGGTTAATATTGTGTAATCTGTTTGAGGGCTTCTATTTGGGGAATGCTCATGCATTCGGTCTGGGGCAGACAATAGACTGGTGCACAAAAGTGGCCCTTATTTGTATTTCGAGCAGTTCTGGCCTTGTTGAGATGAGAAATGATGTTTCAGTGTGCTCTGGACCTGTGTTAGTGTGCCTCTGAACCTGTCAGTGTGCCTTTGGACCTGTGTCAGTGTGCTCTGAACATGTGTCGGTGTGCTCTGAAACTGTGTCAGTGTGCCTCCGAACCTGTGTCGGTGTGCAATGAACCTGTGTCAGTATGCCTCTGGACCTGTGTCAGTGTGCCTCTGAACCTGTGTCAGTGTGCTCTGAACCTGTGTCAGTGTGCCTCTGAACCTGTGTCAGTGTGCCTCTGGGTCTATGTCGGTGTGCCTCTGGGTCTATGTCGGTGTGCCTCTGGGTCTATGTCGGTGTGCTCTGTACCTGTGTCAGTGTGCCTCTGAACCTGTGTCAGTGTGCCTCTGTACCAGTGTCAGTGTGCCTCTGGACCTTTGTCAGTGTGCCTCTGAACCTGTGTCGGTGTGCTCTGAACCTGTGTCAGTGTGCCTCTGGACCTGTGTCAGTGTGCCTCTGGACCTGTGTCAGTGTGCCTCTGAACCTGTGTCAGTGTGCCTCTGGATCTGTCAGTGTGACTCTGGACCTTTGTCAGTGTGCCTCTGAACCTGTGTCAGGATGCCTCTGGACCTGTATCAGTGTGCTCTGAACCTGTGTCAGTGTGCCTCTGGACCTGTGTCAGTGTGCTCTGAACCTGTGTCAGTGTGACTCTGGAACTTTGTCAGTGTGCCTCTGAACCTGTGTCAGTGTGCTCTGAACCAGTGTCAGTGTGCTCTGAACCTGTGTCAGTGTGACTCTGGACCTTTGTCAGTGTGCCTCTGAACCTGTGTCAGTATGCCTCTGAACCTGTGTCAGTGTGCCTCTGGACCTGTGTCAGTGTGCCTCTGGGCCTGTGTCAGTGTGCTCTGAACCTGTGTCAGTGTGCCTCTGAACCTGTGTCAGTATGCCTCTGGACCTGTGTCAGTGTGCTCTGAAACTGTGTCAGTGTGCCTCCGAACCTGTGTCAGTGTGCCTCCGAACCTGTGTCGGTGTTCAATGAACCTGTGTCAGTATGCCTCTGAACCTGTGTCAGTGAGCTCTGAACCTGTGTCAGTGTGGCTCTGGACCTTTGTCAGTGTGCCTCTGAACCTGTGTCAGTATGCCTCTGGACCTGTGTCAGTGTGCCTCTGGACCTGTGTCAGTGTGCTTCTGGACCTGTGTCAGTGTGCCTCTGGACCTGTGTCAGTGTGCCTCTGGACCTGTGTTGGTGTGCTCTGAACCTGTGTCAGTGTGCCTCTGGACCTGTGTCAGTGTGCCTCTCGACCTGTGTCAGTGTGCCTCTCGACCTGTGTCAGTGTGCTCTGAACCTGTCAGTGTGCCTCTGGACCTGTCAGTGTGCCTCTGGACCTTTGTCAGTGTGCCTCTGAACCTGTGTTGGTGTGCTCTGAACCTGTGTCAGTGTGCCTCTGGACCTGTGTCAGTGTGCCTCTGGACCTGTGTTAGTGTGCCTCTGGAACTGTCGCAAGTGTGCCTCTGGACCTGTGTCAGTGTGCCTCTGGACCTGTGTCAGTGTGCTCTGAACCTGTGTCAGTGTGCTCTGAACCTGTGTCAGTGTGCTCTGAACCTGTGTCAGTATGCTTCTGGACCTATGTCAGTATGCCTCTGGACCTGTGTCAGTGTGCCTCTGGACCTGTGTCAGTATGCCTCTGGACTTGTGTCAGTGTGCCTCTGGACCTGTGTCAGTGTGCTCTGAACCTGTCAGTGTGCCTCTGGACCTGTGTCAGTGTGCCTCTGGGTCTATGACAGTGTGACTTTGGACCTATGTCAGTGTGCCTCTGAACCAGTGTCCGTGTGCTCTGGACCTGTGTCAGTGTAACCCTGAACCTGTGTCAGTGGGCCTCTGGACCTGTGTCAGTGTGCCTCTAAATCTGTGTCAGTGTACCTCTGAACCGGTCAGTGTGCCTCTGAACCTGTGTCTGTGTGCCACTGGACCTGTCAGTGTGCTCTGCTCCCAGTGCCAGTGAGTCTATCTCCAAAAACCAATTCGTCCCCCGTCTGAGTGTGTCAATGACCCAGAGTTTGATTCTGTCTCCAAATCTCATTGTCAGTGCCTTCCTGGCCCAGTGTCAGTATGTTTACATCTGGAGCGTGCATTTCTTTTTTAATACCAGCAAAAGTGCATGCGCACACAAACACACCTAAAACACCACACACGTACGCACACACAAACAACCCGCTTCTCCTCTTATTATCTACCGGGGGGATGAAGTGTGCGACGTTTTTCAAAATCGTCCTCTATTTTCAAAACAAATTCCATTAAAAATGCATAAACCCAGTAGATTAGGCTGAGGCAATATTATTATGAGGCCAGTCTTCAAGAAACCCACGAGAGTTGCAAACGCTTCCATAAAGCTCCAGTCACAATAGACAAGGCAGCTGGTATTGTCAGAGCGTTCAGAACAATGCCTGTGATCAGCAACTGCCCGAGCCCTGCCACAACACTCAGGGCTAAATTCTGTTGGCGATACTCACTGCACACAGAGCTGATGAGAGCGTTTCTCCTGCCTCCCAGCGAGAAGACGGCGTCTCCGTGAGGAGAGGACTGGAGGGATGCGCCTACAGTCAGCAGGATCAAGGGGCGCTGACGGGGAAGCAGGCAGCCCTGCTCCCTTAGGCGCCATCCCGCACCCAGCAGCTGACAAACGGCGTGTAAGGATTGGAGGTGGGTTTGTCACAGCCCGCCTCAAGAACAAGAGGCCGTGGGATGCAATCAACAGTTAATATGCTATTTTAATCCCAATGTAGGAAAAGTAGAAAATTAATATCGTGATTACTGTGGTAGTTGAAGGTTCACGCTCATTCTTGGTGCCAAGTGGTGGTTGGTACTTGAACCCTACAAGAGAACCTGAAAATATATGGCGGCCCAGCTTTGACAACCTCTCTGGAATAATGCCGGATGGTCTTTGCATGTGCAGACTCCCCTGTGACTCGGGTGACCACTTCTCCACCAGGTCACTGTTTCTAGTCTTGGTTCTTTGTATGACGGCGTAGAGCATCCTTGATGTGGGAGTCTTGTTTTCCTTCACCCAACTCATTTGACTACACATGTGAAAACAAAGATTTCTAGGTGAATAGTTCACGGCTGAAGACAGTGTGTGTATGACTTGGAGTGAGGTCGTCACTGTACCTACGGCAACGGCAATCACCATTCAAGGGGCAAAGGAGCCTCTATTATATATTCGAAGAAAAAAAAAACATGCCTTGCAAATATTTGGGAATTAATTATGTGGGAGCAAAATCGTATCCCAAAGTTTAGACACCCCTAAATTTACCTCATTCGGTCCTTCCACAGTTTTACTGAATCGAAGACAGTGTTAACCTCAATATCATGAGGCAATGTGTCCCCCTGTTAAGGCACCTCCCTGAACATCTAATTAGCAGAGTAATGCAACTCATTGAATAAATGAACCCCACTCAATAACTGAGTTCCATAGCAATAGAAAGTTAGAGGGTTTTATTACGAAAATTCAAAATGAGCGAGACAGAATAAATGCATAGCCATAAAGCTCTCAGGTGCAAAGGTATGCAGAGTGTGCAAAAATAAATTCATCAGGATAAATTCTAAGTCCCAATGAGCAGCAAAATCATTAAGACAACGAACAGCATCCCAAGCAGAACAGAAAGTCTTAAAAATCTGTCTGGCTCACCCCCAAAGTCAAGGGGTTCTTATAAACAATTCTTGCACAGAAAATTAGTAATATTGCAGACTCATCGTGGTGTGAACAAAAGTATAATTTCTTTTGCAAATCAGAACACAAGTTTTTACCTTAACACATAAGCACTCTCCCATTGTTTCTAGTAATTAATTATTCAACACCCTGTAAGCTCAGGTCATCCGGAGATGTTCGAACAAATATAAGAAGCGGTTAATAATAAGACTTTCTCTGAATGACTAGGTCTAATGAAAGAATAGAAAACATAGCAACATGTATCAATATTACATCTGCACCATGAAAGATTCAGAGTGAGCAGACCAAATTATTATGACCTCAGTTTGACTGTGCTCTGCTGAGCCTGTGGGGAGAGGATGTCCGCAGGAGAAGAAACATGAGTGAGTGACAGAGGTAGCTTACATCTTGTTCAAAATTGAGTTTTACACATATATGGGGCACATGGATCAAGCTAGGCAATTGCGATTCCTTAATAGCGATTATTAAGGAATCGCTATTAAGGAATCACAATTGCCTATGCATGTAGGTTTTGCAAAAAGATTTGCGATTCCTACAAATTCCTTAATTGCGAATCGCAAATTGCGATTCGCAATTAAGGAATGCCTTTCCATTCATTCCTCCATAGGAATGAATGGGAAGCTAATCGCAATTTGCGAGTACCAAATAGGTACTCGCAAATTGCGAATGCACTTGAAGGAGCTAGGGGGCCTTAAAGGCCACCCTGCTGAACCCCCAAATTTGGCATCTGGGCTCATGTGGCGCACACATATGCCGTAAGGGCATATGTGTGCGCCACATGGTACTTTGAAAAATGCACTTTTGTGCACTTTTCAAAGTTTTTGCAAATTACCATCAAGTTCAGATTGATGGTAATTTGCGACCCTATTAGCGAAATCGCTATGTTTTTCAGTTTAGTGCATTGCATTTAAGGAATAGCAATTTGCGATTCCTTAAATGCAATCGCAATTAAGAAATCGCAATTTTGCAATTCCTTAAATTGCGATTTTTGCATTTGGGATGATGCATCCCAAATGCAAAAATACAGGTCGCAAAGGGGCAGATTCTGCGAATCTGCCCGTTTGCGACCCGATTTTTGGATGATGCATGGGGCCCTATGTGGCTTAACTAAAACACATTATTAACTTAATTTCTATACATTGTAAGATATTCATTTCAATTGCAATGATGGTAATTTAGTCTTTATATGTAAAATTATGGGTGGAAATGCATAGCACACATTTATATTAATGCACAAAAAATAAACTTGAAAAACATTTCCACTATAACCATAAACATTAAATATAATTAGGTCCTGCACCGACCATATGGAGAGTTCTACATTAAATATTTAAATAACATCTTCAAAAGAGAGTTCGTCCAGGGTAAAATATATAATACACCTGACAACATTTTTAGATAAAGCTAGTAGATGGTTAGAAACAGATAAATTAACAAAAGACTTATCCATATACTCCCAAATTAGGTTGAGTCTCCCTACGTTTTTTAATACTGTGTGTAATAGGAATATATTGTCCCTAGTGCTTCTATTAATTATTTCAATGGTCTTTGTGCTATTTATTAAATAATAAATACAACTTCCTGGATTCTACACACTCGTTTCTGGAAATTCAAAATTAGGGAAACCATCAAATATACACAGATAATAGGAGCTAGAAACACAGTCACTGGTCAGAAACTGGTGGTTAGCTAAGTACAGTGGCGGCTCCTCCGCTATGGCGGAGGAGCGTCGCCCCACTGTTTTTAAGCAGTGCCAAGTAGAAACATAAAATGATAATAAATGAAAGTTATTATCATTTTATGCTTCGTGTCCTGCTGCTTTGCGGGTGGGTGGGCGGGGCTGCTCTGCTCTCGGAGCAGGGGAGGAGTGGTTTGCGCACTCCTAAGTGCAGAATTACTGTTTGGTCGGCCCTCTCGGGCCACCCAAACCAGTCATGCGCACTTTCCCCATTCTCCATGCAGGCTGCATTACAGCCTGCATGGAGAACATGCCCACCCCTCCAGCCCCTGACTGAGCGTCACGGCGCTCGGGCCAATCACAACGCTGCATTGCAGTGTTGTGATTGGCTTAGGTGAGTGAGCCTGGCTACCTGCTTCCTGTTCCTGGAGTCGGAGGCAGGAGAGCAGGACCAGAGACCCGGGACCCGGCCTCAAGCGAAGTTTTTATTTTTTATTTATCACCCCCCGCATTTCCCCCCCGTGACCCCCGCCCTCCACCCAAGAGCCATGCCAGCCGCCACTGGCTAAGTAACTTTAACTTTTAGCTTTGGCTTCCTCACGTTTGAGGACCGTGCACATTTGGACTGTAGACGACTCTAGCGTATGTCGCCATCTAGGTTTAGCTGCATTTCTCTTTGTGAATATATCACAAAAGTAGACAAAGCCTTTTGCAGCAGCAGAGCAAGGCGCTGAAGAGTGCGAGGCCTAGGGCAAACAGACCACCTGCCCTCCCCTGATGAAGGCCCCGTGGCTAGCGTAGTGCATGCTGCTGTTCTATATGTGTGACGTGGTAGTAGTAGTACAGGCCAGCTACCAACTATGATCTGTAGATTTAAATGCAAGAGGTGATAATATTCCAGTGCCAACTGCTGACCGCACACTGAGTACTGGTGCTGTACCATGGATGTCATTAAGGGGTTGCCACGGGTTGCAGGTGTGACCCCTGGCTTGCCCCTTGCAACTCCTGTCACTGTGTTTGCGACCCCTGGCCTAAGAGGTGGCAAATTCAGTGCGATGAACACAGAGGCCGGTCTTATGGAAATCGGTTGGGGCTCCAATCTCCTTGTTTTTTGTCATTTTTTTAATTACACTAAAAGTGAATTATTTACTTTTCACTATTAGTGTAATAAAAACATGGAATACAGTTAGCTGGAATATGACCCTCCCTGGCAGAAGAGGTAAGTACAAACTGTTTTTAAATGGATATTGTGTGCAGGTGAGAGTGTGTTTAAGTTAGAAAGAATGTGTGTATGAGTGGTTGTGTGTGTATGTGTAAGCATTTGTGTGTGTGTGTGTATGAGTAAATGTGAAGGTCAAATGGCGTGTGATGTTACTTATGCTACCCCTAGCCTTTTGGTGAATTGGCGTTCATGTGCTGTACACCCGGCTGCGGTTGGCACTTGTTTAGATGGATGCGAGAACCGCCTAATTTCTTGTAATCTTATAAAGTAGTAGCGGGCAGGAAGTAAACGCTGCACCTGACTATGACTAACGCATGAAGGACAAGCAGTTCCCTGTGTCACTCTCTTGTCCTCCTAGGCTAAATCTCATTGGCTCCGACGTTATTCTGCTGTGATGTCTTATCAGGCCTTCAGCCGTCTAGCAGAGATAAGGTGTTTCCCCAGAGACTGACGAATGATGGGAAGATAATGATGGATTAACCATGAAGATTGCTGTGCTGTTGTCAACAGCATGGACATGGGTCGAATATGCATGATATACAATGTAATATCAAACTGGAACTCATAAGCAACGAACATGAATGTTTTTAGGAACTATTTCTCTCAAGTTCTTTTCTCTGGCACAGGACTTGTTTTGTTTATGCCGAATTTATAGACTTGTGTACAATTTACACGAATTGTGTTTTACTACCTTTCAAAATGATTTACCATTTGGAGTTCTCAGTATCCTGTCCTCACACTCAACCGCGGCTCGCATGACTCGCGGGTGGGGGGGTCTCGCGGGTGTTCGCGCAGGGGGGGTATTTAAAAAAATAAACTTTACTTACCAGGTCCCGCCCTGCCTCCGCTTATGGCCGGGTCCTTCGTCACGAAGCAGGCATCCTCCCTCCCCTCCCTAATCCAATCACAATGCTGCAATGGCAGCGTTGTGATTGGTGTGGACGGCGCCCAGACGGGCGCCTGTAAGGAGGCCATTTTCTCTATGTAGGCTGCATGCAGCCTACATAGAGAAAATCCAGAGTGCGCATGACTGGTTTGGTCGGCCCCAGAGGGCCGACCAAACAGTCAGGACACTCAGAGTGAGCAAGCCACTCCTCCCCGACTGCCCTCAACCAGGCATACCGTTCTGCTTTCTCGCAGTGCGAGAAGCAGAAACATAAAATGGTATTTAAAATACCATTTTATGTTTCTGCTTCTCGCACTGCGAGAGAGCAGTGGGGCGACGCTCCTCCGCCCTAATGGAGGAGCCGCCCCTGCTGACACTGCTGCACAGGGTCAATGTGCACCACTTGTCTAGTTTCCCAATTGAGTCACAAAATTCCTACCCTCTTCCTATTGACAGGAAGGTAGCCACCGACTCGATGAAAGGAATGGATGTAGGCTTTTAAAATATATCTGGGGCAATAGAATGGCTCCAACAGGAAATGAGGTAAGGCTGTTACATTGGACAGGTTAAGAGGGACAAAAGATTTTTAGACACCTTCCTCCATTTCGCGCTGAGTAAAGGAGTGATGTTTTGAATGTCTATGATGAAGTGTTGTTTTATTGTTAATGGTATCAACTGTCAAAAACAATTGTTATGTTAGAACACCATACATTGTATGCATGGTACAAGCAATAAATCAAACAATAGATGAATATGCGATAACTCTCAGGACACAAAGGGGCCTAATTTATAAGTTGGCGGAGAGGAAACTCTGTTGCAACGGCAATGGTATTCCATGCCCACCAACATAGTGGTCCGCCCGCCCGCCCGATTAAATGTGGGCGGTTGTGGGAACTGGCACTTTCTGGTAGGCTAATGCGATGCCTCAGCCAGGCAGTACCTACCACTCCCATACAGGGTGGGTGATCACACACACTGCATAACCTGTGCTCACCCTTGGGAGCCTGGCACTGAGCGGTCAAGGTTACCACAGAGGCAATGTGTAAAGGACTGGCACAGCACTCACTCACGATAACTAAACCGAGCGTCACAAAAGAGACTTCACACGTGATGTATGTAAATAACATTTGTATTCAACACACACAATAAACACAACATGAACATTATGCATTTCTGGGCATAAATCACGTTCGGAATTATTACTAGCAGTACTAGGCCAAGCCATGCTTCGATGACATCAGTAATATGCACACATGGGAAAGATTCTAATCTACACCTTCTCCCCATCACTCTTATGCGTTGCAACTCTTTGTCCAACCTAGGCCCATCCTAGCAATTCTTATACTGCAATACCACAAAGTCCTACGGTGCACCCTGGGTCACAACGATATCAGAAATATGTACATACACAAAATTATACCACTTTTTAGCAGCACCACAGGCCGAGGCCGTGCGGGGAAAACCAATGTCAAACATAATGCTTTTCTGTCAAGAAATGAATGGATCGAGCAAACCGCCGTTCAGTGTCGTGAATCATGGGCGGTTCCCCACTGACGCTCCCACACATACACACTCCTCACCGCTACACGGTGCAGCGGGTATCAGACAAGTCCATATGGAAGCACTCGCACACATACACAGTCAGCACCCTAATGCGGTGCAACTGATACCTAGCAGGTCAATTGGTTACACTCTGCAGACCCCGTGGCCCCAAGCCTCCCTTTTCCCTCCAACTCACCCGACTATCCTACACCCACAGATTGGAGACACCCATGTCCTCCTCCCGGGCACTAGGCTGCACGCGGCCGAAGTCACTCTTAGTCAGGGTCCCAGGAAGCAGGTGGGGGTAGGCAACAAGGTCAATTAGGAGGCAGTCAGCAAAAGGGGTTTGGCACCCACTTGAGAAGCTCACTCACAGGATGCAGAGCAGACACGGGCCGAGGGCAATAGACGGTCACACCAAAGGGGTCCCCAAGGCTTTCCGGCACCAGCCCAGTTCTGCGAAGCATAGGGGGGTCAGGCAGTCTCTTGACCTGCTTCTGGTGGTTCTTGGAAGCGTTCCTCCAGCCCAGTCAGTCACTCTCACCATCCAGGCCCAGCTGGGCAATACTACCTGGCAAAACGGTGTTGTCGGGGCAGGCCATGTGAGGAGAAGGCAGTTGGTCCGTCACGCTGAGAGCCAAGTAGAGGAACAGCAGATGAGTGCAGAATGAAGAAGGGGGGCCTCTCAGAAGGAGGAGGCACCCCGTCAGGCACACGTTGATCACAGTCGCACCCAGGCAATCTGAGCACAACATCGGTTGCACAATGATATGGGTCACACTAGACCGTTCCGGTCACACGAACAGTGGAGAGTTGCACAATACATTCCTCCCTGGAAATGAGGCAAAATGTCTGGTGCATGTTGATTTTGGCTGCACCGGGCCGCTCCGGTCACTCACACGATCGAAGAATTGCAAATTCTGTACCTCCCTGGAAATGAAACACGATGTCTGGGGCACATCGATATTAGTCGCACCAGACAAATTCGGTCACACAAACAGGCGCAAGATCAGCAATGCTTCACGAGGTAGAATGAAGCACTAATACGGTTACAGCCCCCACCTCCCTGGGTCGCAACTTGTGAATCAGACACTGCATGCAATGATCATTCAGTCGGGGTGTGTCGCATGAGAGAGATGCGGCACGATCAATGAAGCGGGCCACTCTGGGTTCCACAAACGGTGAATCTGCTCCCCACCGTTAGACGTTTATGCGTGCCAAGGTCCCCACGAGGCGGGTACCACACGCCTTAAATGCGGGCCAGATTTTGGGGCTCTGCACGAGGCGATCTGGTCTCCAGGCACAATTCTTAGTTCCACAGCGCACCGCCAGCTGGAATACAGCAGTCGATGTGGGCACTTGAGAAGGGACCGCACTTCAGGTGTCACTGGTAGACGGTGTGGATCCCTCGTTGGAGATCTTTGATGTTCCTGAGACCTCCGAAAGAACAGGGGGCAAGCTCACCAAGTCCTTGGAGAGCACACTGCCGGGTGCCACACAGCAGCAGGTAGTCAGCCCAGGCCAGCCACTATTCAGGAAGGGCACGCGGTCTCTTCCTGAATAGTAGCAGTAATTCTCGTTGTGCACAACAGAGTCCTCTGGCAATGTGCACTATGTAGGTCCATGTTCTCCTGTCCCACATCCCCACAAGCGTTTCTCACCTTTTGCTGCAGGATGGCACCAGTAGTTATACTGGAGTGTGCCTTTGTAGTTGGGGTTGTTCAAAGGTCTCCTTTTGAACCACGGATGTCTCCCCTAAATTTCAGTCCTGTCTGACATGAGGACATGGAATGCAGATCTTAATCTTTAGTGGGGCCATAATCTGTCTCTGGAGGCCAAGTGTTAAAACCTCCTGATGCAATCTCAGCAGCCAGGCCCGCAAATGGCACAGGTCTGTTGTTACAATTGAATGCCCAGTGTTTTATAGCAGTTGCTGGGGAATGCCTAGATGTTCTCCCACAACCTCCAGTGTGGACTGGAGCCAAGCACTCAGGCACATAAAGAGTTTTAGAGCATAGAAATGCCCACTGTCTAGTAGTGGCATTTCTATGCGAAACGCGACAAAGCCACCTTGACCATTGGCAAGGGGTTGTCGCTGCCAATCCAATGATAGGAAACATTATGAGGCTGCTCCACTGCAATCCACTAGTGCAGCCTGAAGTAATATCAACCATTTCCCCATGTTATGCTATAGGAAGAGCAGAGCTCAAAGGTAGGGAAAACACACATGAATATTTCTCACTACCTGGTCAGGGGACACACGTGTACCTGCTCTGCCTTTCACATACCACTTGCTTCACCCCTTAGGACGTACCCTCGGGGTACTCGGATGGAAGTGAAGGGTCTCCTCAGGATGGCTAGTGACTTAAAAAGGCCAGTCTGAGTAAACTCGCCATTGCGCGCATCAGCCTGCAAATGCAGGCTGGACAAGTATGTAAAAGCACCATCAGTACAAAGTACACACCAGCCTGCAATGGCAGGCTGGACACATAGTTAGGAGCACCATCGGTGCAAATCGCATACCAGCCTGCGATTGCCTGCTGGACATGTATTTAAGACATGAGGTAAACACCACTTCCTAACATGTGTAGGAAGGCACGCGCACTTTCACACTGTATTTACAGAGGGAAAGTGTCCTTGGCCCTAAGACCACCACAAGAGAATCAGCAAAACCTGGGAGGAAAAAACAAAATGTTTGGGAAAACGCTTCCAGGTCTAACAGCGGTTCATAGTTTGGCCACAGTGGTGACTATTCCATCAATGCCGTAGCCAAACTTCTCTGACAGCCTGATTGAGTAAGGGGCATTGAAGAACTGGCTATATGTTCGTCCGCCCAATTAGGTTAGGCGGACCTATAGCCATTTTTTTACTGTCTGTCACCGTCAGGCAAACCCAATGAATATACATCTCTGCATAAGGTACTAAAGTTCTAGTAATTGTTATAAGAGTTGCTAAGATAGAAATGATAGAATATTAATATTTGCTAATTACCCGGCAGTGACACAAGAGTCAAGTAGAAACCATAACTCATTTTCCACAAAAGAGTGCATCACGACAAAGCTTGAGATGGTTATCCTTCTGATAAAGAGAAGTGTTGATGAACATAAATTTAAGATACTGATCTATTGTATGCTTAGTTTCAGGAATTATAAGTTCCATATCAAACTACAAAGAGTTGGCTGCAAAGAGATATTGCTAAGGTATATCCATTCATTGTTACAATTAGATGCAGGACTTTTGCGGCAAGTTACTAAAGATATCTCTTTGTCAACTACATTCTGCAGACATCAGTGGCCCAGCAGAAGTGACAAGTTTTCTTCCTTCTACCCCCTGCCTTCATTATCTTGTTTATGTGGTCATTAGTGCATGTGGTGAGAGACGGAAGAGTGCATCACTCTCGTTAGAGTCAGAGTAGACATTTAGTGCTTTCTGACAACTTCCAACTGGTATTTCAGGCTTTTGACTTTTAAGGTACATGGCTCAGTGTGTGTGTGTGCCTATGTTTGTGCACCTGTGCAGTAGGGTACTGGCACTTAGGAAGGCGGTATGGTGTATAACATCTTGAGAGAGAAAGAAAATTAGTACTATGACAAGAGAATCACAAATGTGTTCCGGGCAATATTACTGGGCGTAGCTATGGATGCTCTTGCTTTCCTGGTTACTCTAGGGAGACTTTCAGATGAGTAATCAAGGGAAAAGAGGGGATGGCTTCAGGCAAAAAGCTGTAACTGAGGGAAGTGGCACCACTTATCTGGGGTAAGTGGCACCACTGTGGCATTCAAAGCTGTTCATGGCCATAGATGGTTTCGCAAACTTGGATGGTGCAATAAGAAGACACAAGATTGAATGTTTGTATCCAGCAAAACGAAAAGCAACAAAGCTTGTATCTAAGGTGCTAATTGAGTGCACGGACAGAGTGAATTTATCTGTGACTCCATAGCAACATGAGCGATAACTGAGTGTCAGTTCTTACTCTTGAATACGCTGAATGTTCAATCAGTTATTAATAGATAATCCAGCACAAAGAGTGTGGCAGCAAAAGAAAAGGGCTATGTCAGTCAGGAACTAAAAAGTTGGAAAAAAAACAGCTTGTCGGAAAACACCATCTGGGTCAAATTCAAAATGGGACTCTCTCTTGCTGGTGGCAAGCAAAGTGGTAAAGATAGAGGAAAGCGTTATATACACCTCAGATATCCAACTGACTCAGGCAGAATCTGCTCTGCATTTTGGGGGGAATATAGCATTCCTTCTGGGACTGAAATGTGCTTTGCATGGTAATGGACATGTACCCCTGCCTTAAGTGCCCAACTGTGCTGATGTCTTGCGCTCTAATGCAGATTTTTCCCATCAGAGGCAACCAGATCGTGTGTGTGCACCATGACAAAGGCCCTTCTCACGGATTGCGGTCTTGTTGGTCTGGAAGGGGCACCCAAAGGGCTACCCTCCTAGTGGTGAAAGGCTACTTCCTTCACCAAGAGTCAAGCAGCACGAGCGTGGTGGTGGTAGCATACCATGTAGTAATCAATAGGAGAGAAAAGGCCCTTTTTAACCTGTGTAACTGGAGTGAGGCCTACGGGCTTACTCACTTTTTAAAGTTCTGTTGCTGTGTGCTTAACTCACCATTGGCCTACATCAGTTAGATCTGAAGTGCTGTACAGTGCAGGAGTGGTGACAGTGCACTGCTAATATATATGTGCCTGGGATAGAGCAGTCCTGCAGTGTGTGCATGGTGAGTGCATGTACTGGGTGTATGGGTACCTGCGAGGAGTATAGTACATTAACGATGTAGTGCTGTGTAGTGTGTGCACGGTGAGTGTATGTACTGGGTGTATGTGTACCTGCGAGGAGTATAGAACATGAAGGGTATAGTGTTGTACAGCGCGTGCATGGTCAATGTGTGTGCTGGCTGCATGTGTGCTTGCAAGTGGCAACACAGAAAGGCTACAGTACTGAGAAGTGTGCACAGAGTGAATGTGTGTGCTGAATGCATGTGTGCCTGTGGTGGCACAGTACATGGCGGTAACAGTGCTGGATTGTGTGTGTGTACTGTGTAGATACCCTGAGTGCAAATGTGCCTGTAATTGTACATTACATGGAGGACTCTGGGTTCCATTTTGGGAGGCTCAAGCATGCACGGTGAAGACATGAGGAGGTAGAGGAATCTCCCCATACAAATTTGTGCTATGCTGCATTTCTGTGAGTTGGGTGAGGCACATTGGAGGAGGGAGTACGAGATTCCCCCTGTACACTTCCAAGGGTGCACTTTGATTCAATGAGAGATCACAAGGAAGGGGCCTGGACACATCTCAGAAAGGCGATGGGGCGGATCAGGGAATCATAAAAAGTGGAGTTGGGAGCCCAAAATTAACCTTTTGATGCACATATTACTGTGGCTGACATCCATGTGTAAACTCTAGTCACTCCAATGGTCTGTGTTGTGGAACTATCAGCTTCGGAGTCTCTTCTGCTGTGACAGACGGTTTTTCATGAGGAAGAGGGAGAGAAGAAAAATGTATTTCAAAAGAAGCAGCACCTACACATAGAACTTCAAAGACCCAGATCCTAAATCACATTTGGGGTCTGGAAATGGACTATAAGAAGGGAAGGTTGAGACCCGAAAATGTGTCATCTGCCAAGCAGCCAGACATGCTGTGAGAGGGGGGGAAGCTCTGCAAGACTTCTGCCTGTGACCAGGACTGGGGCAAAGGCCTGCTAGTCTCCCTGCTGGATGAGTGGACATCACCCAAGGAAAGGTAGACCACCAGCTCTGGAGCCTGGAGCACCAGCGCCTACCTGCTTGCCAAGACCAGTGTGTCCTGCAACGAAGAGGAGAGAGTTGGAGGGAGTGAAGTCCAGCAGGGAGCCCTGTCGAGTGAACTCCTGGTGCAAGGTGTGAAGAGACGGCTACTGAACCGATCGGATCATTGACATGAGTCGGCTACCCTTGTATGCCAGGAGAGGGCAGTCGGGAAGATAGCCTTGTAAAGATTGCCATGTGGTAAGGGCAAAAGCCTGTGTGGCACTGGTGTGGTGACCCTGTGTGCCATGTGGGGCCGCTGTAGATGAGACTACCCTGCAGAGAAGGGCCGCCGCAAGTGCGATGCTGTAGCAATGACCCCATATGCCAGGAGGAGCCTTTGTGGTAAGGACTGCTGTGCGGTAAGGACCTAAGCATTGTGTGGCAGTGGCGCGGCAACCCTGTATGACAGGAGGGGCTGCCAGGGATCATTGTGCCTTGTGAACCGGGTAAGAGCCCACAAACTGAGAGCAGCGGTGACCCATAGCTCACCAGGAACAATGGAGACTGCACCTGACCAAACCATGTGGATTGAATGAGGATGCAGTGGAAGCATCGCTGCAGCACTAGGTTTGAGATCAGCAGTGTCAAAATACCCCCCTCTTGGATAGCATAAACAATTACCCTGCAGGAGGAGCACAGAAACACCTTTTATCACTACCTGAGCATGATCACGTAGGCTCAGAGGAGAGCTTGTGCCTGCCGAGTGCTGCAGAAATGCTTTTATGCAGCAGACTCACTTGAGCAGGAGAGGGCCCGCGGTGGGGCTCCCTCCAAGACGCTGCACGCTTCATCTCTGCCGGAGTGGGAAAGACTTGTGATGGGCATACTGGGCCCCGGGGCACTCTCTGCTAAGAGTGCTGCAGCGCTAAGACACTTTTGACTGTAATTGAAGAGTCATGTTGGACTCTTGAGTTAAAGGCCTACTAGTGTGCATTCCCTGGATGCGTTCTTTTAAGAAGAGAATGCACACCCTGTTCTGCTTTTTTTCATTTTCATCTTCAACAATGCTCTAAGGCTAAACATTATGGCGTGCAGCTCCTGATTAGCGCTCTGTCCGTACGCCATGATTACTGAACGAAAAACTGATAAACCGGATCGTTTAACAGACACAGGGTGCACAGCCTCACAGTTGGGCTCATCTGCCCTAATAGTTCCATGTTTGAATTTAATAACAGTCCTCCTTTATATGACCAATGTTGTCCTTTGTTTGATCCACTTATTTTAATCCATTTCTTCCAATTTAAACAAGTTGAAACGTGAATATTCAAATCATCAATGCTTTATTGACGTCCAGGTGTTGACACAATATTACAATCATGATGTATATTCCTTGATTTATTACACAATATATCACGATCTCAACAGCTTAACCCAATGCATTTTGAGAATTATCTCTTCTTCAGGGGTAACTGTAAAACATGCAAGGATTCCCTGGATGCGACCACCAGTGAATGGGGAATTACCCCTATCACATTGCGAGTAGCGGTGGACAAGGACTTGCCAATGAAACACTAGAGACCCGACCTCAAGAGGGAAATGTGTTGTTGTCTGTGAATGCCATAACTTTCCTTTATATGAGTAGAGTTAGAAATAAAATGCTTCTTTTTTTAATAAAAATAAGTATTTGGCTGGGCATAGATTTATGGCTGCTGTTGTGCGCTCTTTGAGTTATGAGCTGTGTTCACTAAGCTGTATCCACACCTCCCCACCCGAGGGAACCTTAGACTGCTCATTCACGTGTACCACTAAGAATCAAGTGCAGAAGGGGTACTTGTCCCAGTTTCTCAGGATCAATAGGTGGCCAGGCACCAGGACATCAGGAGTAAAAGGCCTCAGTCACCAAGGTTGGGCCCAGTAGCCCCTGCATGTCCCTGTGGGAGTCGAACCCCAATAATTTCCTGAACCTCAAAATATGTGCACCCCGATTTTTACCTTAGACAATCTGTCTCCTTCATTCTTGTTGATCTAGCGGCAAGAGACATAACACTTTCCAACATTACATGCATTGATTAGCAGAATATAATTCAAACAAGAACTGGGACTACCCAATAACTGAGTTCTAGTTCGGTAGTAAATTTTAATATATTTATTACAGAATTTTTAATATAATTAATACTGAAATAATGCATAGATACCATGAAGGCTCAAATACAGAATACAAAATCAGGAAAAAACAAGAATCCCTATTTAAGCAGCTAAATCTCTCTAGATTGTAAGGGGCCGATTCCGATTCGGGCCGAAAAATCTCTCCGACCGAGCCGGACCCGGAGAGATTTCCGACCGAATCGGACTCTAGCAGTCCGACCGAACGAGTACGATGCGCACGTATGCTATCGGACTCGATTCGGTCGGACTCCCATTGAAGTCAATGGGAGCCAGTCGTACGACGCGTACACGGGCTCCCATTCACTCAATGGGCACGACGCGAACAAGGGCGTGTTCGCGTCGATGCGGGTCGCACCGTACATGCACGTGTAGGAGGGACCCATGGGTCCCACCTGTGTGCGACGCGCACGCCTACGCTTCCAGGGGGGTCCGACACGGACCCCCAAAGTGCGGCTTCGACAGCTCCTTGGAGCCGGACTGCGCGAGTCGGTCGGAGCGGTCGCGATGCGCATCGTACTTACCTGGCCGGGAACGTCTCCATAGCGCGGTGCGAGTCGGTCCCCGTGCGAGTCGATCGGAGCGGTCGGGTCCTGCGTACGAGTCGGTCGGAGATTTCGCGAGCGCACGCATCGTACTAGCTCGCCCGCACGCACGTACGATTCGGTCGGGAAATAGGGCTCCGAATCGGATCCGGTAAAGCCGAATCCGATTCGGAGCCCTACCGGCCGAGATCGGAATCGGCCCCTAAGTGTCAAACTCGTAAAGAGTGCTGATAGCATTCAAAGGGAGAAGAATAAAGTCTCAAATAAATGGGGCAGAGTCTTATGAGGAAAATGAGAAGTTGCCCCAGAACGTTCAAAACTAGGGGGTTTATACACTTTTATTCATACACAATCAGTAAAACTGCAGAGTCAGCATGGCAGGATCATGTTTAGTTCACTTTGGCAACTTTGCAATTATTAAAACCTTAGCACATAGGGCCCGATTATGATGGCGGACAGTAAGCCTCCGACCAGCTGCTGGAAGCTTTCTGCCCAACATCGTAGGTTTTCCTCCGACTGCCATACTACGATGATGGCGGTCGGAGGGACACCCGCGGGGGTTTCCGATGCACATCGGAAAGCCTGACAATCCCTTAATGACGGTGGAACCAGCCTTGGTTCCTACGTAGGGATTATGATGACACTTTCCGACAGCCTTCTCATGTCGGCCTTCCCAACTAGGGAAGGCTGTCGGAAAGTGTCATTGGGGGCCCTAGCAGGGCCCCGACCATCCGCGGCATCCGCTATGGGGCCTGCGGGGCACCTATAGTGCCCCCCTAAACAACCCTGCACCGTTCAGCAGGCATGACAACATTCATTTTTCAATGGCAGCTTGTGCTGCAGGCCTTTTCCACTTGCCGCACAAGCTACCATTGAAAAATGGATGTTTCAGACCGCCCATAAGGCAGTCGCATCTGAATTGTGAGGTCAGGACCACCGACCTATGGTCGAGCGGTTCAAGACCGCAACGCCATCGTAATGAGCCCCTAAGTCATTTCTTAAGGTAAAAAGAAATCTTCTGTTTGTGTCCTCAGAAACTACAATCCGGAGATATACAATATAATATGAAACATTTCTCAAACAGAAGCTCATAAAAATATGTTCTTCCACAGGCCTGCATCAGAACTTCCACCCTAAATCCTTCAAAAATGATACAAAGAGTACACAGCACACAGTTTCTTTCTCAATACACACTTTCTAAAGACTATCAGCATTTGTGTCATAGCACTCTGTGCTCCGCGATAACTGTAAGGACAGAAGACTTGGGGCGGGCCTCTGATTGGTAGGGGGGAATGAAATGGAGCAAGATGAACAGAACATCAGAAACTTCATCCATTCTAATTAAATGGAGTCTTGCACGAAAATGTGGCATAACTATACTACATTATTAATCACGTTTCTAAACAATTTAATAAAGTAATTTCAAGTGCATCTTCACTAGGTCACTGGTTATAACCATATGCATCACTATTATCACTAGTTCGCACAAATAATTTGTCACCCAAAATCTGCACGTAGGTAAAATCTTTAAGAACCAATGGCCCTCTGAAAGGGGTTCTGACAATTCCCATTACTAATTAAGAACAATGAGAGGATAAATGTGCAATTGGAATACGATATAGGAAGACTTGCAGAGAACATCCACTGAAGGGTTCATACAGCATTTAATACACTATAATATTTCCAGCGCAGTCAAACAAGAAACTCAGGACAAGATGTACTGGCTAGTTGTGAGTTATAGTTTCACAATTGTGATTTGTCCACATGCACAAATGCCAGGAATTCACCAATAGCATTGCATACGCAAATTTGCACATGGCCGTTTTCCATGTGTGACCAAAACAGGTGGGATTTTGGACAGTGTCACTGCACACCTTAGTCCCTATAGATTTGAAAAGAATTCCACTCTTCTACATACTGCATCTCTTGTCAGAGAGAAAGAGCGCAGACACAGGGTGCAGTCTAGGCCTGTGTGTGCCTTTCATCCTAGGATGGAGCAGAGATAATGTGGAAAAAGTGTACAGCGCCACAAAAAATTATTTGCCTCCTTTGAAAACGAGTCAATATATATATTTGATTTTTTTCAAATTTGCTTGAGGATTTTGGTCTTTGCCTACAGAGACAGAGGACTGGTGTTACTGGGAGACAACCTTTTCTGCATGCAAAGCCAATGAATGTGTAGGTTCCAGGTGTTGGAAAGATTTTGGAACCTTGCCTTTCCACTCCCCATTTACTCCCAGCCCCCCTCCCCCTAAAAAAACCATACAGGTGCGCCCTTTATGAATAAGGAGACTTTGACATTTGTTTACTGTTGTGCGGATTCACTGGTCCCTTGAAAATGTATGGGCAACCCTTTATAAGTCTGCCCATCAGGGTCATTTTGACATGAGGGCGACAAAGCTACTCTTGTTCAGGGTTCACAATAGCCATTCTGGGAGAAGGTGGTTTTTGGGTGTATATGAAAATAGGGAAGTACGTCTGAAATAAAGGCGAGATGTCAGCTGGATCAGCCTGGTTGTATGAATTACCAATGGATGCTGATGAACAAAGAGATTTCATAATTCGCTTTGCTAAAGTAATGGCAAATGTGAAGAACAATATTCAAGTGAGTAATTTGCAGCAATGGCACTGCAATAACTACTGATATCCCATAGTGACGAAGCTCCAAAAAGAGGGTATAGATGCATGGGACAATCAAAATATCTTTCTCTTACTGGATTAGACACAAAAAATGTGTTGTGTTCTTATGAGCAGTGCTGAATTTGTCAAACAATAAGTGCTGCGGCCAAAACCTTTGCTCAGGAGCCCGTGGCCGGAGACAAATATCGGGGGTGTTGAATACCAAGGCTGTGTAGGCTTGATATCACCCCATGACTCTTTCTCCACCACCAGACACCACCTGCCCCTTTATCTCACTCTTGCAGGTTCTTTTTCATTCCTTCTTTCTCCCTTTGTCACTGTTTTTCGACTTTTCTCTTCCTCTTTCCTTCCCGTCTGTTGTGTTTTTGTCCCTCTTGCACTGGATGAAAGTCTGATAAATCCGGTCCCCAAAAATGAGTGTCGGTGGGTCCCACCTGCAAACACTGCTCTAGGAGTCAAAATGACATGCAAATATGTTTTGAAAGAATCCTCTTGAATATTAAATTCCACAAATAGAGTTGAAGAATCAAATGACACCAATAGGAAAAGTCAAGGATATATTTCCTTCTTTAAACAACATTAACCCTTTGAGACAGCGTGGAATAAACTCCGGATGTTCTCATGACATTTCTGTTAGAATCAGAAAGATTCAAGGATTGGGCGGTTTCTTGATCCGAATCATATCTGGCAAGCACAAGGATAGTAGTAATGAGGCCACGCATGTTGCTTTTGGGACAGACTCAATTAACGGGGAACTCAAGTACCAGAGCTAAGGCTCTGAGAGTCCGTGAATAGTGTGAGGCATCTTCTGAATCAATATGCAGTTCCATAGAATAGGCAGAAAGTCGTGCTTCAAGCGCTATGATTAGTTCATTAGGAACAGTGAAGACGTTTAGCATAATGACCCTTTGTACAGCTCACACAACACACTGAATTCCTTCTGCACACTTGAACAATTGGTGTCTGTTGCAAAGTCATCCTGTGCCCTGGGCACCCCCCAACTTTTTGCTGACTGGTACTGGTGGTAACGGACTCTGACTGACCCTGGGCTCTGCCTAACCAGGCCCAGGGCCAGTGCTATGCTGAAAGAGACACTTAGAATACAGTGAAAACACCTACATATACTAGGGTACACTATGGGTTAGGTTACCCCTGGGATTGGCATGACCTACCCTATAAGGCCCTAGTACATAATAGGGCAGGGGGATTGAAACTACCTCTAAGTCCCTAGTATATACTAGGGCATGGCAGTTTAGAGGCCAGCAGCTCTTTCTGCATTTGCATATGTGCACTGCTGAAGCCTGAGGTCAGTTTAAAAGTGGCCCTGTGTTGCAGGACTGCTTTTAAAAAGTAAATTGTGCCCAACCTTGACTTTGGTGTTTGGGGCACTTAAAAATGGATAAACTACAATGTTTGGGCATATTAGACCCCCAGGGTCATAGCCTCTCAGATCTGCTGCTTGAAACCTAAGAGAGCAAGAAGGGCCATGCTGAGGAGTTTGATTTGCAATCACTAAGTCCTGCACTCTGAAGATTGCGCCTTCTGCACCATCTAGAACTACAGCCCTGTGGACTACCTTGCTGTAAAAGGACTAAATAGTGGACTCCCTGCAAGCTACAGGTTAACAGAGCTCACCTGGAAAATCACCACCAAGAATCCTCAACCTGGAGCACTACCATTGGATTTGTAAGGGTTTTGTCCAAGGTGATTGTGGGAACTGAAGTCCTCAACTTTCAAGGACCATCTTGGAGCTTCTAGACCCTTGGAGTAAGTTTGAGAAACTTTGGGACCCTTTGGGGAACTTCAAGAAGAAGTTCCAGAAGTTTGGAGCAACTTTGGGAAAAAGCTCCATAAGTGGACCGACTCAACCTGGCCAGCCAAGCGGCGACCCTCAACCGCGAGTCGGCCTGCCATCCAGGTTCGTCCCGCTATAAAGCTCTGTAGGTCCGACTTCCAGAGTTTGACTGGGAGTAGGCAAAATCCGAGGCCGGCGAACCCTCACCGAATCTGGCCTGGTGAAGAGCATCGAGGGACCCCGTAAAAAAAGCTCCGTAAAAGTTTCAACTCAAATCCGCGCTGGATGCCGGCACCACATCAGCGCTGGTGCTGCTGGATCTAAGCGCGGCATTTGACACGGTGTCCCATGAAATCCTGCTCCTACGTTTGAAGGAGATAGGAATTGGGAATAAAGCTCTAACGTGGTTCTCCTCCTTCCTGGCCGACTGAACCTTTCAAGTGACCTCTCCCCCTTTCTCTTCCCATGTACACTCTCTTCGCTGTGGGGTTCCTCAGGGCTCTGCATTGAGCCCTACGCTCTTCAATATATATATGAGCCCTTTGGCACGGCTGGCCAAAGTACGAGGAATCTCCCTGGTGTCATACGCCGACGACACCCAACTAGGTGATTGCCCTGTCCAATGATCCCAAGCGAGACAAAATAAAATTTAAAGAAGACATCTCTGCAATTGCAGAATGGATGACGGCTAACTTTCTGCAATTGAACTCTACCAAATCAGAGATTCTCCTGGTTGGCAAAGAGTCTCATCGCTGGACGAAGGAATGGTGGCCCCGGGCACTTGGTGATCCCCCTGATCCCAAACCTGCGGTGAAAAATCTAGGCTTCATAGTTGATAATAACCTCAACTTTGAAACACATGCCAAATCAGTGGCCGGGAAATGCTTTGGACTATTGCGCGGCCTCCAACCGATTTTGGGTCTCTTTGATGCCCAAACACGCCAACTGATTATCCAAGCTTCTATTCTGGCTCGTATGGACTACTGCAATGTGCTTCTTCTCGGCTCTAATAAATCTGTGCTTAATAAATTGCAGCGGTCCAGAACGCGGCAGCTCGTGCTATTTTTGCCCTTCCTAAATTCAGTCATGCTTTTAATCTTCTCCGCCGCCTGCACTGGCTGCCCCTCGAACAGCGTGTTTGCTTCAAGACGCTCTGCATCACGCATAAGATACTGACAGGAAGTGCCCCGGATATCCTAGGCGACCTCTGCACTCTGTACACCCCCTCGCGTGCCCTACGTTCGGCGAACCAGAATCTTGCATGTATCCCTCACATACGTAGAGCTAGATCAGGTGGCCGCTCCTTTAGACGCCTGGCCCCCACTCTCTGGAACGCTCTCCCTCTATACATCTGCAGCAACCCTGACCATCAGGCTTTCAGACGCCTTGTGAAGACTTGGCTCTTTTCCCAGGTCTAACTCCCTCTGTCCTGTCCCATGTTCTTTCCCAGATATATTTCCCTTTGTCTTGACTCCTGCTTAGTCTGGCTTCAGCGCTGGGACGCCTCTTTGCTGAGGCAGCCATGCGCTTTATAAGTATTTTAATCTAATCTTAATCTAACCGCGAGAGCCAAGCCGCCTGCCTTCAACCGCGAGCTGGCCTGGATCCTTGGTTCATCCCGCTGGAACGCTCCGGAGGTCGGACACCGGGGAGAAAAGCTCCAGAGAAGTTTCTAAGTCAGAAAGTAAAAACTTTGACCGAGACCTACCGCGAGGGGTAGCCGCACAGGGCTCCATCGCGGTCGGCCTGAAACTTTGACTTTCACCTGGTCTATCGCGACTAGATGTCCCAATAGGTGCTATAGGTTTCTATGTGCTATATCGTACTAAATCTTTAAAAATTCATATCTCCGGTTCCCTACATCGGACTTTTGTTGTTTTGATGTCATTTTAAAGATAAAAATATTTCCTATTTTTATAAATTGGTGTTGGATTTTTATTGTGCCTTGTGTCTTCATTATTTACTGAATTGGTGTTTTTAAATGCTTTACATACCTGTATTTGAAGTTAAGCCTGCCTGCTCGCAGCCAAGCTACCAAGGGTTGAGCATGGGAATAATTTTCTAAGACCTATTCTGAGCCATATACTGTGTTAGTGGCCTTATTGCCAGCAGCAGATATACATTTGCCCCTACTAATAATCCACTTTCCAACAGTGTCATCTTTATGCAACTCAATGAAATGTATGTTATTGAACTTGGAAAGATGAACAGCTGATTCACTTCTGCTGGAACTTTAACATATTCCTTGTAGGCAGATGTTGACCCATAGACCTCTGTTACTGGCTGGAGTTTGCAGATGTGAGATTCAGGCTGATCTGTAGATAACCTTAAGTATTAAGAGCCACTGCATAACGGAGATGTTTAGCTTTCGATGGTCTGAAGTGTAGGCAATGCCTTTAGTAAGACTGCTTAAACGTTATTTACTCCCACAACATGGACTTGGCTGGTTTAAGTTTTTTATTGCGAAGGCATTGAGGTGCCTTACATGACCATCAGTTACAAGAACACATTGATTTTTTGTTTTTTAGTCATGGGAGAGTAAGTGATTTTAACAGAATCATAGGTTGGTGAGCCAACGCCGAAAATCATACCTGGTTACCCAGTTCCAAAGTCGGCAGCTCGGTCCCTTTTTTTTTGTAAATCTATTTTATTGATTTTGTGTTTTAGTAGCACATAACACATATATATGCAGGCACTGCAGGGCGTTCCAGTTGTTACATACGGTATAGCACATGTACGTTTGCATATTCTCATTACATTACCAGGGTAGTATAAAAAACTGTAAAAACAAGACTTGTAAGTGCCTTCATAATTTGTCACCAATAGGTAAGCAAGGGAAGGAAAGGGACGAGAGGAGGGGAGGGGGACAAAAGACATGTCAGTTACACCATAGCTTACATTCTTGAGTGTCCTCTGGAGCATATATGTTGTTACATATATACCACTACATGCTTTTACAAGTGTAAGCTTACAGATCAAGCGGTTGCACTGGCGCTCATATACGGTTAGGCAATAGTAATAGATTCACGGGGGAGCAAAAAGGAAAAGTAGAACTTTGCATACATTAACTGCAAAAAGAAAACAAAAGGGGGAAAGAGAAAAAAGAACGAAACGTGTGCAACAATTGCTCAGCCCTCAGCCCCTCTCCGCGTCCATGAACAGTGTTACATATTGCTCATACAGCCGGAAGCTACCTCCCCATTCCTAAAGTGTGTGGTTGCGTATTGATACAGTCAGCACATATCTGCCAGTAAGAGGGTGACGTGATGTATACGCAGTCTCGGTTCGTATGCATGTTAGCTACCTACGGCCTGTGCATCAGAGGGGTCCCCGGGCGGTGCGCCTGAGTTTTGCTGTAATTCAGTGTAGAGAGCGTCCCAGTATGTGGCGATAGGAATCTTACGCAGTCCCAGGGTTTCTTCGCGTTTGATTGCGAGGCTTTCCGCCTTGGCCCACGCAAGCATGGAGTTTCACCAAGCCTGTATATGGAGTTAGTCCGGCGATTTCCACCTTTTACTGATCAGTCTCTTGGCCACTATCATTCCCAGGTCTAAAAATCTGGACGTGACTTTCGTTTTGGGTGTCCTGCGGAACTTGTGCAATAAATAGGTGGGTCAATCGAAAGGCAGCTCCCGACCAGTACAAGTGTGCAGCAATGCAGCCACGCCGCTCCAGTATGTGCCCACCTGGGTGCAGCTCCAGAACATATGTATTAAGTCAACCCCATTCTCAGCGCACCTCGGGCATGTGGCATCTCCAAGACTAAAATATTGAATAATTTTCGCAGGCGTGAGGTATGCCCTATGGACTATGTATAACTATCTGCCGGAAGCGCATGTTCCTGGGGATGCGTGTCGGGCTCTCAAGCACTCTGGCCCACTCCGTGTCGGTAAGCGGATGACCCAGGTCTTGCTCCCACTTGTGACGAAGGGTATCAAGACTGAAAGCTGCGTGAGTTCTGAGTGAGGCTGCAAACCAGCGCGTTAGAGGTCTGCCCTGTCCCATGATGTGCAAGTACTGCATGGTGAGATGCATCCGCAGCTCTGTAGTGACATCCCCCCATTTGGCTGCAAGTGAGGCCACCATCGCGCGATGGGTGAGGAAGTGCCCTGGTGGCAGACCCTCTGCTTCTACTAGCGTTGTGTATGGTATGAGCGCCCCCTCATGGTATAGGTCCCCGAGTGTTTGGATGCCCTTCTCCTGCCATCCCCTAATTGCAGGCACTGTAAGTACCGCTTGCCCACTGGGAGTTCCCTCTAAAGGTATCGCCGGCGCATAGGGGGTCACGCTGCGTGTTATGTATAGACTCCTGCAAAAGCATTTATGGGCCACAGCAAGCAGCAGGGGTTCCGGTGGTCTCAAACGTGTACCCGGGTGGAATAGCCCAACTATTTGCTCCAGAAGGTAGGGTGGCTGCGTAGTTGCAGTGTCTGCACAGTGACGACCTGACAGCCACCGCGCAATCCATTGCAGCTGAGAGGCTAGGTAGTAATGTTCGAAACAAGGAGCCGCCAGCCCACCTTGGTCCGTCGGCAAGTACAGCTTTTTCAGTGCCACCCTATTTCTGGCGCTGCCCCAGATGAAATCCCTGATCTGTTTCTCTAAGGCGGTGAAGAAAGAAGCTGGCACGTATACTGGCAAATTTGTAAAGTAATATAAGAGCCGTGGGAGAATCACCATTTTAGTGAGTGCTATCCTGCCCGTTACAGCCAGTGGCAGCGTGCTCCAAAATCGCATCTGCGATTTGATGGACGTCACTGCCCTTCCCAGGTTCCCATCAAAGAGATCATCTGACTGGCGGTAGATCTGGATTCCCAGGTAGCAGAACGTGTCTGGCATCCACTGCACCTGCTTGCCACTTATGGTGAGACCCGGGTCTCGAAGCCCCTCCTTGAACGGGTAGAGGCAGGATTTGTCTACATTCACTTTTAGCCCGGAGAGCATAGCAAAATGTTCCAGTAATTGGGCCAGTTGGGCAGGGACTCGGCTAATATCTCTGACATAAATGAGGAGATCGTCCGCATAAAGCGAGACCTGATGTGTGGCATCCCCTAGGGGCACCCCATCTCCCAACTGGGTTCGCAGTGCCTCCGCCAGTGGCTCCATTGCGTGCGCAAACAGGAGTGGGGACAAAGGGCACCCCTGCCGTGTACCGCTCTGTTTAGGGAGGGAATCCGAAATGTAGGGGCCCACTTTGACTCCGACGGTGGGGCCAGTGTAGAGAAGGCGTGTTAGTTGAATAAAGTCTGGGCCTAGGTCAAATTTCTCGAGTACTGCAAACAGGTAGGTCCACTCCAGGGAATGAAAGGCTTTTTCCAGGTCCAGTACAAGGCACCTAGCCCTTGGCCACTCCCCTACCGCATATGTTGCGACCCTGAAGAAACGCCGCTGGTTGAGTGAAGTACTGCGGGCTGGCACAAAGCCATTCTGATCTGTATGGACCAACCCTGGGACTGTTTGTGCCAGTCTGTCCGCTAGCACCTTCGCGAGTATTTTATAATCAGTGTTGAGTAGAGCCAAGGGTCTGTAGGAACCCATCTCCACCGGATCCTTGCCCGGCTTCAACAACGACACCAGGTGTGCTTCGCGCATAGAGGGAGGGAGTTGCTGGGTCTCCAGTGCAGTGGTGAGCACGGTACCAAGGCGCTGCACAAGTGAGACGCGGTACGCCTTATAGTACTCTGCCGGTAGCCCGTCCGGCCCTGGGGTCTTCCCGGATGCTAAGGATTGTATGGCATCTCTGATCTCTTCCAGCGAGATCTGCTCATTGAGCATCTCCCTTTGGTCCTCTGTCACTGTGGGTAACTGTAAGCTGTCAAGGAACCTCGCCAGGACACGCTCATCACACCTACTGCGGGACTGGTACAGGCGTGTATAGTGCTGCGTCAGGGCCTCATGTATTTCACGCTGTGTGACTAACATCTGCCCTGTGGTTGCCCGTAACATCCCAATTGGGGCAAGAGCATGCCCGTAACATCCCAATTGGGGCATGAGCATGCTCTTGCTGGATCAGCCAGGCTAGCAATCTGCCTGCTCTATCTGCTGTAGTGTGTGCTCGGGCTGTGTGCGCAGTGTAGTTGTGGCAGCGAAGCCGTTCCATGTGATCTGCATGCTGTGAGCGTAATGCTTCTAGGCATCGCGAGTCTCTACCTGCCCCCTCCCCTTCGCGCTAGAATCGCAGCAGCTGGGTTTCGATTTTTGCAATGGAGTCAGACAACTGCTTACGAACATTCCACGTGGCTCCCATGCAATGGCCTCTGATTGACACTTTAAACGCTTCCCATTCTATAAGCGCGTCGCTAGCTGTGTCCTCATTCAGCTCAAAATACGCCAATATTGCTGTCCCCAATGATGAACGAAACGCCGGGTCTTCCAGTGCACTAGGCTGGAGTCGCCTCGTGGGGACTGGGGGGCGTTGTGCCTCCCACCTGAGCTGCATCAACAGGGGATTATGATCGGAGTGGGTCCGACCTAGGTATTCAGCATCTTGGACTAATGGGAGCAGAGCCTGCGACGCTACCAATCTGTCTAGGCGCACATGCAATCCGTGTACTGCCGAATAGTGAGAGTATATGCGAGCGGTGGGATTTAGAATTCGCCACACATCAAGTAAGGCCCAATGTGTTAGCCAGCTTGAGAGGGTCTGCGCGTTGGACACAGAGGGCGTTCTGTTGAGGGGCGGGAATGACCTATCTAGATCTACATTAAGCACAGAGTTAAAATCCCCCCCCCCAGCAGCCAGGGGATCCCACTCCATTGAGCTACCACTTCAGATATGCGTGCGAGGAAGGAGGCGTGGTCTGAGTTGGGGGCATAGAGGGAGCCTAGTAATATCTCTTGGCCGTTCAGGCGTCCCTTCACGAAAGTGTACCTGCCCTCTGCGTCACTCGTGTCCTCTTCGCGGACAAACGGTATTCCCGCTCTGACCCATATCAGTGTGCCACGTGCATGTGCTGAATATGTGGTGCCGAATACCTGGCCCCCCCACCTCCTACGCAAGCGCTCCAGCTCAACCCGTGACATGTGCGTTTCCTGAAGTAACGTTGCAAGTATGAGAATATGGAGTATCGGCATGCAGGCGTGTGCATGCCGCATATATACCACGTGGCCACTTCAACCTGCGTCATGTCTGATTATTGAACTGTTCTGATTGGTTTGGGGTGAGCCACGTAACATCGGATATGTACTGTGTGTGGGGGTTTCGGACAGACCTTGATAAACTAGAACTCAAAACATGAACCTGAACCGTGTTAACGCTGAGGGCGAATGCCGTGGTGAGGCTCGTTCAAACTACTTCTGTGCCCAACAGTGGCAGTAACTAATCCAGTCTGAAGATTGGTGTGGGAACTGGCAGTGTGTGCCTTACTATGAGTGTAACCTATCCCTCTGTGACGCGGCATCGTCACCCGCTTCCCCAACCTGTGTGCTAGCGTGCACCTATGCTATTTATGCGCTGTAGCGGTCACGGCTGGTGTGTAGAGTACGTGTGTGCGGCAGACTAAGGCAGCGGCGGTAAATTATATTGTAATGAGTGATCAGTAACATAGTCAATCTCCACAAGAGAGTCACTACTTGCGTGCGCAGCCTTCTTCTTTGTTCATGCCGACAGCGCTTGGTTCATATGATGCGGTCTGCAGAGTGACTTCTGGCATCTGCACCCCGTCCAGGTCCTCAGGTCTGGGGGTAGAGGAGCTGCTGGCAGTGGCAGATCCAGAGGAGCTTACTTCCGGACTCTCACGGTACGTCTGAGTCCCCAGCGTCACTGCTACTTCGAAGGCGTCTCAGCGCTCCATAGGGCTCTGTTCTGGGTTTGGTGCCGCAGTCATTGTGGACGCTCTTCCCATTTTCCTCCGCAGCCCACGTCGGCGGGTCTTCCTGTTGCTGGGCCTGGTGGACTAACGCACCCGAGGGGCAAGGCCCCGACCACAATCCTGATTCCTCCAGCCAGTCCCAGGTCTCTGCGGGTGAATCAAAGTAACGGGCCACACCGTTAGCCACCACCCTGAGTCTGGCAGGGAACAGCAGGGAGTATGGGAGATCCAGATCACGCAGTTGGCGCTTTACAACAGCATAGGTACTTCTCCGTCTCTGCACTTGTGCCGTGTAGTCCGGGAATAGCATGACCGAGTTGCCACCGACCTTGAGGTCTGAGATCTTACGGGTTTCGCGCAAGACTGCATCACGGTCTCTGTAGTTTAAGAGTCTGAAGAGGAATGGCCTCGGGTGGGCCCCCAGAGGGGCCTTGTGAGCCGGTACATGGTGCGCCCTCTCTACCACAAACTGTGACGACAGTGTCCCTGGGGGCAAGAGGTCTTTAAGCCAACATTCCACATAAAGTTCTGGGGTCCGGCCCTCTTCTCCCTCCGGTAGGCCCACCACCCGGACATTGTTCCGGTGAGAGCGCCCTTCGGCATCCTCAACTCTATCTTCCAATGTGTGCATGCGATCTAGGATGTCTTGCAAGGCTGCGGCATGACTTTGGGTGACGGGTTTCAGCTCGGATAGGGAGTGATCATGTGATTGGACTTTCTCCGCAAGTTTGTGGTGGTTAGCGCGTAATAGAGTAAAGTCGGAGGTGACCTTGTCGATCCGAGATTCAAGTGATGTTCTGGTCCGGACCAACGCAGTCCTGATTTTTTCCACTGCAGCCAATACCGAGTCCAGTTTAGCTGCAAGCGTTGCGCTCAAAGTGTCCACGGCTGCATCACCTCCCGCGTGTGTTGATTCCTGAATGCCAGCCCTCGTGGCATTTTGCTGCGCGTTTGTACGGAGGCGGCCAATGGCTAGTTTTTGGGCGGAAAGCATTGACCCCTGATCCCAGATGGCCACGGGACAATGTGCTCCACGTTGCGTTATGGGTTCGGGGTCGCCCCTACTATCCATTTGCGTGCCGGTAGGGACAGCGCTGAGATGTCCTGGTGCCCCGTGGCGCTGACGATGTCTCACTTGGTGCACAGCGCGGCCGGGGATCCACCCCCAGGGCTCGATGTCTCCAGGCCGAGCATCAACGACGTGGCCCCTCCTCAGAGGATACAGGGGTTGGCACCGTCACTGAGGCATGTAGTGTTGCGGCCAGTCGCCTGGTGACAGAGTCTCTACTGGAGGGACAGCGCTGGTGAGCTAGTCACGGCTGTATTCAAGCGCGTTTCACCACGTCGGGGCTATATGCCTGCCAGTCAGCTGCTTGTTAGTCCAGCGCCCAGTCCCCCGCAGTACCGCCACCAGGTTCCGCTAATGCTCAAGCAGTGGGCTAGTACGGTCTGGACTTCCTGTTGGTGCATATCACGCGCCCGGTGTATGGTTCCGCGTTGGGCGACCGTGTAGGTTCTGCCACCACCCCACACTATTGTACGTACTGGCTGCTACTGAGGTGTATTGGGGAGCGTAGTCCGCCGTGCACAGTAATTGACGTTGTGAATCAGAGGGCTGCAGGAGCACGCCGCTTCACTCTATGTGGACCCACTCAGTAGATTTCTGGACTATACGGTCCTGTTGGACAGGCCTCGAGGTGCAGTGTATACCCTGCCCCGCGCCACTAAGCGAGCACCGCCGATTAGTGTCTGCGAAGTGGTCCGTTGGGCTCCCTGCCGGGGCAGTCACATGTCCGCAGGCCCGGTTCTGAAGCAGGCAGTGCGCAGAGTGAGTCCATAAGAAAGGAAGGTGCACTCTAAATGAAAGCAATCAGGAAACATGTATTGTCCAAAGTTTCTTTTCTTTATTTACGTGGTTTGGTTAAAACCGGCACACAGCCAACGTAACAGGGGAAGTGCGCAGAGTGATGAGGCATTCCTGAAACGTCCCAACTCAGGTGGTTCTATACGGGGGCATAAATCAGGGAGCAAAGCCATCCCACAGTGCAGGCACGGGTGGCGGCGAGTCATGTACCTCTGCACAGGGGGCTCCCAGTGCGGCCGCCAGTCCCCGCAGCACCGCCGTGTACCCGATGTCCTCCTACGGTCCCCGCTCTGATGGGAGGCTGCCGGGGGTTTACTGGTGAATTAGTCCGCTCTCGGGCGGCCGCATGGCATGGCACCTCGGCACCCCGTGCCTGCATTCATGGATGCGCCGTACAGGCGCCAGCGAGTTCAGCAGCTAGGCCCTCCAGGGGCTGAGTGCTAGCCGCAACGCTCTCCGGGCCGCTGTCTCAGTTGCGTCGATGGCCGTGTCTATCACGTACTCTGCTCCCAGGGGTGCACAACCGTTAAATTGTCACGAGTCGTTGTCTGGGCGGTCACTTTATTCACGCAGCCGCTGCCCAGCAGGGCAGGTCGCAGGCTTCTTCTGCGGCGCTACACTGTCCGGGTCCTCCACTCTCGCACTCCGGAGGGCCCGGCATGTTAGTCACGGCGTTCGTCGGACCAGCCTCTCCGGGCAGGGAACCGGTGTCCACGCGTCAGCGGCTCAGAATACTAATGACCGTGGCGGGCGCAGTCGCGTCTCGCTTGAGCACATGGGGTCGTCACGGCTCCCACAGGCTTTCAGCAGTTGGGGCTGTGGTCCCGCGTTCGCCGCACCAGTGTGTAGGCCGCAGATCGTTACTCGCCGATATCGCGGGCTGCAGCTGTTATCATGCCAGTTGAAGGGCCTCAGTAGTGACCGCAGTCCAGCCAATAGATTCCCACCTTTCACTCGTGCGGATGGGTCGGATGCAGGGTGTACATCAGGAGAACTGAGGGATCCACAGCGGAGCTCTAGCAGTTCACGTCCGCCATGATGGCTCGCTGGCCACGTTCCCTGGCAGCTCGGTCCCTTAAGCCACATTCTGTCCTATAGGTGAAGTGAAATGCTTTTTATGACTCAAGTACACTTGGTTATTCACCCCAAATATTGCTTGGGCATTGCCCTTGGATACCCATTAGACAGATGAGATTGTCTGTAAACTTCAATGAATTGAATAGTTTCACGCATAAAGTTCCTTCTTCAAGAAACCAAAGATCACGAGCCTGTAGGCACTCTGCACAGATGCCCCATTTACATCCAGATGAGTATGTTTGATTCAGCCCTATGGAGTCCATCAAGTTAGAATAGCGAGAAGGTCTAAAGGTACATTATAGGTTTTGAATGAAAAAGTCTTCTTTATGAGACACCTGTATTTACCTCATTGTTGGCCCTGGATTTGTGAGTATGTAAAATCCCGGGCCAGACCGGCCATTCTTACACTCTGGCATTTTCTCAGTAGTCAGCAGACTCGGAGGCTGTTTTGAGAGCTGGGTGAGCTGCCATGACTCAACCACGAGAACCGCATGGTTCTAGTTTCAGCCTCCTGCATTGCGGGCTGGTTTCTACATTTTTGCTGGGCCTTGTTTTGGTTTCCAGTCAGACCCTGGCTCGGCTTACATGTAGCACTGAGATTTTCACTTCCTTTTTGCTAGTACCTGTCCTCCCCCATATCTTAGGACATTAGGTGTCCCAATTCCTCGCCTGTTTATTACTTGTTTATTACTACCAAACCCTTCATGGTCTTCAGCTTCATACTTATCACTCAAGTGCAGGCCCAGCAGGCAGTGTCGGTGCTGTTGCCTGTCTGTGCCTTTAAGAGTAAAGAGGACATAGAGGAAGAGTAAGTGGAGAAACCAGAGAAAGATAGAAAGAAGAGGGAGACAAAGAGGAGGCAGATTAAGAAAGAAGAGAGATGAAAAATTGAGAAAAAAGAGGACAAGTTGGAGGATTAAAAAAGATGAGAGAGAAGAAGAGAATTAGACAGGATAGAAAGGGGAAGAAAGTGAGGGGAGCAAGAAAACGATGATGGATAAAGAAAAGGGCAGGGGAGGAAAGAAGACTGGAGTAAGAAGGAGGAGGGTGAAGGAAAGAGCACTGGTAACAATGAAGGATCAGAAGAAAGGAGGAAGAGGAGGAAGTCATGGAGCTGTTGTGGTTAGAAAAAGTGTGAGGGATTGAGAAAAAGGATGGGAGTAGTAAAAAACTGGAGTGAGGAAAAAATGAGACGAGAAAAGGGCAGTAAATGATGAAAAAATGTGTTGTGAAATGTTCCACTTTTCCCCAATTTGTTTCGAAGAAAGTTTGGGGGTAGAACTCCCAAACCCACTTTGCATTCGTGAAGTTCGCTTGCTGGGCTTTCCTGCTCTGTGTAGGGGCTGCCCTAAAAAGATGTGTGAGGGCTGCTTTTGCCTCCATGTTCCATCCCTGCTAAAATCTACAACAATCATGAAAGGATTTGTCTAGAAGTGAAAAACGAATATCTTGATGGCTTGGTCCCTCGAGGGTGAAAGTCTTGTGGTGAAATGACAGCAATCAATTTACAGAAGTAACATAGTCTACAGATAGCACAAAAGACTTCTTGGCTTTTACACCAAATCAGCTACTCAGCATGTGTATGCTTTCCTTCGCCCAGTAAAAGGTATCACAGTCTTGAGCAACCATCGTTCTCCCTTCTACTAGAGTGACAACGCACAACTTGTCTGCCATCATGTGTATCCAACGAAGAATCTGCAGAATCAGGACTGTGTCCTAGCACTGATTCCCGCCACTAACAGGACGTTTTATAACAAGGGTTGGCAAAGACAAACAGTCAGGCATTGGCTGCCAGCATTTTGATGTCATCAGTGATGTCATCAGTGATGTCACTGACCATGTCATGAGTGATGTAATATGTGACGTCATCAGCAGTGCATTGCGGGGCGCGAGTTATAGTTAGCTGAACTAACTATAACGGGGAATTTCACGGGTTTTGTACGAGTGCAATGTCCAACTAACTATAACTTTCCCTAAAACCTATGGTTTTTTCAGTGAATTTCAAAGGTTTTTTAAATGCTAAACCCTAACTATAACAGGCCTGAAACCTACGGTTTTTTTCAGTGAATTTCAAAGGTTTTTAAAATGCTAATTCCTAACTATAACAAGCCTGAAACCTATGGTTTTTTCAGTGAATTTCAAAGGTTTTTAAATGCTAATTCCTAACTATAACATGTCTGAAACCTATGGTTTTTTTCAGTGAATTTCAAAGGTTTTGTAAATGACAATTTTTAAATGTATTAATTGTTATATTTATTTTTTTTGATACTGATTTACTACATTTTTTAAACTATTTATTTTTAGATATTTTATTTTTTAAATTACATTGTAATTACATTATACATTACATTACAAAATATACTTTCTCAGAATGAATTACTTTAGTTTAAATACTTTGCAAATAGGCAATAGACTTTTAAGTACAGTAGTTACAGTTGTTGCAATGGGCAACACAATTTCAAACACAATGCAACATTGAGCTCAATGTGAATTTCTAGCTAAATGCAATTAGTTACTTTATGGAATACTTTTCTAACCACAGGACTGGATCCTAGATTCAGTCCTGGGACATCTCCTATAAACAGTTGAGTAAAAGTGTTTTGGTTACAGTAGTGATTTTTAAGGAATATTATTGTATTTTAAAAGTTGACACTTAGAAACTTTTTCACATAGAATCACCAATGTTATTCGTAGTTCGGTTGATTTTAGAGGAATATTTGCACAATGGTGAAGGGAGGGGCGGGGCCTGAGGTGACATCTGTGCAAACGCGCCCGTGGCGCGTTTTAAGTTGGGGATTAAGTCCCTTGAATCATGAGGGTCCCTGGGGTCCAACTAGCCCACCCTGTACCTTCAGTATGCGCCAGGGAGCTGCGTTGCAGAGAGGTGTTCAGAGGCCACGCCCCTTTTTGCACCTCTCTGCAATGCAGCTCTGTGGCGCTCTGTGGCGCTTTCTGGACGTACCTGTTGGGCTGGTTGGCCCCCAGGGACCCTCAGGATTGAAGGGGATTTAATTCCCCATCTTAAAACGCGCCACGGGGCCTGTTTGCACACATGTCACCTGAAGCCCCGCCCCCTCCCTTCACCACTGTGCAAACGCGCCCCGTGGCGCGTTTTAAGTTGGGGGATTAAGTCCCCTTGAATCCTGAGGGTCCCTGGAGTCCAACTAGCCCACCTTGTACTTCTAAAAAGCGCCACAGAGCTGCGTTGCAGAGAGGTGTAAAAAGGGGCGTGGCCTCTGTACACCTCTCTGCAACGCAGCCCCCTGGCGCATACTGGAGGTTCCTCGTGGGCTAGTTGGCCCCCAGGGACCCCCAGTATTCAAGGGGAATTACTTCCCCTTAAAACGCGCCAGGGGGCGAGTTTGCAGAGTACTGCAGGGAGGGGGGCAGGGCCTCCGGCACGATGCCGGTCGTTTTTTTTTTTTTTTCAAATTTTTTTTAATTTGAGGGGGGCTGCGTGGCCCCCCTTCCCTTGGCCACTTTTGGCCCCGGGGACCCCATCCCCCGGGGCCTGAGCATTTTATTTTATTTTTTTAATCAAATAAAAAACGGGAAGGGGGTCGCGTGGCCCCCCTTCCCTGGGCCTGTATTGGCCCCAGGGACCCCATCCCCCGGGGCATGCCCTCGAGTTTTATTTTTTTAATTTGGAGGGGGCTGCTCGGCCCCCTCCTCAGGCCATTTAAGGCCCCGGGACCCCATCCCCGGGGCCTGGCCTCTGGTTGGGGACTGTGGGGGTCCCCAATTCCCCCACAGTCCCGCCGGCTCCCCGTGTCCTACGGGAGCCGGCATTGCTTTCCACATGGGGAGCAGCTAACATGCTGCTCCCCATGTGGAAAGCATTGGTTTGCATTTTGAAAGAGAGAGCAGGTTTCCTGCTCTCTCTTTCAAAATGCAAACTAAGTTTGCTATGACAGGACGGGAGCCGCGAGGCTCCCGTCCTGTCATAGCAAACTGCAGTGTCCCGGGGGTAGGCACCCCGGGACACTGCAGGAGCCGGCCCTGGGGGGTGGCGGTCCCCAGGGCCATCAAGGGCTCCAGGAGGGGGGCCGCATGGCCCCCCTCCCAACCATTTCACAGCCCCGGGGCTTTGGGGGTCCGTAATGGACCCCCATATTCAAATCTTTAGTGCCCCGGGGAGGTGGCGGTCCCCGGGGCGTGTGGGGAGGCTGGAGCCCCCCCCACACAGGTGAAAATAATTTTTTTTAAAAGAAGCCCCGGGGGGTGGCGGTCCCCGGGGCTGCGGGAGGGCCAAGAGCCCTCCCGCACCATTATTTTTTATCCGTTCAGTAGTTTCTGAGAAAATCACAAATAAAATCACATATATATCTATGGACGAGTAGGGTCCGCGCACCCTGAGCGCACCCTGCGCGCACCGTCCCGATCACGAGCTGCATGCTAATTGGCTGTCAGCTGGCTGTCAACATTCCGATTCAGGAAGTGTTGGCAGCCATTTTGTCCCTCGGTAGAACCGAGGCACAGAAACAAGTGCGCAAAACGCACAAAGGGGGCAGGGTAGAAACACCCTGACCCCCTAGGTCTGCTCAGGGGGTCCCACAAGGACCCCCTGGTCAGAAAAAAGCATTTTTTAAAAAAATCGGCGAGATGCGTTTAGGGTGCGCGAATCCCGCCGAGAAAAAAAAAAAAGCACAAGAAACACGTCGCCAACGCACAAAGGGGGCAGGGTAGAAACACCCTGACCCCCTAGGCCTGCTCAGGGGTCCCACAAGGACCCCTGGGCAGAAAAAGCATTTTTTCTTTTAAATCGGCAAGATGCGCTCAGGGTGCGCGGATCCTGCCGAAAAAAAATCGAAGCGCGTCTCCCGCGCTTCTATGTTAATTTGCCCCCGGGTGGGCCAAGTCCCGGGGGCATGGTGGGGGGGTTAATTTAATGTGGGGGCCTCTAAGGCTCCCAAGCCCCGGGGACCGCCACCCCCGGGGCTTTCAAAAATAATGGTGCGGGAGGGCTCTTGGCCCTCCCGCAGCCCCGGGGACCGCCACCCCCGGGGCTTCTTTTTAAAAATTATTTTGACCTGTGTGGGGGCTCCAGCCCCCCACACGCCCGGAGACCGCCACCTCCCCGGGGCACTAAAGATTTGAATATGGGGGTCCGTTACGGACCCCAAAGCCCCGGGACCACCACCTCCCCGGGGCTGTGAAATGGTTGGGAGGGGGCGCGCGGCCCCCTCCTGGAGCCCTTGATGGCCCTGGGGACCGCCACCCCCAGGGCCGGCTCCTGCAGTGTCCCGGGTGCCTACCCCGGGACACTGTAGTTTGCTATGACAGGACGGGAGCCTCGCGGCTCCCGTCCTGTCATAGCAAACTTGGTTTGCATTTTGAAAGAGAGAGCAGGAAACCTGCTCTCTCTTTCAAAATGCAAACTCAATAGCTTTCCACATGGGGAGCAGCATGTTAGCTGCTCCCCATGTGGAAAGCAATGCCGGCTCCCGTAGGACACGGGGAGCCGGTGGGACTGTGGGGGATTGGGGACCCCCACAGTCCCCAACCAGAGGCCAGGCCCCGGGGGATGGGGTCCCCGGGGCCATAAGTGGCCAGGGAGGGGGCCACGCAGCCCCCTCCCCAAATAAAAAAATAAATAAAAAAAAGGGCAAGGCCGGCCCCGGGGATGGGGTCCCCGGGGCCTTAAATGGCCTGAGGAGGGGGCCGCGCAGCCCCCTCCAAATTAAAAAATAAAACTCGAGGGCATGCCCCGGGGATGGGGTCCCCGGGGCCAATACAGGCCCAGGGAAGGGGGCCACGCGGCCCCCTTCCCGTCTTTTTTTTTATTAAAAATAAAATAAAATGCTCAGGCCCCGGGGATGGGGTCCCCGGGGCCAAAGTGGCCAAGGGAAGAGGGGCCACGCAGCCCCCTCCCATTAAAAAAATTTAGAAAAAAAAAACGACCGGCATCGTGCCGGAGGCCCCGCCCCTCCCTGCAGTACTCTGCAAACGCTCCCCTGGCGCTTTTTAAGAAGGGAAGTAATTCCCTTGAATACTGGGGGTCCTGAGGCCAACTAGCCCACCAGGAACCTTCCAGTATGCGCTAGGGGCTGCGTTGCAGAGAGGTGTACAGAGGCCACGCCCCTTTTTACACCTCTATCGCAACGCAGCTCTGTGGCGCTTTTTAGAAGTACATGGTGGGCTAGTTGGACTCCAGGGACCCTCAGGATTCAAGGGGACTTAATCCCCCAACTTAAAACGCGCCACGAGGCGCGTTTGCACAGTGGTGAAGGGAGGGGCGGGGCTTCAGGTGACATGTGTACAAACAGGCCTCGTGGCGCGTTTTAAGATGGGGAATTAAATCCCTTCAATCCTGAGGGTCCCTGGGGCCAACTAGCCCAACAGGTACGTCCAGAAAGCGCCACAGAGCTGCATTGCAGAGAGGTGCAAAAGGGGCGTGGCCTCTGAACACCTCTCTGCAACGCAGCTCCCTGGCGCATACTGGAGGTACAGGGTGGGCTAGTTGGACCCCAGGGACCCTCATGATTCAAGGGGACTTAATCCCCCAACTTAAAACGTGCCACGGGGCGCGTTTGCACAGATGTCACCTCAGGCCCGCCTCCTCCCTTCACCATTGTGCAAATATTCCTCTAAAATCAACCGAACTACGAATTCCTATTTACTCACCTGTTATCAGGAGAGACCTCAGTGCTGCATCTTTCAGCCCAGTACTGATCCTGAAAAGTAATTTTAACTGTACTTACCAGTAACTTGAATTTCCTTCCATAGGCTAACATTGACTGGTTTCACTTGGAAATTCTTCTAAGTGTGGAGTTTTGGAACTTTATAATATTCCTCTAAAATCAGCCAAAATACGAATTCCGATTTACTCACCTGTTATCAGGAGAGACCTCAGTGCTGCATCTTTCAGCCCAGTACTGATCCTGAAAAGTAATTTTAACCGTACTTACCAGTAACTTGAATTTCCTTCCATAGGCTAACATTGACTGGTTTCACTTGGAAATTCTTCTAAGTGTGGAGTTTTGGAACTTTATAATATTCCTCTAAAATCAGCCAAAATACGAATTCCGATTTACTCACCTGTTATCAGGAGAGACCTCAGTGCTGCATCTTTCAGCCCAGTACTGATCCTGAAAAGTAATTTTAACCGTACTTACCAGTAACTTATATTTCCTTCCATAGGAATCCATTGTCTGGTTTTCAGCAGAAAAGTTTCAAAGTGTTGATTTTCACAAACTACAAATATTCCTTAAAAATCGTCTGTATGACTTAAACGCATTCTTTCAACTGTTTACAGGAGATGCACCAGTGCTGGATCCAGGATCCACCACTGAGTAAGAAAAAGTAACGATAACACTACTTACCTGCTAAGTGAATTTCCTCCCATAGGATAACATTGGTGATTCTATGTGAAAAAGTTTCTAAGTGTCAACTTTTAAAATACAATAATATTCAGTAAAAATCACTACTGTAACCAAAACACTTTTACTAAACTGTTTACAGGAGATGTCCCAGGACTGAATCTAGGATCCAGTCCTGTGGTTAGAAAAGTATTCCATAAAGTAACTAATTGCATTTAGCTAGAAAGTCACATTGAGCTCAATGTTGCATTGTGTTTGAAATTGTGTTGCCCATTGCAACAACTGTAACTACTGTACTTAAAAGTCTATTGCCTATTTGCAAAGTATTTAAACTAAAGTAATTCATTCTGAGAAAGTATATTTTGTAATGTAATGTATAATGTAATTACAATGTAATTTAAAAAATAAAATATCTAAAAATAAATAGTTTAAAAAAATGTAGTAAATCAGTATCAAAAAAAATAAATATAACAATTAATACATTTAAAAATTGTCATTTACAAAACCTTTGAAATTCACTGGAAAAAACCATAGGTTTCAGACATGTTATAGTTAGGAATTAGCATTTAAAAAACCTTTAAAATTCACTGAAAAAACCATAGGTTTCAGGCTTGTTATAGTTAGGAATTAGCATTTTAAAAACCTTTGAAATTCACTGAAAAATCCATAGGTTTCAGGCCTGTTATAGTTAGGGTTTAGCATTTAAAAAACCTTTGAAATTCATTGAAAAACCATAGGTTTTAGGGAAAGTTATAGTTAGTTGGACATTGCACTCGTACAAAACCCGTGAAATTCCCCCGTTATAGTTAGTTCAGCTAACTATAACTCGTGCCCCCGCAATGCACTGCTGATGACGTCACATATTACATCACTCATGACATGGTCAGTGACATCACTGATGACATCACTGATGACATCTCAAATGACATCACTGATGACATCATCCATGTGAGAATTTAATGCATCGTCTCACACCCTAATATAACTTTTGATACACCCACTCTAAATTACAGACTGCCACTCTCAAAACCATACACACTCCAATACCAATAAGTACATACCCACTCACTGATTCTTAGGTCTACACACACACATCTACTCACTCACCCGTACAGTCACTCATACTTACAGTCACTCAGTACAGGACTAGCATATGCACTCATACACCTATATAAACACTCACACAACGCAACTCATCCATAGAGGTACTCACACACCTAGTCAGTCATGCAAATAATTAATCACACTCCAATTTACTCACCTATACAGTTATACACACCAGCTCACTTACTCATAAAAATACCAGCACATTCTTACGCTCCTATGCAATCACTGATGCAAGCACACACTCATCCATATAGCCACTCTCACAATCACACACTCTCACTTATAGCCATTTATATACTCCAACACACATATATACTGCCTTTCACATATGTAGTTACTCACACATGTACCACTGAGATATACATTCAATCACTAACACACCCATACACACACTCACCCACCCATACAGTCCATCACAGACGCACTCTTGAAACCATGCACCCAGTGAATCACCCACTCACACATCTATGCAGAGTCACACACACCCCACCCACACAAACACTGAGGCACCCATACAGATACTCAGAGAACCAATCCATAACCCATATAGACACTCATTTAGCTAGTCAGAAACCCATGCAGCTGCTTACACAACAACAGACAGACGGATACAGACATTCACACAGTTTAGTCACTCACCCATGCATCCAGTAAGATACGTTTAATCACTCACTTATAGACTCAGTCACGCACCTACTAAATCATCCATTCAGACGCTTATACACCCACTCATTCTTCAATACGCCTTTCCCTATATATATTAAACATAGTTAAACTTTACAGAATCACACAGTCACTGGATGATGTCATCAGTGATGATGTCATCAGTGATGTCATCAGTGATGTCATTTGAGATGTCATCAGTGATGTCATCAGTGATGTCACTGACCATGTCATGAGTGATGTAATATGTGACGTCATCAGCAGTGCATTGCGGGGGCGCGAGTTATAGTTAGCTGAACTAACTATAACGGGGGAATTTCACGGGTTTTGTACGAGTGCAATGTCCAACTAACTATAACTTTCCCTAAAACCTATGGTTTTTTCAATGAATTTCAAAGGTTTTTTAAATGCTAAACCCTAACTATAACAGACCTGAAACCTATGGTTTTTTCAGTGAATATATATATATATATATATATATATATATATATATATATATATATATATATTATCTACTGGCGGTCGCCAGTAGATAGTTATAGTTACAACCTATTATCCATAGGAAATCCGCGACATTCTATTTGAAATAACTCTCTTGCCGGTTGACGTATCTTCGCGAAATTTTCAAACTTCGTGGGGCGCTCCGGTCCGCTCCTACCCTGAAAGTCTCGGGGTGATACGTCAAGCGGGGGCCGAGAAAAAGGGGGTCCCAAAATGCGTTTTCCCCATGCATTTTCCCATAGGAAACTTTAGACACGGCTACAGCCCGAACTGCTGAACGGAATTACACCAAATTTGGCAAAGAGGTAGTTCTTGGTTCAGAAAGAACCCTTTTGTTAAATGGTGTAAATCCGTTCAGTAGTTGCTGAGAAAATGAAAAGTAAAAAGTTAGTGATATCTAGGGACGAGTAGGGTCCGCGTACCCTCCCGATCACGAGCTGCATGTTAATTGGCTGTCAGCTGGCTGTCAACATTCCGATTCAGGAAATGTTGGCAGCCATTTTGTCCCTCGGTAGAACCGAGGGACAGAAACAAGTGCGCAAAGCGCCCAAAGGGGGCAGGGTAGAAACACCCTGACCCCTAGGTTTGCTCAGGGGTCCCACAAGGACCCCTGGGCAAAAAATTTTTTTTTTTTAAAAATCGGCAGGATGCGCTCAGGGTGCGCGAATCCTGCCGGAAATCGAAGCGCGGTCTCCGCGCTTCGATGCACTGGCCTCGGGTGGCCCAAGTCCCGGGGGCATGGTGGGGGATAATTTAATGTGTGGGGGCCTCAAAGGCCTCCCAAGCCCCGGGGACCGCCACCCCCGGGGCTTTTTTAAAAATGGTGCGGGAGGGCTCTGAGCCCTCCCGCAGCCCCGGGGACCACCACCTCCCCGGGCTTTTTAAAATAATGACAAAACCTGTGTGGGGGCTCCAGCCCCCACACGCCCGAGGACCGCCACCTCCCGGGGCACTAAACATTTAAATATGGGGGTCCGTTACGGACCCCAGAGCCCCGGGACCACCACCTCCCGGGGCTTTGAACTGAATGGGAGGGGGCCGCGCGGCCCCCTCCTGGAGCCCTTGATGGCCCTGGGGACCACCAGGGCCGGCTCCTGCAGTGTCCCGGGTGCCTACCCCGGGACACTGTAGTTTGCTATGGCAGGACGGAGCCTCGCGGCTCCCGTCCTGCCATAGCAAACTGTTTTGGATATTGGAAGAGAGCAGGGAAACCTGCTCTCTCTTCCAATATCCAAAGCCGACTGCTTTTCCACATGGGGAGCAGCATGTCAGCTGCTCCCCATGTGGAACAGCAATGCCGGCTCCCAAGAGACGTGGGGAGCCGGCGGGACTGTGGGGGATTGGGGACCCCCCACAGTCCCCTACGGAGAGGGCCAGCCCCGGGGGATGGGGTCCCCGGGGCAAGTAGTGGCTCGGGAGGGGGCCACGTGCCCCCTCCCCAAAAAAGAGGAAAATTTAAAAAAAATGGAAAGGCCGGCCCGGGAGATGGGGTCCCAGGGGCCTTAAAATGCCCAGAGGAGGGGGGCCACGCTGCCCCCTCAAAAAATAAATATAGAGGCCATGCCCGGGGGATGGGGTCCCCGGGGCCAATACAGGCCCAGGGAAGGGGGCCACGCGGCCCCCTTCCCGTTTTTTTTAAAGGTAATTTAAAAAAAGGTGTAAGGCCCTGGGGGATGGGGTCCCCAGGGCCCAAAAAAGAAAAAGGAAGGGGGCCACACAGCCCCCTTCAGGGGAGAAAAAAAAACAAAAACAAAAACGATCGGCCCCGCAGGCCCCGCCCCCTTCCTTCACCACTCTGCAAACGCGCCCCTGGCGCGTTTGCAGAGGAGGAACAATTCCCCTTGAATACTGGGGGTCCCTGGGGGCCAACTAGCCCACCAGGTACCTCCAGTATGCGCCAGGGGCTGCCTTGCAGAGAGGTGTACAGAGGCCACGCCCTTTTACACCTCTCTGCAACGCAGCTCTGTGGCGCTTTTGGAGGTGTATGGTGGGCTAGTTGGACTCCGGGGACCCTCAGGATTCAAGGGGACTTAATCCCCAACTTAAAACGCGCCACGGGGCGCGTTTGCACAGTGGTGAAGGGAGGGGCGGGGCTTCAGGTGACATGTGTGCAAACAGGCCCCGTGGCGCGTTTTAAGATGGGGAATTAAATCCCCTTCAATCCTGAGGGTCCCTGGGGGCCAACTAGCCCAACAGGTACATCCAGAATGCGCCACAGAGCTGCGTTGCAGAGAGGTGTAAAGGGGTGTGGCCTCTCTACACGTCTCTGCAACGCAGCCCGCTGGCGCATATTGGAGGTTCCTGGTGGTCTAGTTGGCCCCTAGGGACCCTCAGGATTCAAGGGGACTTAATCCCCCAACTTAAAACGCGCCACGGGGCGCGTTTGCAAAGATGTCACCTCAGGCCCCGCCCCCTCCCTTCACCATTGTGCAAATATTCCTCTAAAATCAGCCGAAATAGGAATTCCGATTTACTCACCTGTTATCAGGAGAGACCTCAGTGCTGCATCTTTCAGCCCAGTACTGATCCTGAAAAGTAATTTTAACCGTACTTACCGGTAACTTGAATTTCCTTCATAGGCTAACATTGACTGGTTTCACTTGGAAATTCTTCTAAGTGTGGAGTTTTGGAACTTTAAAATATTCCTCTAAAATCAGCCGAAATACGAATTCCGATTTACTCACCTGTTATCAGGAGAGACCTCAGTGCTGCATCTTTCAGCCCAGTACTGATCCTGAAAAGTAATTTTAACCGTACTTACCGGTAACTTGAATTTCCTTCATAGGCTAACATTGACTGGTTTCACTTGGAAATTCTTCTAAGTGTTGATTTTTGAAACATACAAATATTCCTCTAAAATCAGCCGAAATCCGAATTCTGATTTACTCACCTGTTATCAGGAGAGACCTCAGTGCTGCATCTTTCAGCCCAGTACTGGTCCTGAAAAGTAATTTTAACCGTACTTACCAGTAACTTATATTTTCTTCCATAGGAATCCATTGTCTGGTTTTCAGCAGAAAACTTTCAAAGTGTCGATTTTCACAAACTACAAATATTCCTTAAAAATCGCCTGTATGACTTAAACGCATTCATTCAACTGTTTACAGGAGATGCACCAGTGCTGGATCCAGGATCCAACACTGAGTAAGAAAAAGTAACGATAACAGTTTTTACCTGCTAAGTGAATTTCCTTCCATAGGATAACATTGGTGATTCTATGAGAAAAAGTTTCCAAGTGTCAACTTTTAAAATACAATAATATTCCTTAAAAATCACGACTGTAACCAAAACGCTTTTACTCAACTGTTTACAGGAGATGTACCAGGACTGAATCTAGGATCCAGTCCTGTGGTTAGAAAAGTAATCCATAAAGTAACTAATTGCATTTAACTAGAAATTCACATTGAGCTGAATGTTGCATTGTGTTTGAAAATGTGTTGCCCATTGCAACAACTGTAACTACTGTACTTAAAAGTCTATTGCCTATCTGCAAAGTATTTAAACTAAAGTAATTCATTAAGAGAAAGTATTTTTTGTAATGTAATGTATAATGTAATTACAATGTAATTTAAAAAATAAAATATGTAAAAAAAAATTGTTTCTAAAAATGTACTAAATCAGTATGAAAAAAATTAATATAACAATTAATACATTTAAAAATTGTCATTTACAAAACCAAAAAAAACGTAGGTTTCAGGCACGTTATAGTTAGAAATTAGCATTTAAAAAACCTTTGAAATTCACTGAAAAAACCATAGGTTTCAGACACGTTATAGTTACAAATTAGCATTTAAAAAACCTTTGAAATTCACTGAAAAAACCATAGGTTTCAGACACGTTATAGTTACAAATTAGCATTTAAAAAACCTTTGAAATTCACTGAAAAAACCATAGGTTTTAGGGACAGTTATAGTTACTTGGACATTGCACTCGTACAAAACCCGTGAAATTCCCCGTTATAGTTAGTTCAGCTAACTATAACTCGCGCCCGCAATGCACTGCTGATGACGTCACATATTACATCACTCATGACATGGTCAGTGACATCACTGATGACATCACTGATGACATCTCAAATGACATCACTGATGACATCATCCACGTGATAATCTGATGCACCTCCTCACACCCTAATATAACCTTTGATACACCCACTCTAAATTACAGACTGCCATTCGCAAAACCATAGACACTCCAACACCAATAACTACATACCCACTCACTGATTCTTAGGTCTACACACACACATCCACTCACTCACCCGTACAGTCACTCATACTTACGGTCACTCAGTACAGGACTATCATATGCACTCTTACTCCTATATAGACACTCAAACAACGCCACTCATCCATAGAGATACTCACACACCTAGTCAGTCATGCAAATAATTAAACACACTGCCATTTACTCACCTATAAAGTTATACACACACCAGCTCACTTACTCATACAAATAGTAGCACATTGTTACGCTCTTATACAATCACTGATACAAGCACACAATCATCCATACAGCCACTATCACAATCACTCACTCTTGCTTATAGCTATTTATATACTCCAACACACATATATACTGCCTTTCACATATGTAGTTACTCACACATGTACCACTGGGACATACATTCACTCACTAACACACTCTTACACACACTTACCCACCCATACAGTCTATCACAGATGCACTCTTGAAACCATCCACCCAGTGAATCACCCACTCACACATCTATGCACAGAGTTGCACACACCCCTCCCACACAAACACTCAGGCACCCATACAGATACTCAGACAAGCATTCAATAACTCATATAGACACTCATTTAGCTATTCACAAACACATGCAGCCACTTACACAGCAACAGACAGACAGATACAGACATACACCCAGTTTAGTCACTAACCCATGCATTCAGTAAGATACGTTAAATCACTCACTTATAGAGTCAGTCACGCACCTACTAAATCATCCATACAGACACTTACACACCCACTCATTCTTCAATACGTCTTTTCCTATATATTTTAAAAATATTTAAACTTTACAGAAACACACAGTCACTGGATGATGTCATCAGTGATGTCTTTTGAGATGTCATCAGTGATGTCATCAGTGATGTCACTGACCATGTCATGAGTGATGTAATATGTGACGTCATCAGCAGTGCATTGCGGGGGCGCGAGTTATAGTTAGCTGAACTAACTATAACGGGGGAATTTCACGGGTTTTGTACGAGTGCAATGTCCAAGTAACTATAACTGTCCCTAAAACCTATGGTTTTTTCAGTGAATATATATATATACGATGCTTTGACAAGCTTTGTTGCCGCTCTGTTACCCAGCGAGATTAAAGGAATATGCACGACGATGAGTGGCGCTTTCAATGTGGGAGTTTTTTGCATATGGATATATAGCGGCCATTCCCAGGTCGCGAAGGCGCCCCGCTGCGAACTATGCGGCTCCAGTGCTCTGTATTTCATGGCACATTTGGAACGTCGTTTTCCGGTTGCTGTGGAAGGATTACAAAGAGCGGCAGCCAGGCAAGTTGATAGCAGCCCATTGTGGATTTTAATTTTGATTGATGGAGGACATTGCGGCGTCTACTAAAGACTATTAGCGAACTACTATGACCAAGATGCACTTTTGCTCACGCCCGTGTGGGCGGAGGATATTTAAATAACTGCTGACGCAATATGAATCATTGCTGCTTTCTCCATGTAATGCCAGAACCAGTGAACAAGGGCGAATGTGCGCCCGAAACGCGTATGGACTTTTTTGGCGAATTGTGATGCTTTGACAAGCTTTGTTGCCGCTCTGTTACCCAGCGAGATTAAAGGAATATGCACGACGATGAGTGGCGCTTTCAATGTGGGAGTTTTTTGCATATGGATATGTAGCGGCCATTCCCAGGTCGCGAAGGCGCCCCGCTGCGAACTATGCGGCTCCAGTGCTCTGTATTTCATGGCACATTTGGAACGTCGTTTTCCGGTTGCTGTGGAAGGATTACACAGAGCGGCAGCCAGGCAAGTTGATAGCAGCCCATTGTGGATTTTAATTTTGATTGATGGAGGACATTGCAGCGTCTACTAAAGACTATTAGCGAACTACTATGACCAAGATGCACTTTTGCTCACGCCCGTGTGGGCGGAGGATATTTAATTAACTGCTGACGTAATATGAATCATTGCTGCTTTCTCCATGTAATGCCAGAACCAGTGAACAAGGGCGAATGTGCGCCCGAAACGCGTATGGACTTTTTTGGCGAATTGTGATGCTTTGACAAGCTTTGTTGCCGCTCTGTTACCCAGCGAGATTAAAGGAATATGCACGACGATGAGTGGCGCTTTCAATGTGGGAGTTTTTTGCATATGGATATGTAGCGGCCATTCCCAGGTCGCGAAGGCGCCCCACTGCGAACTATGCGGCTCCAGTGCTCTGTATTTCATGGTACATTTGGAACGTCGTTTTCCGGTTGCTGTGGAAGGATTACACAGAGCGGCAGCCAGGCAAGTTGATAGCAGCCCATTGTGGATTTTAATTTTGATTGATGGAGGACATTGCTGCGTCTACTAAAGACTATTAGACTATTATATATTTCCCCAATGTCAATTCCTTGAATGCGCGTCCAAGCGCAGAAACAGACACAGACCTCAATGGATGCTTAAAGAAATTATTGTAGTTGCTTGGTTCGTATATATATATATATGAATCATCAAATTGTACTTGGTTCTCATTGTATGGCCTTTCAATGACTGAAATGCCGAGTCAGAATTACAACCTGTGACTGTGCAGTTACTGCTCCTGCACCGTAACAAGAAGATACTCCCTTAAGTTTTTAAAACATGATTAAATGTCTTCAGGTTGGAACTTTTTTCTCAGCATCACTTTAGCAAGCAACGAAAGAGGCTATCCACCAGTGCTCAATAAATTTAGCATCCGGATCGCAATGCGAGACAATTAGTTTTTGGGGATCTCGTTCTTCCAGAGGGACCGATGTATCAGCACATGGCCGTCATCCATTCACTCTTCCAGTGTAAAGAAATTAAATGCCATTACATTGAGTAAGACTAATATATGTCATTGACAGCATTTCAAAATGTCAAAAATGTGGGATCAAACACTATATAAAAATGCTTATTTCATTGATTATCCCCACCACCATATCTTTCCATTATAGGTATAAAGACATTCTACTTCCTTCAAGCCTTTATCTTTGTCATTAATAGTTTCTTGCCACTACTCTGGGTCTGGGTCCATTCCATTTTTCATCTTCTACCGCTTCCCTCATACTTTATAAATTCTCTAGCATCATGAATTCTCTCGGAGGTTTAATGTTATGTAGACATGTTAATGTATTCAATTAATTAAGAATGAATTTTCCTTAAACTAATCTCCATCTCTGGTGTGAGGACGCCAATAAAGGACACATTCTATATGTTGGGGAAACTCACAAAACAGAAAAAAACTATTTAATTATTTTTAACCTAGATGTGTGCATGAAAAGGCAGCTCCCATAAATGGATGAACAAGTGGATGAAACCGAGACGACATACACAGATGCAAGCAAAACTGGCATGATGATGTCAAGACTGTAAGTGGCGTCTAGGCACTTTGGTGCACCCTACTGCTTTCAACCCTAAAAGAATGAAAATCAGTTTCCCCCGGGGAGAAACTATTTGTTCCTTGAAGAGCCTCTTATGCCTGCTCTAACAAGAATTATACATTGTGCAAAGGGATTTACTCATACCCTTGACAAGGGTCATTTCCAGAGTGGGAGGAGGTCAGAGAGGAGTTGTGACTACTTACAAACTTTAGAGCCTGTGGATGTGTCCAAGCTTTCTAGCTAAGCCGTGGCCTTTAATGTATAGTGCTTGTTACTGCAGACTTTTGGAAGACTGCAAACAACATCCGTTCTCAGTAAGCTACTCTTTTCCTTTCTTATCTTTTTCTTTCTTCCAATGGGCTTATCTACTTGTAGGTTAACAGTTGTTTTTTCATTTAAAACTTCTATTTTCTCGATGCCTTGAGCTTTTTGTGTCTCTGGCTCCTCCCTTGGTCCTATTTTACACTGCGGCCTTACACCAGGGAGCACTGGCGTAACGAAACTTGAGGGGGCCTCCCTGCAAGGCACGTGGAGGGCCCCTCTCCGGGCTCAATCAGGAGCTCTGCAGCCAGAGTGATGTGCTGAAGGGGCCCCTTGGAGCTTGGGGCCCCCCCCTCACCGCGGGGTCTGCGGGGGCCTGTGTTACGCCCATGCCAGGGAGGTTAATTTGATGGTCCACTAGGTATTGCAACACCGTCGATTGCATTTCCAAAAGATGATCTATATTTGTTATGGATTTTTCTAGCAATAAGAGAATTGATTCAAGTATCTTTTGGAGAATGAAAAAGGCATCCGATGGAATTTCTTGTTTGCAATTGGAATGGACAGGGGACAGAAGTGGGAAATCTGGAGAATAAGATAGTTTATCTTCTGTATTAGATGGGTTACTTGGAGTACTATTGAATAATTCCAGCGTCTCTTTAGGACACTTAACTTCGTTTATTTGGGAATATTGACTTATGTTTATATCGGGAAGTGTAAAATCTTGAATATAGTTTCCTTTTACAGAGTCTGTTCGGGACTGTCGGATCCAATCTTTCAAGGTTGAGGTGTTTTATTGATTCTTCTCTTCGTTAAGTTCTGGCAGAGTCACCTGTTGCTTTACCTCATTTTCCCCTTCCTCCTCTGCACCATTTTGTTTTCCTCTATCTTCTATCTCTGTTCCAATTGCCTTTGTGACTTGCAATGATGGGGGTGGAAAACATTCTGTGATTGTATGGAACCCTGGTAGGGCTCCTATGTGTGCTGATCTCATTTTGCTTTTCCTCAACGATTGTACTGTTCCTTATCTTTTCATAAATATTGTTCGGCTCCTTAATTTTTTAAATGCCATGGAAGAAAGAAAAACATAAAAAAGGAAAAGAAAAAGGGAATGGCAGAGACAGTGTATTCCCTACGGAAATTATTTAAAGAAATAAAAGCTATGAAGCGCAACCAATAACATCACTTCAAAACACAGTGGAAAAAACCCTCCCTAGCTATCCGATTTTTAATTTGAAAAAGAAGCCACCTCAACTAGATCAAAGTATAACGGATCCATTAACAGAGACGAGGCCAAATGAGGAGTTAGAACAAAAGACAAATTCATTAAAGAATTCCTTTACCAGTATGAAATTAATAACTATCAAGAGAAAGAAAAGGGGCAAATGAAGAATCACAAAGAAAAAACACGTCTAAATTTTTTTTTGAAGGACTCGATAGCTCTGCTAGGGTCGAAATAAAGGATGAAAAGATTAGTGGGAATGAAGAAATATCTATGTTTGTGAATACCCAGGAGCAAGCTATAAGAGCCCTATTTGCTAGTCAAGATCCCCCGCCGGAATTAAACCCACTGGCACGAGAATTTAAAAGTACGGCTCAATTAAGAGTAATCATTGTCCACCACAGCCAATAAGAGATGGAGGGACAAGCGCAGAGTCAATAGAACAAATTGACCCTCGAATTTCTTTTTAACGCGTTTGAGATAATCGAACTTTTTTCAACATCCTATGATCCCTTGAATCGACAGAAGATTTTAAAGTTATTACGAAGCCTGTCTTCTTTGCAGTCACTTACATCACCAGAGATAAAGTTGGTGACTTTTCCTGACAGTCTGGATACCACCTCTGTCCAGATGGAATTCTGGTCTAATGTGATTCCTGCTATAGTCTTGAAGGAAAGTGAAAATCTGCATAAAAAGGGGTTTGATGTAATAGCTGTAAGAAACAAACCCGTGCCAGTTCCATGTGGTCCAGACATGAGAAAGTCCAAAGTCAACTACCAGGCTACTAATACAACAACTTTAAAAGGAGAGTATAATTTGGGTCCGTCGGATAAACTAATAATAAGCATCAAGGATGGAGGTAGACGGATATGGAACCACGATGAAAACCATATAAGTAACAGTCAAAATGATAATGTTTGGTCATGGCTACCAAACAACCTGAATGGAAACAAACATGATAAGATTGCTAAGCTTCCTTTTTAGCAATAGCCTCACTATTGTCTTGTGGAATATAGCGGGTCTAGACTTCGATAAAATATCTCAGTTGCTAGGTATCCAACCTTCAATAGTATGCCTCCAGGAAACTTGGTTAGTTGATAATTTTGACTCAGAACAACTATTTTGTCTTCAATACTCCAGCCATAAAGACAAGACGAGGGCATGCAAAGGCAGGCTTGGCTATCCTGTTATCAGAAGAACTAATTTGGGACTTTGAAATAATCCACTTTACTAGTCCTAATGTTCAGTGTCTTAAGCTAAAGTACTCAGACAAAAATGCTCGTGCTAAGTCAATATTTTTGTTTAACATTTATGTTCCTCCTGGTCTTGAACATGATATAGTGCTTTTAAACATATTTGACCAAATGGACATTAAACTAGGTTCTAACAAGAATGCACAGGTACTTTTAATGGGCGATTTCAAAGCAAATATTTCCAATCCTCTACTGCACACATATCGTAACTCCGAGCTCGAAGAACCCTGTTTTATCCTGGCTTTAGTCCTCCCAGACCCTATCAGGGCCGATAAGAGAGGGAAAATGCTACTGGATCAAATTAATGAAATCAATGGGATAATCCTAAATGGCAAAATGAGAGGAGATGTGCCAGGCTCTTATAAGCGGAAAGGTCCAACAGGGCTATCTATATTGGACTATGTTATTAGTAGTTATGACCTATTCAACAAATTTCACAGTTTCTCTACACAATTTGTCCAAAGTAGCGACCACGCAATACTTCTCCTGGAAACAGACCTCTGTCTACAGCCAGTTTCTACATGGTCACTATCATATGGGAGGGGAGAGGTATCAATCCAACAAAAGCCAGGCCGATTATTTTGGAGCAGCGAGAACCAGAAGCTAATTAAAAAAGAAATTAATAGGATAATACAGTTCCAGTTGCTTGAACAAACTAACAAAAGAGTCAAACCAATTTCCTATTTTGAAAGCACTATAATTTTAATATCTAGTACTCTGCAGAGGAAGCCTTCCTCCATTAAAAATAGCCCCTTAAAAAAGAAAGACTCTATAGTGAATCCTCTATCCAGAAAATTAAATAAGTTAATCAGGCTTCAATTTATTAACTTCTTGCCATCCAGGAAAGCCAAAATCTCCTTCCTAAAGAAAAGACGAAAAAGACTCCGCATGAAAGATACTAGAACATAAATGGACAGAAATTGGGTAGATCTTCAAGAAGCAGTGCGGCAAAAAACACCAAGGCCTTCTGGGGTATAATTGCAGAAGCCAGTGGGAATAAACTACCCCGGACAGCAACACCAGTCCCACAGAAAGAATGGGTTGTTTATCTAAACTGTATGGAAAGAACCTATCAACTATTGACATTGGAAAATCTTTAATGGTTGGAACCTGCAGTGAGATCGATCAGCAGATAAAGTCGCCTGCAGAAAAGCAAATTGTCTTATATATAAGGAAAGCGAGAGACACAGCAGCAATGGGACCAGATAGGATCCCGGTGAAGATTCTAAAGGAAAACAACGAAGAATGGAGTAAACTCTTGGCCCCTCTATTTATGTACTGCTACCAAACTGGCCATATTCCAAGTTCTTGGTTGGACAGTATAGTTGTCCCTCTCCTGAAAAAAGGTTCCAGACTCTCCCCGAGTAATTATCAACAAATTGCCCTCTTGGACGCTACAGGAAAGATATTTGCGACCAGCATTTTGGACCACCTGAACGACTGGGCCACATCCAGGGGGTAATTCCCATGGTCCAAGCAGGCTTCCGTCGAAATCACTCTGTGATTGATAATATCGCCATTCTGCAAACTATTATCAACAAATATGTAGTTAGCAAAGCCCAGGTAGTCTATAGTTTATTTGTCGACTTTTCCACAGCTTTTGATAAGGTGGATAGGCCTTCCCTGTGGAGAAAACTATTGAAACTAGGTGTCCCGGCAACCTTATTAAGAATAATAGCAGCTCTTAATACATCTACATGGTGTAAAGGGCAGATGGGAGGAGACAAGGGTCTAACCCGGGAGATTCCCACACAGAATGGCCTTAAACAGGGATGCTTACTTCTCATCTATTCCTTAGCGACTTGCCGGATTGTTTTCAGGAGGTAAATAATTTCCCCTCCCAATTAGCAACTCAAAAAATCCATCTTTTAATGTACGCTGACGATGTGGTCATATTTGACCTTACCCTAATCGGTCTGCAGCGTAACATGGAGGCCCTTTTTAATTACACAGAGAAATATTTTTTAAGAATTAACATCTCAAAAACAAAAATAGTACCGTTTAGGGGCAGGAAAAAGGCTAAACCTTTTACCTGGAAATAAGAAGGAATTCCAGTAGAAGTAGTATCTACTTACACCTACTTAGGAAGAGTTTTCACCCAGTCTATTGGAACTGCTTCGCATTTTCAATGGACTGAATTAAAAATGGTTGCAAATCTTGACAGATGGGCCTCTAACTTACTGCATGCACCTGAAGGTACATTGAGAGCTCTTTTATGTCATTAAACTTTTAAGGTTGATTCAGGGAAAAATACTTTTAAAGAAAGCCTAGAGATTGCTTTGGAGCACTTCCAATGCTCTATGAAACTTTTGCAGATTTGGCCTCCAGTACTCCTGTAGTTCTTTATGAAAAAATCTACTCCTTAATTGAGCTATGAAATTGATAAGCATCATTGTCAACAGTTATCCCACTATAAGCTCTCACTAGCCAGTGTGGAGTATAAAGTGACCCCAAAATACCCGAGATTCACACTAGACCATAAGGTTAGGCGTTGCATCCTGATGCTAAGATTGAGGACATTACCACTAAAAGATATAACAAAAAATTGGGGCGGTATATTTGATAAATCCGGCCATTGTGATCTGTGTAGTGGAGGCATTCAAGATTTGGTACATGTCCTATTTGTCTGTCCCAATAGCTGCTTGGTCGATGCACGCTCCCGATTTTTAAAACCTTTTTGCACTAAATATAATATATCTGGAACTATGGATTTGATTGAGCTAATAAGAGCTCCACCAGATGAATTTGTATGTTATAAAGTTTTAATTTTTTTAAAGTGTTTCTTCCGTTGTTTTAGAGATGTTTAAACTATGAATAATAATCTCTTCTGTATACATTGTATTTTTTATATCGTGGTATTATGGATCTGAATAATTTGTATATATTATTTTAGCATATTGTGGATCTCTGAAGAGGTCTATATCAATAAAATTTCATTTTATTTAATTTTGTAAGCTACTCGGTAGTCCTTATACCAGCAGCCTTAGAAGGATGAAATGTTGAGTTGACCATGCCACAATACTGATGACTGTTCTGCAAGTTACAGAAATACCTCAGTAAAGGATAGTTAATCATGTGAAAATGGTAAAAACGTATCCACATCAGTGAAGATATGCAAATGTCCAAATGTATTTGCAACTGTTTCCCTCTCTGGGAGGACACCTCTGCATTCTAGCTGCAGGGAAGGCTACTTAATTAATCCACAGGCGGGAATCCAGTCTGTACATTTCTCAGGAAGCAAATAATGCAGAGGTCAGCCAAAAAATTTGCCTGTAAGCTGTTTAGGCTTAAAATAGCACTAAGCCTAAGCCTGAAACCACTTTTTTTGTGACAAAGGAGTGTGCAAGTTGTATACGGGGTATAGATTCTGCACGCCATTTATAAAAATTGTTACAGAACAGATTGCGATTTCATAAGGAATGACGGCCACATGCAGGATGTCAAAGCATGCAGTAGCATCATGATGGGAGAATGCCACGTCATGGGCCTTACAGCTCAAGAAGACCTATGAGAAGACTCATGTTCTTCATCACACTGCCTACTAACTTTATTCCATATTGAAAGCACAACAGATGATGGCAGTGAGAAGGCTGAAAATATGTTAAAATTACCTATATTTATTATTTTAAGCTTTCCGAGAATGAAAACCACCAAGGGCCAGATGTAAGTCCATCAGGGTTTGCGACACGCAAATTGCGATTTTTAGCAACTCGCAATTTGCGAGTTGCAAATCCTGATATACAATAGTGTCTGAGGCACTGTTTGCGATTTCCAAATGGTTCGCAAGAGACCTGCCTCATTAATATTCATGAGGCAGGTTGCAATTTGCTACCCATTGGGAATGGCCCGCACTCACAGGCACATGTCTGTGACTGTTTTTAAAAAAGCAGTTTTTATTTTTAAATTTAGCCCGTTTTCCTTAAAGGAAAACAAGATGCTTTCCAAAAATAAAAATGAAAAGTTTTTTTTTTCATTTTTTCAGAGTGGGCAGTGGTCCGTGGAACCACTGCCTGCTATGAAAAAATGTTGGCATCCTCATTCACGTTTGTGGATGGCTTACCACCAATTTGAAATTGGTAGTAAACTGAGAATGTTTTGCGACCCCATTCATGGTCACAAAACATTCCTTCATGCCAGTGCGACTCGCTATTAGGAAGGGACACCATTGGCATGCCCCTACCTAATAGCGACTCGCAAACCCTATTTTGCGAGTTGGTAATAGGTTACTGACTCGCAAAATAGGGTTGGTACATTTGAAAATGCACCATTTGGTTGAAAATGCATTTTACCGGTCTCAAACGGCCCAATGGGCCATTTGCAACTGGTGAAATGCGTTGTACATCTGGCCCCAAGTCCATTCATGGGCAGGTTCACAAATGTATTTTTGGTAGTAAACTTACATTCATGGGTGAAAATGGCTAGATTTACTTCAGTTGGATGTTCACAAAAAGTGTACCTACCAGGCTCAAACACTGGCGACTCCTGATGCTGGATGGAGGGGCTCCGCCCTCCCAGTTTTACAAACCATGTGGATGGTAATTGCAGAAAGTAATTACCTTCCACATTTCTTTTGAAACATGGTGCCTTGCTTGGCCTGCCTGATGTGACGTAAGGCACGCAGTCAGGCAGTTTTTCAGAGGCACATGCTCAAGTGCGCATGTGCCAGTAAAACAGTGTTAATCGTGGTGAATGTTAAGCAGCCTACGGGCTGACATGTCACCAGCCCTGGCATGCAATACTTGGCAGTGGCGTAACAAAACTTGAGGGGCCCCCCTGCAAAGTGTACAGAAGGGGGACCCCCTCCCTGGCCGATCACCTAGCACTTTTGCTGAGGGGCCCCTTGGAGCTCGGAGGCCCCCACTCACCTGCGGGGGCTTATGCTACACCACTGATACTTGGGGGTCCTCAGAGATGGACCTCTTATCATGCGAAGCAGCATCAGATTTTGAAGCAGAATAAACTCTGCACTTCCCGGGGCTGCTTGTCAATTCTTTTTCAAGCTGTCTCACAACCCCACCCTTTCTCAGGTCGTCGCAGGGTAGGGTGCGGTGGTGATGTAGTGTCACCTTTTCGTTTTGCATTCAAAATATCATGCTAATGTTTAATATGTATAATCATTGCTTACGTATTTGCACATAACATTTTATGTTTAGATCAATTCTAATTCTACATAAATAGTTAACTGAAATAAGTGCAGTCACTTAGCCTAGTTACTTAACCAAGCAGGAGTTGTTGTAGGCCTCGGATGACCGTCTACATTTAAAATGAAATGTTGTATTCTTGTCTGCTGTGCATAATCTTTTTCCCGTTCCAGGTACCGAGAGCAGCAGTGATCTTGTTAATTGTATTGTTTTTATAAAAATTCTGTGTGAAGGGCATTATTGCTAGAGTTTAACGCTTGCATGGGCTGCCAGCACCTGTGAGAGAGGAGAGATGGAGGAGAGAATACTCCCAAGTGTGATAACCATGAAGGTCAAGGAGATGGAAAAGTCTTCATTGGATTAACCATGAGAAGTGGGCTGACACCAGGCACATCGGGAACATTACTTTTGATTGGTTCCTGCCTTTGTGGGAACCATTGGAGTGGTATCTTTCTGTGGATGTGCTGCTTTACGTGCATGCTTTTGATATTAGACAGCTAGGCCTTTCTGTCCTCCTTTGGGAGCGGGCGTCCCTTTCCCGGTCTTGAGACGCCATGCTTCTTTTAACCTTGCTCATAGAGATAGCTTCTCGTGCGAGCACATTCCTCCTTGTCCTGTTCGAAACCTTAATTTGGTTTTATATGAGATGTTATATTTGCTGCCACCTCCTGCTCATGAATTCCATTGCTTTGCTCACAACTTAAGCTTAGCATTAGGAAGTTTTACTTCAAGGAAACAGAAACTGTATACTTTGCCTATTCTACTGTTAAATAACTTGTCTTCACATTTGCCTTTTACTTACCTGGATTATCTTCACATATTCAGTATTCAGGTGATTATCGATTTATGACTAATTGATTTTATTAAGATTGTAAGTTTACTAATATGTTAATAAACCTTCCTCTCTGTCGTTACTGTGGGACAAAATAAGCTTCACTGTCATGTGTTTGTTGTTACATTTGATGCTTTGAGCCCCAGGTCGACAAAACGTCCATCCGAGTGGGTATAGCAGAGTTTGAACTTTGTGTCGAATTTGCACCGTGCAAACACCATCCTAGCATCGGCATATACGTGGTCAGAAAGCATAACTGGCCCCACCCAACCCTGTGACGAGTTGGAAAGGAAGGGGTTACAGGAGGCTGCCTTTGGCTGTGGAATCGAATGGAGGACTGGTGTGCAGAGTGGTACCTTCATCTGTGACTGTGACACCAACCGCTAAAGGACAGGCCAACACTGCCCAGGACCGGGATGGAGGCCAAGACAGTGTGCTTCACAACTGCCCGCCATTGTACAGGTCAGGTAAGCCCTCCTGTCTGTCGTTCATGATTTCCAGCCTACACTTTGTTGTTTTTTTAAAAGAACAAGGGTAGTAATTAAAAACGGGTATTAAAACGGGTCCCTGTCAGGACATGTATTCATGTTTTTAACTGTACTTGCAAAAACACTGATAGATTTCTGAATACTGAATGTTAAAAACATTACTTAACCCACGTCAGTGATTTAGTTCATATTTATATTTCACATGCTTTAATTAATCTTGCATTCTTCAAGAGTGTTAGCTATTTCCAGGATGTTATATTTCTGTATTTCTTTTCGTACTGCTTATTACTCTTGCATAGTGGCCACTGGTGGAATTTTAAAGTGGTGGGCATAAGACTAAATACATTTAACCATGGGACCAAGTGGTGCGTGCAAGCTCGACATTTATGAGGGTTGTTCTGAGGGTTCTCCTCCTGAGAAACTTTATAAAAATTGGAATATATTGGTGCACTTTCCAGAACTATTTCTGTGATAAATGGAGTGACCTGTCTGACAGTATCAACCTGAAAATCACACCCAAAAAACATAGACTTGCCATCATCATTTAAGAGAGAATCCAATCCATCTTCGAGTGCAATAGTCAGGCCGTCACATGATCTTCCTCTACCTCATAATCACCGAAAAACACAACCTCTCATCTCGAAGCAACACAGACTCATATGTGCCATCTCCTTCTTCCACACAAGAATGAATTTCCTGAAGGATTCACTAGTCTCTCCTTCAACACTTCTCTTGAAACAAAATCTTCTAGTTCAGTGACTTTCATCTCTAGACAGAGTTGCAAAACTTTCACTTTGCTCTGATCTTTACTTGTAGAGAAACAACAAAGAGCACAACTGAGAATTGTTACTTATTTACCACTGACAAACACATGCAGAGTCATGCAAGGTTTACTTTCATCCCTTGCTCTTCAACATATACAAAATATTCTTTTATGGACCTGGTACAGCAGCAGCTGCCCACAAGACATACAAAGCACCTGATGCAGAAAACAATTGTGGCCCCTTATAAATACCTGGAAAATGCCTTGAGCACAGAGATGAACTTAATTGTGTTGATACACTATCTGCAGTGCTTTGAGGCAAATCATGCTTTATGATCACCTGATTAGCAAATGAAAAAGGTCAAAGAAAAATCCCAGGCTGTCCCAGGTGACACTTTTCTTGGTTTTCCTGCGCTAGACTAATTATGCTGCAAAAAGACAATGCTGGTCTCAGCTCTAGAATGATATTTGTTGTTCAGCAAATTCCAACATTAGCTTGGTCTACTCTGATACATCCTGTCCTTCACAGCACCGATGGGAATTTCATATGTTGCAGCCTAGACTACACCATGATCTTCAAACCCAGTCAGACAAAACATGAATGCTCTCGAATTCAAGTCATCTATAAAGCAACAGCCTGAAAGCTGGATGAAAGATTTAAGGCTCCCCAATTTTTAATCCCTTTGCTAGAAAGCAGCGTAAAAGCAGATTTTTCTTCACAGGACACAATAATAGATTTTGACACAGAAACTCTAACGTGCATTTTGCACATGTCAAGGACAATGACACTGAACCCAAAAATAGTTGAAGTACCAGCACCATACAAGCATGCTTGCATTCATAGAAATAGAAGAATCTAAATGCGATAAGTTTAACATGTTTATAGATTGAGTATTATAACAAAACAGTTATAAAAATTATTGTTCAAAATGTTTTTACTGTCAAAATAGTGCAATTCTTAATGATGAGACTTCGCATCTCTATTGCTTTCATTGTAACGCATCATGAGAAAAAGAAAGTGGTGCAAAATTCATATGCAATGTGTTACATGAATGATGTTTTCAATTAGAATCCTGAAAACACTAAAACGATTTCGTTCTAATGATTTTTAAGAATAATTTACATGTATGTACTTTGACAATTGTGGTAGCAGGCCATATTCAGGTTTAGACATTTCTATGCAATAATCACTGACAACGTTACAATTATTTCTCTATATGAGATGCTTGATTTATTTTATTATACTTGAATCTAATTATGAGTTTATTTTAATAAAAATGAAATGCTATCTTTCAATGCATTGAATTGCTTTTTTCCCTTAGGCTGCATTATTTCATAGCCTAGTGTAATGGACTTTTGCTACGTTTCCTCAAATGTTGCTTTATCTTTTCTGTTTATGCAGCAATCTTTAACCAATAAGCCAGTATTAATTGTGAATGAATTGGTGGGAACTCAAACGTTTGCTTAAACCCATAAAGAGCAATGATGTATATAGATCTTTGTCAACTAACCCGCGAGAATGGAATGAAAAGTCGTTTCTCATGAGCAACATGGGAAAATATGCTGGAGTATCAAATTTGTACCTGGTGAACGGAAGAATGGTCACATGACGATCAGACCATTGTAAGGTGACTACTGATGTCACAAATAGACGGTTTAGAGTATAAAAAGTGACTCTCCAAAGGAGGACAGGCTGCTTCTTGTTGCTTTTTGGGACTTCTACTGCTGCTACTGCTTTTAGCAGATCGATTGGAATCCTTAATTGCCACCAGCCTATTCGATTATCTTACTATGCCCCATGCCTTTTTCCCTTTTCTAATGAACTTGCCTGCTGGACTATATGGAGCCGTCTGGTGAGAGACTAGACTTGAACTCTCTAAATATTTGCTCCATTCCCCTTGCCCATGCCCATGGACTTTTCCCCAATGGACTTTAACTTGATCCTTTTGCCCTTTAACGAGAGAACTCTTTTGAACGATCCTCCTGCCTTTGTTGGTGGTAGGAATCTGTAACCTTAACTATCCTCTTTATGAATTCTTCATTTGAATACTTTGGCTAAATGTGTGGTTTTATACTAAATGCTATAAGACTTATTACTGAATTTATTAAAATGTTACTCATATGCATTGAGTTTGGATCTTTAATACAATAACCAAATTACCTAAATTGCCTGACACTTGTCATTGTGTCCTAATGTCCTTTCCATAGAAACTGTGTTTATGAGATATTGGTTTATAAATGTGTGACAGGGAGAGTCATAGATTATTTTCAGAGCATCAAGTTCTGCTGCCTTTATTCTGTGTAGCGACTACAGAGCTTTGGTTGATATAATCCTGGCTAAACGAAACTTCTTTAGGAGGTTGGGTCTTCCAATTGCGATACTTTATTTTTACAGCATGGTTCTGAGAGTAGTGTATTTGAACATTATTTCTAACCTGTGAGTTGGCTACCAATTTATGGTCCTCATTGGGTGGCCAACGAGTTTGGACATCCTAATTTTTCACCCCTCACTTTGACAAAGAAAGGTCCATCAGACGACCGTCACCTCTGTGGTAAATGCAGTGACGAAAAATTGACAGATTGTTTAACGGCCCAGTACAGTTAGTAAAGTAGAGAAACACGCTTCCACTAGATCACTAGCTCTCCATCAACTTACCTTTAAAGGCACATTCACGCTAACAGAATCATTATGGGACTGAAATGCACTTTCCACTTTGTTTTGAAACTAGAGGTTTGGGAAATCCTTCAAATATTTTACCCATACAAATTATGTTTAAATTTTACACAGAATCTCGGCCCCAGCCCCAGGGATCTACTTGTTATATTTACGTGCAGCAGGAAATAGTCTAGAGGACCAATAACTTCAGATGGCAGAAGCTGTGTGTTCGCACAGTGGACTCAGGAAGTGGGTGCACTGCAGGCATCCCTAAGGCAAGCCTGTCTATGCCCATCCATGACGGCACACCACCAGCCCTTATGAGACTATTGCTCCATCGTACTCAGCTAACCAGGGAAAACCGAGTAATACCCTTAGTTGTCAGAAATGAGCCTGTCTTTTGAACCCACATTGTGCCTTATCACCAGCAACTAGAACTGTTAAAAATGTTCTTGCGGTAGCTCTACGACCCATCCAACTGGTGCAATTATACCTCAAATCACGAATATTACAGTAGCAACAAAACTCAACCATACCCTCTTTACCCCATAACTGAATTACGGTACATCATGACATTATAAACAGGACTGTAGTGCCCTATCTAGCCTTAGGACAATTATCCTGCAGAACTGTGAAATAGTATGTTTCTAACTGCTCATAGGAATATATCAGGTTGTTTAACCAGGTTTTAACCGCTGGAACGCAGCCCATACCCCACACATTGGCCACCCGTCTCTTAGCCAACACTGAATTTAGCCATCACACATTCTGGGTTGTGTTAATGGTGCAGCCCAGCAGGGCCAGTTTTGTGGATGGTGGTAGTTTGTAACCCAACATACCAGATGGAATTTGGAACACTTCGCACCAATATCTGGCAATTAGAGGTTAGTACCAGGCCATGTGTATAAAGTTTGGAGCACTGCATCTGGTACAATGGGAATCAGTTTGAACTTTTTCTTAAACAATTTTAGAGGTGTGTGGTATGTCTGATGGATCAATGTTAAATGGATAAGGTGTAAACTGTCATTGAGGGAGAAATACTCCACTTGACTGCAGTAGTACAACCATTCTTTATCTGAAATGATGTCCCCTAGGTCTGCCTCCCATTGTGTCTTAGCTCCGGTCACCACCATAGGGGTCTCATTCTTCATCAAGTAGAGACTGGATAAGAAGCGTTTCTGAGCCTGAGTAGTCAATAGAATTGTTGGTGACTTGGATGCAAATGTCTCTTAATGGAGGGTCTAATAGCAGATGCTACAGTGCCTGAAGATGGAAGTATGCGAAAGTGTAGAGTACAGAGACATCCACCTCATCTGCCACGCACAAACATTCTAAAAATTGCCCATTCTGGATGAAGAATTTATTGCAGAAACTCAGTTTCTGAAGCATGACATTGACAGCTGAAACAATACCAAAGTCACTGATTTCACTCTTCACATCACACCCCATACTGCCTCCATTAGGCTTTGGGAAGTTAATCCTGTAAACAGAATTTTTTTTTTTTTTTTTTTAAACTTTATTTATGATTTTATGAGAGATGCTATGAATCAAGTAAATATATGTACACCACTTCAGCACAGGCATGAATTTGTACAACTTATAGCATAATACACAGATGTAGGTAGTCTCGGCCCCCACGCGGCACATAAAACATTAGCATTTTGCTTTTCTTTGGCATATTACAACATAACAGTCTAGTTTTCTAATATTACATTCAGAGCCATAACATAACATTCTGCAGGGCCTGTTGACAGTGCATTGAGCGTAGCATACGGCTAGCGCATCACCCATGTAGGTCATCACATTTACTCTACAGATTCAGCATGATCCTCTCCCACTGAGACAGTTGTGACCTCTTCGTTAGAGTTCCCCCCAGTTCGCAGCCACTCCACAAATAGGACCCAGATGTCTTTAGGACGTGACGCTGTAGGCATTAGATCCCAGTAGCTCGCCAACTGCTCTTGACAGTACACCACATCTTTTATCCAAGTTTTTACTAGCGGTTTAACCGGTGATCCCCAGTGTATGGCCAGGCGTCGTCGAGCAAGGACCAACAGCATTGCAATTAAGCGACGGCTTTCTAATTTATATTGTACCACATATCCCAGTAGCAGGATCAGTGGAGAACAGCCCAATGTCTGGCCAGTGATGGCTTCAATTATTACCGATACCTCCTCCCAATACCGAGAGACGACAGGGCATTCCCAGGCCACGTGCAAAAAGGCGGCGCCCTCTCGCCTACATTTCCAGCAGGATGACGTGGCGCGTAGTCCTATTTTAAAAAGATGTAGTGGGGTGTGGTAGTATCGATGTAGAAATTTAAAATGTATTAATCTCAGCCTATAATTGGGAGATAAGTGTTTCATTTGCAAACAGCAGAAGGACCATATTTCGTCCGTGAGTTGGTCGGGAAGATCCTCGCGCCACTGTTGAAATGCCCCAGGATCTGACCATGGCATGTCTGATTGTGTACTAGTATAAAGTCTGGTGACCAATTTTCTCGGTGACGGAGAGGCAAGTAGGTTAGCCAGAGGGTGTAGCGTGGGTGGGGGAATTGGAAAGGAAACATTTAGTTTCTTGCAGGTAGCTTTAAGTTGATGGAGCAGGAACCTCTCCAGTAATGGTGTAGGGCCCCCAGTTGTATGTCAGGTTCTGGCAAAAACGACTCCGCCGGATATAAGTCCCCCATTGTTTTAATTCCCATGGTGTGAGCTCTGTCTATGGCACCTTTGTCGTGTAAAAGGGGAAGTTGGGATGATGAGCCACTGGCACCGAGGGAGCATACAGCAAAGGTACTTGGGCGCGGCGTCTCAAGCCCTCCCAGGCCCACCTTACCGTCTCCACAGTGTTTATTTCTTTTGGGGTTCTACGATAGGGGTAGTACACCGCTGCGTGCAACAAAATCCCATCCGCTATGTCTCGTTCCGTCGCCACATGCGGTTGAAATGGGGTTGGATAAATCCAGTAATGTAAGAATTGAGCCTGCGCACTCAGGGCGTACAACTCAAAGTCATGGGCTCCCAAGCCGCCTCTAGATAGCGGACGCGTGAGGATGTCCCAACTCACCCGTGGCTGACCGCCCGCCCAGACCATTGATATTGCTGCAGAACGCAACTGCTTAAAAAAGGCCTGTGTTAACGGGATTGGTATATTCACAAAGAGATATAAGAATTTAGGGAGGACGACCATTTTAAGTATTGCTATTCGGCCTGCTAGCGACAGAGGGAGGGCGGACCAGAATTTTATTCTATCCAAGAACCAGTCTAACTGTTTCCCAAAGTTGAGACTCCAAATGAGCTGAAGGTCTCTGCTAAGCCAGACCCCCAAATATTTAACTGCTTCCTCTTCCCATTTTAACGGGAAGTCCACATTTTTATTGATAGGAGCTTCGGTTAAAGACAGTACAGAGGATTTTCTCCAATTTATAGTGATGCCAGAGAGGCCACCAAATCGAAGTAGCTCACGCAGCAATGGGTTCAAATTATCGTCTGGGCGCCTAATATACAGGGTGATATCATCCGCATACATAGAAGTTATGAGATTACGGTCTGTAAAAACTAGTCCCCTCGCCGAATGGTATTGCCTGATCTTCGCCGCCAATGGCTCCATTGCTATTGCAAATAATAAGGGGGAGAGCGGGCAGCCCTGTCGGGTGCCGCGAGAGACCCCAAACGCCTCCGAGATGAGGCCATTAGCAAGTAGGCGAGCTGTAGGCCTTGTGTACAGTAATTGAACAAGTTTAATAAAGTGGAGACTCAATCCCAGTCTGGGAAGTACAGTAAACAAGTATGTCCACTCCAGGGAGTCAAATGCTTTAGTCGCATCTAGAAAGACTGCCGCCGATGGGAGCCTGGGGTCAATTTGGTGGATGACCGAAAAGAATGTTCGGAGATTCTGGGCTGTCGATCGTCCTGGTATAAAGCCTGACTGATCAGGTCTAGCAATAAGGGACATCAGTGGTTGAAGCCTGTTGGCTATGAGTTTAGCTAAAATTTTAGTGTCCACATTTATCAGGGATAGGGGCCTATATGAGTCACAGTTTGTTGGTGGCTTGTCTGGTTTTAAAAGGGTTATAATCACCGCCTCTCTCATTGATGGGGGGAGGATCCCGGTCTCCAAGGATTCCTGATAGAGGAGCCGGGGAGCAAGAGTTTCGACATAGGTCTTATAAAAAAGCGTGGTCAATCCGTCTAAACCAGGCGCCTTACCCGATGGGAGGCCTCTGATCACCTGTGTTATGTCCTCTAAAGTAAATGGGAGATCTAAGTATTCTCGGTGTTCAGGACTCAGCCATACAAGCTGCAGAGCGTCTAAGTATTCCGTTAGGTCAGATGGGGCAGAGTGCTGTTTTGTGGTGTAGAGTTTTGTATAGTATGACGTCAGGTGGGCATGTGTGTCCACTTGGCCTCTGATAGGCGGGGCATCTTCTGCAATCAGTTCAGTGATAAATGTAGGTTTAGTTGCCTGCCGCATCAAGTTAGCTAGGGTTCTTCCCGGCCTGTCTCCCTCGCCATAACTCCTGGCTCTGGCCTCCTTACCTAAAAACTGGGCTTCTCTCTCCGCTTCCCTTTCAAATTCTGAAATGGCTTGCCTTATGGAGGCTAAGATAGTTTCGTCATTTGTAGCGTAAAGGTAGTTTCTAGGTCCTTTATGGTGTTCTCAATTTTCAGTAGGGTAGTACGTATTGAATGCAAGACCCCTGCTCTCTTTGATATGCATGTGCCCCTTATTACTACTTTGAAGGCCTCCCAGAGCGTGGCTGCAGAGTCTACCGAGCCCTCATTTATGGCAAAATAACGATCTATTTCCGTGGCTATTTCTGCACGAAATGCCTCATCCAGGAGGGCATGAGGGGGAGTCTCCAGCTAAATGCCCTGGGGCGTGTGTCAGGGATGTGCCATTGCATCAAAACTGGGGCGTGATCAGAGAGTGTGCGCGGAAGGTGGCGCGCCCCCACCATCCACGACAACACATCAGTTGAAAGCAGCCAGTAATCGAGGCGGGACCAGGCCTGGTGGTAAGGTGTGATACAAGTGCCCTCTCTTAGTTGCGGGTTAACCGCTCGCCAGGCATCCCGTAGTTTGTGCTCCTGCATTATGGAGTTTAATAGCTGGGTTGATTGGGGGTGTGGATTGCGTGTCGCACCCTCTCTGTCCAGGGTGTTATCCAACACTACGTTGAAGTCACCCCCCCAGATAACTGTGTCACAGCCCATAAGTGTTATTTTTGCCCAGATGTCTAGAAAAAACTGCGGTTCATCAGTATTGGGGCCGTATATGGCTGCAAGTGAAACATGTGTCGAATGTAGATAGCCAGACACCAGTATATAACGTCCCTCCCTATCCACCAGTGTTCCTATTGTGGTCCAGCCCAGCCCCCGTCTGATCAGTATGGAGACCCCTCTCGCGTAATTCGAGAAGGCCGCAGAATGGATTTCACCCCAGTATTTATTTTTGAGCTTGGGATCATCAGTGCCGTGTAGGTGCGTCTCCTGCAGAAAACATATATCAACATGGTGTCTACGCAGATATGCGTGTACCAGCCTAGCTTTCTTGAAATCATTTAGCCGACGTATGTTCCACGTCAAGCAATTAGCTTCTGACATGAGAGGAGTAGTGAGTCTGCGTGTGCACCATATGTGACCAAAACCTCATCTCCGCCGTGTGCAGCGCTAAAACTAGTGTACCAGAAATGTCATCTCTCTTTAAAAAAAACCCTAACCCTCCTCCCCCTCCCACTACAACCCCCCAATCAGGTTGAGAATGTAGATCCACCCCCTGTCAAACAACCCTTAAACAAACATTTGAAATACCAACACATAGGAGATCTCCCTGTGGGGACAGGCAGCAACGGTAAGCACCCGCCAGTAGGCAGGGTGGTCGGGCTGCGGAAAATGTCAACAACAATGACCCAAATCCGCCCGCCCGGGCACCCAGCGGGGGACATCAACATTTCAAAATGATCAGTTCGGTATAGTCGGTTGACCCTTCATTTTCTCCGGTACTTGCGCATGGCAGCGGTGCTCGCCTCCAGCGCAGTCGGCCCCCATTTCAAAGAGTGTTCTGAGACCCACATTATGGAGTGGCAAATGTTGAGCCATCTATAGGTTAGTCATTTTCATCAAGTGCCGGCGCTGGGTGCTTGTTTTTCGGTGAGCCCTGCTGTGGCTTCCGAGGACAGACGTTCTTTGCATATTTTAAAGCCGACTTGGCATCTGTAAAAAAATGCGCCTGGCCGTCGTGGGTGATCTTGAGCTTAGCTGGATACAGCATTGAATATGGAATGGCGGAGGTCTGTAACATTCGTTTTGTCTGAAGGAATTCTCTCCTCGCCGCCTGCACAGTTGGAGTGTAATCAGGAAAGAAGGATAAAGTGTTGCCCTGGGGTATAACTGGGCTTCTTACTCTCGCCTCTCTGAGTATTGCATCTCGGTCTGCGTAGTTTAGTAATCTCGCAATAATGGGACGTGGTGGCAGACCAGGCGCAGGTCTGGGGCCCAGCGAGCGGTGAGCGCGTTCTACAGTCATAAGTGGTGACAAGGCAGGGCCGAACAGTTCCTGGAGGAGAGTAGTGAAAAATGGCTCCGTTTTTGTTATAGCTGTCGTTTCCGGAAGGCCAATCAATCGGATGTTGTTTCGTCGAGAACGTGCTTCTAAGTCTTCATTTTTTGCTCTGATCACCTCCAACACCTTTTCCATATTCAGTATCTGTGTTCTGGCCTCCGTTTGAGAGTCTTGAGTGTCAGACAGTCTGTTCTCCAAAAGGTCCAAGCGCGTCTCATGAACGTCAACTTTTTTCTTGACAGTGTCTAGGCTGGCCGTCAATGAGTCTATTTTCCCGTCTATGGTTTTCAGACTAGTGCGAACGTCCTGGAGGATTGAGCGCAGATCTTCTTCGTGATGTTCAGACTCCTCCTGCTGCCCTTGAGCACCCCCCTGCTCGGCCGGAGTGTCCATGTTACGGGTTTGGCGTTTCTCAAAGGGGATTTTTGTTTGTTTTGGGTCTGTCTTACCCATCCTGCCCTGGAACAGATTTCAGGGGGGCCGCTTGTGTAGTAAAGGCTCTGTATTAGCGTAGACGTGCCCTGACCCTCAGAGGTTGTCCAGCCAGCCCCACCACAGCCACCAGTGATCCCCAGGACCTTTGTAGTCAAAGAGGCAGTGTCCTAGGTCGTTCGAGTGTACCCCTCCGGCATTATGCGTGGCACACCCCGATAAGGACCGCACGTAGAGGACTAATCCTGCAGGACCCAGACCTTCCAGCCGTATAGCAGATTGCGGTCCACCGCTAGATCGCGCCCGACTCCCCCACGACAACGCAGGCACCAAGGCGGCGCAACGTCAGCAGGTGATCCCCCGGGCCTCCCTCGCGTCTCATATGTAGCTCCCCAGTTCACATTGCTTTTGGGGTCCGGGGCTCTGAAGCACGGCCGGCTCACCTCATTCCACAACCCCCGTCCCCGCAGTTGTCGCAGCAGGAGTGCCCTCCGGAGGACCCGCTTGAGCTCAGGCCCGCTGTGTCACGCCGGAAGGCCTAGAATGCAGCGCTGGCTATGCGCCTTAGGACCTCTCAGTGCGGCGATTCCTATGGCATCCACTGAATGTGCCGCAGGGAAACAACCACAGATCCCCTGTATCGGGGGCCGGAATCAAGGGCGGCCCAGCAGCGGCCTCCACGCGGCACGCCTCTGAGGCCAAGTCAGACCCCAGGAAGGGAGCAGTGACTAGACTCGTGTGCTGTGGCAGAATGGAGTGCTTAGGTGCCCCGAGGCCTCCAGCACCGTGCAGGCGCAGCCACCACCAGGATCCGAGGGCAGGTCCAGCAGGCCCGCGCCCGGGCGGCGAGAACCCCGCTAGGCCGCACAGCAACGGGTCCCGTCACGCCTGCAGTCGCAGGTAGCGGAACCCGCCGGCAGCCCACCGCGCCTCCTCAGCCCCCCAGACGCCAGCCCCCCAGTGCACCACCTGGTCGCTGGAAGCAGGCAGGTTCCCCAGTCCCCACCGTCTCCCCCCGGCCTGCGGCACCCGGTCGTGACTCCCCCCCGGTGGAGTATGGCAGGGAGCCGACCAAGCACCAACGCACCAGAAGGGGTCCCTTAGCGGGGCCGGAGCACCGCTCCTACCTCTCCTTCAGGCCCTCTAGTCCTCTCCTCAGCGTCCCTCCTTCGATCACTCGGCAGGGCCTCCTCGTCGACGGCGGAGATCAGGCCTCGGGTCCCCGCAGCGCGGCTGACGTCAGGCCCGTTGTCACTCCACCACGAACAGCTCCCGGTCACGCCGCTCGGACCTCCAGCCGAGCTCTACGGGACAGGCGTTGCAGTTTTTCAGGCACCTGTTCCCACCAAGGCCAAAGGCGCCACTTGACAGCCAGGTCCGCCGCTCGGATCTATGAGCTACGCGCCATCCATCACGGCGCGGGCAGCCATTTTCTCCGCAGCTCCGGTCTCGGCGGCCCAGGATCAGTTCAGCAGGATCCCGATCAGTGTGGCGTGTCAAACTTCCCCCAGGGCCACCCGGGGTGTCGCGTTGTTTCTTTTCGCTGTATTCTCCGGAATCAGCCGATCCGGGCCATGGTATTTATCAAATGTTCTAGCCCGACCTGCAGAGCCCCTTCAACAGGCGGCCATCTTGCAGTCCGTCGTGGCCACGCCCCTGTAAACAGAATTATTAAAGTCAAACTAAGCAAGAATTGGCAGAGCCAATACGTCTGGCATTGGCTGACAAGCTATTGGCTGTGCCAATGATTGTTTCCTTTGGATTTTTTTTATATTATAACAAAAACCATTTAAATATGGCTTACCGTACTTGCATATGTGAACAGGTGTGCAGATCGCCATTGTGTAATTGTTTTTGTAATACTTTAGTGTACTGCAAACACAAAGTGTTGTTTTCATACCATTCGGCATACTAATATGGGGATCTCTGCTGCCTTCTCCTTACTGATAGCCTGTAGCTTGGCTTTAGGATACTGTCTTTTGATCGTTTCTTCACTCTCTGACTGCTTTGAAAAGCTATATTTTCTTTTAGCCTAAATGCTGAAATGATTTGTGTGGAATGTAGCTCTTTGGGTGGTGATTTTCAGAGTTTGAGGCTCAGCTTCCCAGTGGTGCTGCCATCAAGTTGGGAGGACCTGAAGTGTTAGGAGAATATCAGCCTGTTGTTTGCTGAACTGAGTGGGTGGGTTGACCAGTCGGGCTTCCAGTATCTGGACAAGAAGATCGGGGATTGCCCCAGTCTGTTTTGTGCACTTAGCAGAGGACTTTCAATTGAGTTCTCCCTTATAAAGATAGTGATTGCACCAATTTTAGTAAGCAGAGTCTGTGTTTGCAGCAACTTAGGTCTAGTAGAAATCTGGTGGATTATTTCTAGACAGTATGACTTTTTTAAGAGATGGGGATGCCTTTACTCTAATCTAGGATTCAAGCTATACGTTCAGAACAACAGGATTCCTGAAACTATTATCTAAGAAACTATTATCTCGGAGGGCAGCAGTTTTTATTGCAAGTAATTTATCCTTGACGGATGATGGTACAGTTTTGATGAGAAGCTTTGATTGTTATTAGGTTTCAAGTGGCATCCTAGATTCGTGTATTGAATGACAGGTGTGGCATTGCTTCCAGGGTGCCTGACAAAGGAGTTGCTGGTTGTGGTGTATTTGTTATGCTATTCACAGGTTCTCAGCCTTTCGGCCACTGTTACAAAGCTGGATGTGATGCCTACAGCTCTGATAGGTGGGAGGTATGAAGAGACCTGGTGATCCCAGCTTCTTATCTCTCAAACTGGAAGTACAGAAGAGTGTGGTTGATGTATATTTGGTATTTGTGGTCAATGATTTTGAATATGTTTGCTTGTGATTTGAGGAAAATGCTATATAGTAAGGTGAGAGTTACACTTCCTGAAGCATAGAGCTCTAACGCGCAGGATTAGGACGCAATGGAAGACTGGGGACGCCGAGCCGAGAGCACTGGCGGGATGCAGGTATGTCGCGCTATCGGCAGGAAGGATCAAGACGGTGTCCTGCCTCTATAAGGCAATACAGCGAGATATGCAACAACCGCTAGAGCGCTTGCGAACACAATGGGAGGAGGACCTCGGTAAACAAATACCTGAGAAAGACTGGGACAAAATCCTAGAACGCACCCCGAAAGTGTCTCGGAATGCACGCTTCAAATTAATTAACTATTATGTGCTGCATAGAGCATATTTAACGCCGGTTTGCATTAGGAGGTACTTTGGCGTGGACTCAGCAGCCTGCCCCAGATGCGGAGAAAGAGAGGCGCACATACTCCATATGTTCTGGAGCTGCCCAATATTGCAAACATTCTGGGGGGAACTTAGACGTATCATAAGCGACCTGATTGACAAAGAAATTCCACAGACCCCAGAACACTTCCTCTTAGGGTGGTTCCCCCACACAGCTAGAAACAGGGAAACAGGAAAGTTTCAGGACCTTGCCTATATATTAGCTAAGCGGGAGATAGCCAGGAACTGGAAGGCGCCGGGCGGGCCGAGACTCACTACCTGGAGGAAAGAGCTCGAAAGATGGGCGGGGGCAGAAGGGAGACTGCTACTCCGAGAGGCCAGCAAGGGAATAGGTACGATAGAGAAAGCCAGGGCATGGGAGGCTCTTGTGGGGGAACTAATGACAGCAGACGCAGACGCTGACAGCGAAGGGAACACCCCGAGGGTGGCAACACCGGACCCGGGCGACGAGCAAGAGGAGGAACCAGCCCCACGCACCTGAGAGAAACAGCGGGCCAATAGCTGCTTATTGGGGCCCTGGAGCCCGACAGCCTATTCGCACACTTCTTCCACATTTCACTTATTAGCAAGCAACTCAAGGGGGTAGGGGGGATAGTTCTGTTGGGAAAGGGTTATAGATAAAGGCACATCGGAGACTGAACCAGGATTTGTACTATTGTATGCACTGTCAATGTATAAATGCCAATAAAATATGGTTAAAAAAAAATAGTAAGGTGAGAGTTCAAATGCCTATGGCAAGCCACGTGTTAGCTGTGATGTTTTAAAGGGGAACTTGTCAGTGAGGAAAGATAGAAACCAGACAGGGCCACTGTGAGTATCCTACTTAGTAGAATTTTGTGGTCCACAGGTGACCGAGAGCTTCATCAGGAGAGGTTCAGGCGCGTTACCTGCATCTTTTAAAAGGTTTTGCTTGGCATCTTTCAGCATAGCTTCTGTTTCTCTTGAGTACCGAATGCCTGGTAGCAGTCATTTAAGCATTTGCTGCTCTTGAAATGCTGCTTTTTCATTCACTTTTTTTGTTGGTTATTTTCAACCAATTGATCTTGTTGGGTAAAACCGAGCTTAGGGATCTAATACAGCAGATCCTGAAACCTACTCCTAGACCTATAAGTAAAGACTTACATGTGCTGGTATGAATGAGACACCAGCGTACAATTCAGATACCAGAAGCTTATTCTGTTTGAGTTGGGTAATTTGTAGTTGCAACAGATCTACACAGTGCATACTTATCTGTACATCAAGGAGGTGTCCCTCTTCTCTGTGATATTCCAATAATGCAATATGGATTGCAAACGGTTATCTGCACATATCAAAACTTGTATACACAATGATTCAGACCAGAAGAGGCCAGGTGGTGAACTTTATGTTCAATGGCTATGAATCGAAAACTACTGTCAGTGTAATTCATGACAGGGCAAGATTGCAATATGTGGTGGCAAATCAGAGGATAGCGACAGAGGGTCTGTTTCTCAGGCAAATTCTTGGCAATTCAAAAAGTGCTCCCCATGGCCTGCCATTGCTAGGACCTAACCTTAAGTGTAAAAAAGGCAGAATCCACGAGTAGCCTTTTTTGGAGATACCCACAAGGGCTTTTACAATCTGTGGTATCAACACATATTTCATAGCTGACCTATTCTAATGCGCAATTCGAATACGCTAGGGTTTAAGAAAAAAATCTCTAATGCAAACACACTCGAGCTGAACTTTTATGTGTCAAAGTGGTTGACATGGTGAATTCCTGAGTCCGCCTCCAAACCTCTCCAAATGTGCATCTGTACCATGGAAGCATTTTGTATATGCATCTGTACCATGGAAGCATTTCGTATGTGCATCTGTACCATGGAAGCATTTTGTATATGCATCTGTACCATGGAAGCATTTCGTATGTGCATCTGTACCATGGAAGCATTTTGTATGTTCATCTGTACCGTGGAAGCATTTTGAATGTGCATCTGTACCATGGAAGCATTTTGTTTGAGCATCTGTACCATGGAAGCATTTTTGTTCATCTGTACCATGGAAGCATTTTGTATGTGCATCTGTACCATGAAAGCATTTTTGTTCAGCTGTACCATGGAAGCATTTTGTATGTGCATCTATACCATGGAAGCATTTTCTATGTGACTGGCGCTTATCTGATTGTCGTTAAGAATGGAAAGAAGGTGATATGGTTAGCCAAATTTAGGTTTCTCCTTTGCTACGACAGGCAGGCAGACTGCTAGAGATTAATGCTTTCGTAATTGCAGTAGGGCTATTATTAAAACTTACGTGCATTTCTATACCTTTAACACCAGCAAAGTAATATGTATGCCAAATATTAAAATATTTGGCTTTTTTGCCATTTTCAGGTTACATTTGCTAATTTTCCAACAGTGAAATGCCCAAGACTGTCTTTCACCATCTCATGATTTCTTCCCAGGACTAATACTAAAACCAGAGGATGGAAGAGGGCTACTTGATGCGGATGAACAGAATATTTTAACCAAATGTTGCATTGTTTGCTTATGTATTTTATTCAGCATCAAAATGCTGTCTTATGGTGGTCTCAAAGCTCTTTAAAAAACTGAGAGTGTCCAGTACTAGTCAAGAACAGAAGTTCTTCTAATTACATAAAAGTACAACAAAGTGCCCTGTTGATTGACATTTTTCCAAAGTACCTTGGAGAGAGAACGTTACATCCCTCAGATCCTATCCACATCCTCTTTGGAATGTACGTCATACAGTATGAAGCCAGCACTACTTGGAGTATTTTTTATTATTTGTTTTTTTATGGTTATGGGTAGACGTTTTTAATCAAGTCCAATGTCTGGGATAAGCCTTTCACCAGCTACATCATATGTAAACGCTCTAGATTGATGTAGTGTTGTAGCCTGCAAACTTCATGTATGTATTGACTCTCTGAACCCTATTTGCGAAAACAGCCATATTTGCATTGATAATTGCACACTAAGAGGGAGATTTAAAGAGATTTTGCGCTGTGTTTGCGTCACAAAAGAGATGCAAATTGGCGTGAAATCTTTTTTTACCCAATTTACTTTTCAGCGCTAAACTTGTTTAGCACTGGAAATAACGGAAAAGTAATGCGAAGCAGCGCATAGCGCTGCTTTCATTACTTTGCGCCATGGGGGCGTACCAAGGTTGGTGCATGGGCGTTCCCATGCAACCACCCAAGGTTTCTCATGCTAAACCCAATTTACTAAATAAAGTAGATTGGGTATAACGTGAGAAAACTGCGCCCTTTTAAGTAGGCACAAGGAAGGAGAAATGTTTTCGTTTCTCCTTCCTTTTCCGACTTTGTATGTGTGCTGCACTTTACAGCACACGTACAAAGTGGGAAAATGGTTAAAGTGAGTCTGTGCATAGTATTTTGTACTGGAAGGGGTCCTTCCAGTACAAAACCTATGGTAGGCTCACGGAGACACCACTGCACCATGGCTCAAAGGTGTCTCCGTGGCGCACGGCTGCTGATTCCAGCGCTAGTGAGAGGGGAGGAGAGTGCCTTTTTTTAGTAAAAAGGGTGCTCTCCTCCTCTCTCCTATTCACTTAGCGCAGCACAGCATTTGCGGCTGCTGCAGTGCACTACGTGAAAAAATAGTAAATCTTCCCTTTATCTCACACACTTGATTTAGTCAGCTAACTACCAATAAAAATCACTTTTCTCAGCAATATCTAACCAAGGACATAAAATCTCTCGGATAACTGTGGATTTTTTTTTAGGTTTTTGTGTTAGATTCTAACAACTAACCTTCTCTTTCAATTTCACAAAGGTTGGTGAGAAGCCAACCTGTGCAGTGCACCATCTTTGGCAGTCTGGGCAATAGCCGGGTAACCAAGGAAGGGTTTTAAGTAGCAGAGTAAGCATAGAGAACCTACACAGGGATTTAAAGTTATCTACGGAGAATTAAGAATGCAATTATTGAGATTGCATTTGTTTGCCATACTATTGTTTAAGTGTAAAACTTGAGCGGTAATATTAATGGATGCCATTTACTAACCTGCATTCACAGTGAAGACAAAATGCCTCATACATAGCGACCGATTACGATTTCGTTAGGAAACTCTTCCGACCGAATCGGTTTCGGAATTGTTTCAGAACAAATCGGGTTCTGCGAGTCTGACCGACCGATTACGATGCTTCCCAACATCGTTCGGTCAGACTCGCATTGACTTCAATGGGAGCCTGTGTTCCGAACAAGAACACAGGCTCCCATTGAAACAAGCATTGAAAATGCAATAGGTCTCGCCTTTGATTAAGTTAAAGCCATTTGCTTTGCTAATGGTATTGTATAGCAAAGCAAATGGCTTTAACTTAATGGAAGGCGAGACCTATTGCATTTTTAATGCTTGTTAATTGTTTCACTGTAAGTCATATAGTAATATAACCACAACACGTTTTGATACATATATTTCTCAATATGTAACATGCATTCTCTTTGTGGCACTGCACCTCGCACTAGGTGAGCAGGTCATCAAATTTTCCGCAAGAGCCGAGCCAGTGGTCGGGTCTGTCTCAAAGAACCCGGTCACGTTCCTGCGTCCGTCCTGAGCACAACGATATTGGTGAACTAAGAGGCAAGGCAGTTGACATGTATATGTGGTCTAGATTATTTTTATAGATGCAGTATCTTTATAGGATTTTTAATCAAACACATGACTTTTTTTTTTTTGTACAGCTCACTTCCTCATCTCAAGTATTTGATGGTACTCTAATATATGAAAATGAGGAAAACGGATGCTCGGTGAATTAAAGTATTCACCTAGGATCACACAGTTTAGTTAAACAGGGACACTGTGATTAATCCTACATTTCCCGATTTCAAACTGTGCAACTCAGCCTCTAGATTGATATCTCTTTCTGACATCAAAGGTTAATGATTTGTGCTTAATCCTTGGGGGATGAGATTAGAGTTCAAGTGACAGTCAGAATCCACATTTTATTTTTGGGCAGTTCAACAAAGCGCAAAACTCGTCCACAGATATAGCAGTGCTTCACATTAGATACAGGCTAGTTTTATGTTCTGTTTTTTGGCACAGTGAGATTTGCCGGTATTCACAGGAAGTAGGACTTCAAGTTGACTTAGAGCCAGGCATTTGGCTCGAGCCTGGCTCAAGCTTTCTGTGGCTCGTCCGTCACTACTTCACACCTTGAATGTGCATTATGTGATTCCAATATATGTTCTGTTTTTATTTTTTTAGACTCCACATTTTAAAGCTCGAATATAAATTAAAAAAATCCACACATCTTGACATTAGTGGATATTGATCTAAAACGCTTTAAGCATGTGTGGTAAGGGATTTGACACATGTATTGTGATTTAAATTTATGTGGTACTTACTGCTCCTGGCAAGGCATTGAAGCGCTTTATGCAAGGCTGCACTCTGTTCCAAAACCGAAAGTTATTGATTGTTTTTTGTGGGTTATTGTAATTATTAACATTGAGCTCTCAATCAGTAATGCATTTACTCCAGTTTCTATGTGTTAGGTTAGTTGTGGTCATTAATGGGGGTAAAAGAACGCTTGCAGGTGGTGGATGGGAATTAATATATGAGCTATAGGAATGTAGGTGTTGTTACTTTGCAGAGGTATGACTTTCAAAGAGGGGAGAGGTTGTGATCTTTGAAACGGGGTGCGGGCAATTTACAGAAATACAATAATAAAGGAAACCAGCATGCGATTTAGAATAGGCTGCACGGAGAGAGGAGGCGTGCACAGGATGGAGAGTAAAAGAGGGTCATTTGAAAGAAAAAAAGAAGAGACAATAATTGGAGGTTTTAAGCCATGTCTTAGTGTTCTATATAAGTGCAGTACTCCTGAGTTTATATTTACCGTTTATCGACCGAAGTTACCAATTGTGCTGAGCAAAATCCATTGATGTATACCCTGCGTTAGTTAGTTCAGTGTACCTTGCTTCTAAGAAGTATAATTCTTTGTTAGCGTGAAATGCTTTATGCTGTGGTTATTGGATAAGCACTATGCAACAATAATTAGCCATGTGGAACCCGAATCCCCAGGTCTTGGGGAATCCTAATGGCTCTTTAGCAGCAATGGGAAACACTATGACAATATTTAACGAGTTACGACATTAACGTCCTGCTATTGCTCAACAGTCAACCATTGTCATTTGACGTTTCTTATTAAAATGCTTTATTCTTTTGAATACATAAATGTGTTTTATTAGCAACAATATCACATTTTAACAATATAGTCTGCTTGAAAACCAGGAAGTGTCTGAGACCGCGTTAGGCAATGGCACCCTAAATCCAGGAAGCGCTGAGTGGGGTTCGTTTACAATCCAACAGAAAGATAATTAAAAGGCTGAGGGCAGTGATATATGTGCGTGATAGAGGGCTTTAACTGTTACTCTCGGCACGTTTGTAGAGCCATGTGCCGAGGAAGTGTTGCAAAACCCTCCTCCTCGAGGCAGGTTGGGTACCGTTTTAATCTGCAAGCTGTTGACTATTCCAGTCTGGCAAGTTATGGTTTCCGCCCTTGATGCAACAACACGTTTGGGACCCTGACCTCTTTCACAATGTTTCCCTTTCGCTTGATGGTCTCTGAACAGGGGCCAGTAAAGCACGGTGCAGCATAGCTATATTTCACTTGAAGACCTACGTAGTGTCTGTGCGCTATAACAGCCGCTCGTTACTTTATCCTCCTGTCCTATCGTAAAATTACCCATTTCAATAGATGGGAAAAAGGTAAAGACAAGTAGAATGTTGAGTCTTGTATTAAAATGGTTCTACTTCCCTGGACTTTGGAAAATGTATCTATTATTAGTTCGATTGTATATTTTCTAATTAACACAGGTTTACGTATCAGAAAATGTGCATATATGTTTGTATAATACATGCTGTGGGGTGTAATGCAGGCCCCTGCGGTGCGGGGGCCACCCAACACTGAGGGTCCCCATTCAGGTCACGGCCACTGAATATCTGTGAGGTATGGGAGACCAAGAGTCCCCTTCACCTTCTGCTTGGGGCAGGGGGGCTTCAGTTTGCATTATGCCACTGAGTACATAGATATGCGAGAGAGAAACAGATATACATGAAACGCTATGGTTATCCTAATTCAATACCTCATGTATAGAAGTGGTAACTTCGCAAAGTACGGCTTCACACAGGGTTTGGTCACTGTTAGTGCTATTTGAGCTGGACATTGGACCTCGGTTGAATAACTGGGGGTGAGCAGGGAGCAATGTGAAGTAGAGGAAGCTTGAACATCCAATCCAGCAACGCTTGTGTGAACCCCCTCACTGGAACTCAACATTCTTACCAGAGACATTGCCTGTGGTCCAAACTGTCTTTTTAAAACGTATTTAGCGGATGCATATTTCTAATAAAAGTGCGTGTTTTCTTATTTTATTTTTGTACACTGTGAAGGCCATCCATCGCTTGCACTCTGCTAGCTTCATGATGGCGTACAACCAGTTTCACTTGAAGTGGCAAGGTGACCGTCGGTCATGAAGGTGGGTTGGGAAGAGAATAACGTCAGTATTTAAGTAAACGAGCCCAAGCAATCACGGCCGACAATATTTCTCTGAATGTTTTGTTTTCCCTTTAGACAGACCTGCTTTTGAAGGGAAACTATTTAAATTTTTGTTTCTGGGGATTCCTAGAGACATTAGACCTGCAGATCTGAACTTCGACCTGCTGATCTGTCTCGTGAGTTGAAAGCGCTCGGGGCAGTATTCCAGCCCTGCGAATACCAAAGCGTCCTTGGCGACCTCGCTAGCAGTTGTTTAGCCACAGAAGACACGTGTTGTCTGGTAGGCGGAGGCAAAGGAAATGCCACTGTAGTGTAAATTACTGGGTATAAGCGTCTGCCTCTATATTTTGCACACTTGCCCCTTTCCATTATCGGCTTAGGAAAGCTGGACTCTCGATGGACTGGTTTGTGACGGTCTGGTGGCCTCTCCAAAGGCAGGGTGGTGCGTCTATTTACAGAAAGGTCGTCACCCCTTGTTTTACGGATTACTGTGGCCAGTTGTGATGATAAAATGCTTGCCACCGGGCCGCAACAGCTACACAGAGCTGACTCCTATCATAACAACGATATCGACCATTTATTGAGGGGATTTAAAAAACCCACGGGTCTCACTGTGCATAAGGGCAGCAGGTTTCATTATTCAACTGAAAGGCACATATGTTTTCGATCTTGAAAGTGTAGAAGCCGGGCCAGCACTGTCCCCATTTGGACCGGTACCTTTACCAGACCTCGGTGGCGCACACCTTGTGCTGTGAGCTGTATCTTACCAGCTTCCAATATCCGATTGCACATTTTCAATGAATTCTGTTTTAGAGGGATTATAACCTGTTATCTTCATCTAGCGTTTAATACCGCAATTCCGTTTCTAAGCACTGTAAATTACCAGTGTTTATCCCCTAATATAATGTAGCTTGATTTATCGATTCGGAAGGATGAGAAACCGATTTGGCTTTGCCGGATTTCAAACTCATGACGTCAGCATTGAGCAACTACTTCCCTGCCTTTTTAGGTCTCGCTGAGCCAGCGCGCATGCGCTGCTCTGCAGACATTTAGTAAGGGGCTTTTGGAAGTGCTGCCAGAGGCTTTTGCTGGCGACCAGCTTGCGTTCACGCGAGCGTGCACGCGCGATCAGGCGCCATATGGCTTCCCTCGCCATCTGGCTTCCCACCCTGATAACTCGCAGCGGCTTTTATCGCTCGCGATTACTCTCACTGTGTCAGTTTCACGGCCGCGCGGCCAATGCTTGTTTCATTTGTAACAAAGTCTTTGCTGCGTGCCTCGCTGGCCAGAATGCAAACTCCCCGCATGTTTCCGCCGAAACTACCTGATAACAGCCCTTGCTTGTTTCTTATTTGGCACAAGACAGTGCTAGCACCCAATGGCTTGCAGGTTCTGATTGTCTCCTTTTTGATTAGTACGCGTTTATTTACGATGATACAGAATACAAACTTAAGGTAAATACTGTAGCATGTTCTTAAGGCGACATTAATTTTACTATGTTAATACGTCAGATTAACATAAATAATATCTAGCTATCATTAACCACGTGTTTTGTGCGCTCAGATTCAATTCACTTGTTATCTCCGTTCAGAGTTCATGCGAACAAACCCTGATATAAATAGTCTATTTTTTGCTACTCAGTCTGGCTCTCAGTATAAGCGGGGTAAGAAAAGATTGGAACCTAATAATTATAACTTTACTGTGTAACGAGTGATGTAGAACTTATAATCGGCCCACGTTTTTTGTTTTGATTGCGTGCCGAGGTTTAAGGTTTTAAATCATGTTGTTTTCGGCTTTTTTGATTTCATGAGCCAACTACTTTTTTCTGTGCCTTACTTTTGCGCCTGCTCATGTTACAGAAGTTCGGATGTAACAAGGTAATTTTTACAGTAAGGAAGATTTGGGCATCTTTTATCCATGCTTTAGGATTTGTCCCCCCCAATCTCGCACGAGAAAGGTTTGGTTTGTGAAATTCATGATTCCTATCCATATGTCAAATATTTGCATACGAGACCAGATCCATTCATTCTCCTGACTTCAGAACTGCCCAAAGTGTTTTCTACAATTTTTCACAGCCAGGATTGACAACTACGTACTGTCGCTTCATGGTGGCACATTATATATGTGGCTCCATAGCATAGTGGAAAGGTTGTAAAATAACCCTCTGATTGCCTGGTAAATTCAGCGAGACCTATTGGCTATGCCAATGCGCGTTAATTATATTGAAAAGTACCACCGGCACTGCCTGTACACGTGCATTGCCAGGCGTTGCTTTAATTAGGCGGGTGTTTGATGTTGAAAACGTTGTGAAAGTAAAGCTCGAGAAGGCCCCTCCACCCCCACCCCCCCCATCACCCTCAGATTCATGGCTGCGCCCAGCGTGCAGGGGTGTGGCTACAATGGGTGCAGCAGGAGCAGTGGCACTGGTGCTCACATCCCTGATGGGTCCATAGACTCCTGGTAATTCCTGTAGTTTACTACCCCAACAGCAGTCAATGGGGCCATTCTCGTTGCTTGCATCAGGGCCCCTGGCATCCTTGCTACAGTACTGCTAGCCTGACCGCTACACATCTCTCGGGATAAGCCTGACCGCTACACATCTCTCGGGATAAGCCTGGCTTAGAGAAGTCAGCTGCCCATTGCCCAGCATGCCCCTGCCCATCATTCTGCTGCCAGTCAGGATTGTTGCTGCTCATCTACCGCCGAAGCATGTCCGATGCCGGAGCAGGGAACCGCATGGGAAGCCTGGAGCGAGGCAACACCACAGCAGCTCCTCCTCTCAGCCACAAAAGAGCAAACAGAGCGCAGGTGCTCCTGGGACGGCGGCCTGCTCCCAGGGCGTAGGCAGCAAGCGGTATGCACTTGTAAAGTCATAGCCTGGGACTAATCCGGCATGTGCACTGGACCGCATTGTGTGATCTTGTGCCAATGCCTCGATCTCGGCTCTCGGACGCAGTAGCACTTATACCTATGCAAAAAAGTTTAAAAGGAAACCAGTGGTCTTCATTGCAAAGGTTAGCGCCTTCTGTGTGCTTTGCCAGGAGGAGCGCTTGAACTGCTTTGCAGGGCTCTGTAGTTTTCTTTTAATTATGCTTAGCCCAGCTGGGGCAGTAAGAGGCTTCACTTACAATATGTGGAGTTGGGTGCCTGAAAACACCGGTCACTTTCAACCTGTGGCCTCTGAACTCACAGGGCAGCAAAAACAGGACCTCTCATTGGCCTTTCAAATCCGTACACTGACAGAAAAAGAAGCATCTCTCACGGACTATAACATTCACTGACAGCAAGAGAGAAGCCTCCGTGAACTTTGAACTAATAGATGGGCGAGAGCTCACAGGTACTGACTGCAGAGTAACAACTTAACTTTCTACTGCAGAGAGACCCTGAGGTGTACGGAGTACGGGTGCTGCACGGCGCTGAAAACAAGCGCTCGCCATTCCCGCTGTTTATTTTTGGATCGCGCTTTCACTTTAAAGTGAAAGCGCGATGCAAAAATAAACACGCGACGCCCTGTCTCCTTTTGAGACGGCCCATCCGGACTGGATCTCGAGGCTTGTTTATATAACAGCCTCATAAAGATAAGAAATTGCTTCACGACAGCCGTGAAGCAGGCGAGCCAGTCTGGATGGGCCGGACCAAAAAGCGAAAGGGAGGCAACACAGAAAGCTCATTTCCAATGGCAGCCCACCGTTTACCATAAACGGTGACGCCAGCCAATGGAAATGAGGGGTGGGGCTTAAAGCCCTCTTCTGAAGATCCTCATTAGCAATAAATCTCGCCGAGCGAGCAGCGCATACGCTGCCACGCTAGGCGAGACCTAAAAAGGGGTGGTTGGGGAAAACCATGCACGCTGTGACGGGCAGCCCATGGTGCCTGCCACACTGTGCATGGTTTAATGGGGGTTCCCATGGGTACCCAACCGGAGACCTCAGGGTGAAGTGTGGCTTGCTACAGGACCCCGAAGTCAGATTCTGACAGCCGTTTCGTGTCGGGCAAACCGAATCGGAACGGCTGTCCGAATCGGTCATCGTAATCGCTCGTTCGGTAACCGTGTCCATGGAGCCGTACGAATCAGCTATGAACGACTCGGTCTGTCCGAATGCCGTTCGGAACTGATTCAGACAGCCCGAACGGTTTCCTTGCATCGTAATTGGTCGTCCGGAAAGGTGTCCGATTCGGTCAGAAATATAGGTTACGAATCGGATTCGCCGAATCCAAATCCTGTTCGGAGCCTTTCCGGACGGCATCGTAATCGACCCCATAGTGTCCACATCTACAGGCATTTTCACTGACCGACATGTACTTACTACCCACAACCTTCTCCACAATGAGCATGAAAAGTGTCTACTACAAATCTATGCTTTTGCTGTATTCATTCATACTCTCGGATAAATATTCTCATATGTTGTGGTAACTGGATTTTTATAGGTTTTAAAATTTTAATCAGAAAAATAAACATATCCATATATTTGCAATTAACATGCAGTTAGGTAGAGAAGCACATGAATACTGTCATTTGAGAAACAAATATTAATATTATTACACATCATATTTTTTAAACAATTGATTTACTTACACAAAGAGTTACCCATGAACACCCTTTGCTGCTTTCTTGTATAGTGTTCAGGTTTCCTTAGGGATATAGTGTTTATTGCATATTGGACTATTGCCTTTTTCTAGCCAAATCAGATTTTTGGCTTCATTAATATGAGACGCGGAAAGCAACATGGAGTTGAGGTCTAGTTATGCTGTTCCTTTCTTAGAAAGGAGTGAGGAAAAGTGTTCTTCTGATCGGTATCATTTGTACCAGGACTCCATTGTTTTTTTCATTGCCATTTCGTGTCAAACACTTCCACATGACCCACCTGTTCATTTCTGCTGATGCCTGAGGAAATTCTAACTAACACGACAAAAAAAAACATCTTGCAGCCTGCATTTCTGCCCAGGAACTGTCGCACACCCAACCCCCCTGTTCTTTGCAGTTCGACAGAAAACCATGAGACACTCACGCCCTGTGTAAATGATTTGTTTCCCATCTCCTGCTCCCTGCCTGGTAAACATCCTTGACACCGTGATCAGGTTATCTGGACAATGGTCTGACTGCTGGGCCTTGATCAGGGTGATTGGACAATGGTTTGAATGACCGAGCTTTGATCAAGCTGATCGAACAATGACCTGAATGACCGTGCTTTGATCAAGCTGAGTGAACAATAATTTGAGTACCACGCCTTGATCAGGTCACCAACTACAAACACCGTCTGGATCTGGTTATCAACTGCAAACACTGCCCTGATTGAACAATGGACTAACAGCCAAAAGACTGGAATGAAAAAGTATAAAAGGCTTGTAAGCTGCGGAGTAAGGCAGCAGCCTCCGCTGTCTTGTTTCTAACGAGCTTGGGACTCTGTTCCATAGCCCGGGCTATTTGAATAAATCTGGGTTCCTCCTGCAGACGAAGGTTCCTGTGTCTCCTTTTACTACGTATGAAGGGTATGGAAGACTTGGGCAATTCCCCCGCCGCCGAGACCCAGTGAGTGGGTTATTCCGGTTCTTCAAATGGCGCCCGAACAGGGACTCCACGAGTACGAAGGTCAGGCCCGGTGGATGTGAGGAGGTGCACGGAGAGACTCCGACGGAGGCGCCCTACCCGAGGGATTCTTGCAATCCGGTAAGCCGAACGACTCGCCCGCTGTTCCTCCCCACCCGGTCTGGGCCACATGACCGCGTCCTCGCTGGAGTCCCCTAGCAAATAATTTCTGGAGCAGGACACAGCCCTACGTCTGCAGAAGAGAACTACCCCTGTAAGGTAAGGGTGGACTGATCACCCACCAAGTCTGTATGATTCTGCTGTTATTGACCTTTGCAAAACCCAAGCAGGCGAGGTGAATTTTAAAACCCGCCGGTGTCTGTTACCTATTTACAAGCATGCCAGTCAGTAGTAAGTTCAAGAAATTATGTTGTTGTATGTGTACGCAGGACTCCCAGCTGGAGGCGGCTTGTCCGCTTCCTCCAGAAGGGACCCATGGCCATACGATGTATGTTAAACATGGCCCTTCTGCCATAATGTTTTCCTCATTCTGGGTAAAATATACGAAACAAAGTAACGCGGAATTACAGTGGCCACTTTTCGGCTCCTTTAATTCCCAAGTTCTCGCCAACTTAGAGGAACAATTAATGAAAAGAAAAACGCGCCCGTCTATGTTTGAATCTGTCCGATTTTGGAGGAAAGAGATAGAGCAGAGAGCTAGAAAGCAGAAGGCTCAAGAAAGAAAACAGGAACGCATGTCAATGGCCGACCACGCCAGAGTAAATTTACAAAATCAAATGACAAAATCGGTAGAAATAGCCAACAGAGAGCATGGGGCCCGGGTACAAAAATGCTATCCAGCTCGTGAGGAGAAAAGAAAGGGCCATATGGATGGGGGAGAAGAAGGTGATTCCTTGCTTGATACCATGCTAGAAAGCCCTCCTGCATATGCCCCAATGTACCCTGCCCTGACGCCTCACACCCCACATGTCCCCCGCCACCGCCCACTCCTGCCCCCACTGCCCCTCCTACTGTTCTTCCTGTCACACCAACCCTCCCGATTTTTCCTATGACACCGACCACGCCCGCTAACCCTGTCCTCACTGCGGGAATGACAACAAGTCTCCATCCGCCCAACCCCTGCGGCTTTACCCCTACCCGCCCTTTTCCTACTTCCCCGTGGTCTACAGTTAAACAGGATTTATATAAAATGTTCAATTCCCCCGACTGGCCTCCTTGCGCTCTGCAGTCAGCTTTTCTTCCCATCGAGAAAATGACCTACAGAAGCAACAGTGTGAATGTTGGATAAAGAACGGGAATATTTATGCCTTTAAAGACATATGGTCCACCTTTTCCCAGTGGACGATTATGGAACAGACCACCTGGGCTGAATACATGTGTACGCTGGTCATGCAAAAATTTGAGAATGCGCTTATGCAGATACCCACTGGATTAATGGACCTTAGGTCACAAATAAGAAGAGGCGATGTTCAGGGAGAGGGGATGTTTGGTGCTGTGTCTGCTTTAATGGCTTACCGTGATATGACCGCTTTTCCAACACCCCTCTAGAGACAGCTATGCCAATGAGAGAGGCGGCCCCTGTCTTTGTTAACGCACTTACCGATGCCCAAAATAATGGCCGAGGGGCTGTTGAGGCACACTGGCGCAGGCTTTGGGTTCATGTTCCTTGGAAAAGGTCAGAAGTAATGCAGTTAAAAGAACAATTACCAGATCCCCGGAAGAATCCGGCTGCCTTTTACAGAGAATTAGGTCAGATTATATCTGCAGGTACTCTCGTTCTTGAGGATATAGATTTACTTTTTGGTACGGTTGTTCCCACTGAAATTTGGGACAAGATTCGACATACTGATCATGAAGTGGCGTTGGGAGGTAAATGGGCTGACCTAGAGGCTATGGAAGAAGCAAGGGTAGGAGGGACTAAACCAGAAGCTGCCATCCTGACTTTGCCCGGTAAAATAATAACGTTTATGAAAACACTTTTGCCGGAAACTGTCATTAACTGGGATAAAATAAACGCCTGTAGGCAGCGAAAAGATGAGAATGTGGCGGACTTCTTTACCCGTTTTGAGACAGAATACAAGGGACATAGTGGTTTGGATCCCCGGACCCCAGGTTCTGGCCCAGTGTTTGTCGATAAGTTTGTCAGCAACTTGCTTCCTGAGATTTCCACCAGGCTTAAGAAAGTTGAAAGTACGTGGTCTGCCCAAACTATCACTGGTATCTTGGCTATGGCACAATATCATGAGAATAGGGAGAATGAAGATAGAGACAAGGAAAGAAAGAAGGTTAGGGATCTTAAGACTAAGGCACTTCTGCAGCAGGCTTACCCTCCCCGAGGTCCCGATGCCCGCGGGAATTTCAGACCTCAACCCCAACACCCTCCGAGGGCTCGCCAGTCTACCCCCTCCAGCCCTCAACATACGGGAGCCCTCCAAACAGATCAGTGTGCTTATTGTAAGGGGTACGGCCATTGGATAGACGAGTGTCCAGTGTTAGCTGAAAACATCCGAACAGGGAAGACTCGGCCTCGCGCTCCCAGGGACAGAAGGCCGACTAGGGACCATGGCCCGCCCCATCCACAGGATAAAGAACGTAGGCCCAGGGATCACGTTCCCGCCCGGCCGCGCCCAGCCAATAGGTTTGATGGGTACGAAGCAACACGCACTTATTACAATGATGATTATGACGAAGTTGATGAGATAGGGTCCTACCAAACATAGGACAGCCAGGAAAGGGGTATTACCAGAGTGCAAATTCCAGTGGATCAAAGGGGCCCGTATGTTCAAATGTCAGTTGTGGGGAACGATCAGAATTTTCTTTTGGATACTGGGGCCACCAGGTCTTCTATTGCACGTCTGTCAGTCCCGGAGGCACCCCTTTCTGGCAAAATAAATGTCTCCGTGGGTTTTGCAGGAACACCTGTGACGAGCCCTGTCTCTGAACCCCTCCTCTCGATATTGGCCCTGCACATGTTGACGCTCCCTTGGTCCTTACTACAGGTTGCAGTGAAAACTTGTTAGGCATGGATTTACTGAAAGCTCTGTATGCGACCATATCATGTAGTCCCCAAGGTGTATCCCTAACAATTTCTCCCACCGCAGCTTCCTATATGTATCTGTCTGGTCCCCTCCCACCAGAATTGCAGTTTTTACCTTCCTCCCTCTGGGCATCATCAGACACTGATGTAGGGTGTCTCAACATATCCCCTCATGTGGTACGCATCGAGCCAGGTGCACTTCTCCCCGCCTCCGGCAGTATCGACTACCCGCGGAAGGAGAAATGGCCCTTTTAACAATAATATCTGAATTAATGGACAAGGGCGTAGTGGAGGAAACACGTGGCAATATCTGTAACAGTCCCATTATTCCCGTTCTTAAAAAGACCAATGGAGATGCTCTCTCCCCTAAAATATACAGATTCGTGATTGACCTGAGAGCCCTTAACAAAATAACAATCTCCCAATATCCTGTTGTCCCCGACATTACAGCCCTCTTAACGATAGTCCCTTCTGACGCAACGCACTTTTCTGTCATAGACCTGAAGAATGCTTTTTCAGCATTCCTATACATCCTGACAGCAGACATTTTTTTGGTTTCTCCCTTGGTGGGCGAAGCTTAGATTCTGCCGCGCCCCTCAAGGTTTCACCGAGAGCCCCAGTATCTATAGTCAAGCCCTCAAAAGTCAACTAGATTCCTTGGAACTCCCTGATAACTCCACACTATTACAATATGTAGATGACCTCCTCATTGCTGCAAATTCTGCCCCATCATGTAAAGAAGCTACTCTCTGTTTGTTACGCCACCTTGCCCTCCATAATCACAAAGTCTCTTTAAAAAAGCTTCAGTTTTGTCAAGAGAAGGTGACCTATTTAGGTCATCTCCTCTCGAAGGAGGGAAGACAGCTCACCGCTGATCGTGTAGCCATTATCAATGCTATGACGGCCCCACGAACACAAAAGCAGGTGCGAGCCTTCATAGGCCTAACCTCATACTGTAGACAGTGGATTTCCAACTTTTCGGCCATGGTCAAACCTCTTCTTGCCCTCACCACTAAAGACATATCAGACAGTTCCTTTCCATGGACTAGAGAGCATGCGCAGTGTAGGAGAGTAGGATCTGCTTCACAGGGGTACCCCCACTTTTTGCTGATACTTCACTGGTTTTCGACATTAGTCTGGCTGGGGCCCTGCTATTCAGAACCCCAGCCTAGCTGTTTCCTCTTTAAAAGGGTCTCCATGTGCCTTAGGCACATCACTGATTGGGATCTGGAGTGCCCTTGTAAGTCCCTAGTATATGGTATACTATGTGCCAAGGGCATAGGTACCTCAGAGGCCTGCCAGGGGCTGCAGCATGTATTATGCCACCCCTGGTAGGCCATCCAAACTGACACCACAGGTCTGCTACTGCAGCCTGGGTAAGGTGGTGCATGCACCCCTTGCTGTGGTATAGGTTACCTATATCACTAAAAGCATACACACATATAAACCTATAAGTCACTCCTAAGGCAGGCCTTATCAATCCTAAAGGCAGAGTGCATGGTTCTTATGTGAGAGGGTGCCCCTGCATGAGCAGGGCCCCTCTGCAGCGTTCGGAGACCATCTCTGATGCTGTTTGTAGTGCAGCCTGACCATATACTCTTAAACGCATTATATCCTCGCGGTAAAATGCTAACTATGGAATGGCTGCACCTAAACATGTCGTGTTTGGTGTCAAACATCTTGGAATACTACCCCCCCGCCAATCCTGGCGGCGGGGGTAGCATTCCACCCTTCTAGAGGGAAAGGCATGTTAACTCTGACGAGTCCGGTAACTTCTTTCCAGAGCCCTGGCATCACAAAATGGATGCTGCTGCCACAGACACGAGTCTGGCCTCCTGCTGCTGGACGAAACTCCGGCAGGGGAGGCCTGGACAATAGGTTTCCTGTCCCAGGGAGGTGTGACCACCTCCCCAGACAGGACAATGTGTATTGGGGCTGGGCGGGAGCACTTTCGGGTGCTTTGAAGTCCTGCACTGGGGGCACATTTGGTGTCCCTGTGCATACCCCAGTTCAAACCGGATCAGGGGCTTGCAGCCCCTGCTTTGGCACGAACTGGACAAAGGGAAAGGGGTGTAGCCACCCCTCTGCCCTGACCCACCCATAGGTGGGGCCACAGAGTAGTCCATCCCCTATTTTTGGAATAAAGGTAGGAACCCAGTCCTTAGGACTTTAGATTATACCTGGACGAAACTCTGAAACAGAATCCTGGACCTTCGACGCTCTACTCACGATTAGAGGACTGAAGAATCTCCCTTGGGGTCAAGGAGTGACTCCCCTGCTTGGCAGGCACCAAAGAAGCATCTGTCCGGTTCGCATTACTGAAGCTCCCGTCGGACGCCGAAGTCATCGCATCACCAGAGGTGGATTATCAGACTTCCCGAGGCTACCCTGAGTCCCCAGCAAAGCTGAGGCCCGTGGCTATCGTGGGTGACTTGAGACCGTGACCCCTGGACACCAAGCACACTTGCAAGTGCATCATCTTCTGGGTCTCCCAAGAAGTCGTGCTTTGGGCTCCGAGTAGCCCTAGCCTCCAGCACCACCTGCACCGAAGATCACTGGCCCCCACTCCACGAGTGTCCTGTAAGCCAGCTCCACGTGCGGCGTCACGAGGCTCCTTCGCGGTCGCTAGCCCGTTGGCTAGTAGCCCTTACCGAAGGCCAATCTTTTCTTTACTTGGCAGTCTGGTTGCTCCAGGCCTGCCCTCACTTACCCTTGCTGGGTGAGTTCCCCAGACCTTGCTGGTCTGCATCATCGACGATCTACATCTTACTCGAGACTTGCCGTTGCCAAGGCCTGTTGGGTCCAATCTGGTCGCCGACACCTCTGCACTCGACAGACATCGAGCAACAGCCCGAATCCTGCTCCTGGTCGCCGACAACGCCTCCCGGACCTCGTGGCTGAAGAGTCAAGACGACCGTCAACGAACTTGAAGCACTCGACATCGGTGGGCATCTGTCCATCGCCCTCCTGGTCACTGGCTAGTGACCCAGACTCTGTCCCCTCTGCTTTCAGGTTCTTCAGAACTCCGATCCACTCTTGGATCCACCCGGACACTTTTCTCCTGGTCGCCAGCAGCACTTTGCAGCAGATCGCCATAAGAAACGACGACGAAACCCGACCCCGAAAGGCACCTATGCACCCGGCTTCCCTGGGTGAGGTAACACGAGTACTCCGGTGCTCCCGTGGGTAGAGACTCTTCAAAGTCCTAGATCTCAAAGGGTTTTGTCCTAGTCCTCTTTAAAGTGTCCCTTTCCTCTATTTTTCCGATCCCGACTTTCTCCATAGAAGTTAACGGCGTATCGCGGTTGTGTATTTACACTGCACGCGTCTCCCGTGGGTCCCCTGTGTCACTACCTTGGGTGGTTCCTTGTGGTCCAAGCACTTCTAGAGGCTCTAGGCCTAGTGTCTAGTTCAGTCGTGGTTCGCATACCACTTTATTGGTATATGGTTTGGTACGCCCCTAGGGCCCAAACGTGTATTTGTGCTATTACTGTGATTTAAGATCTTATAACCTATGTACTTCGAACTCTAGCCTCATAAAGAGACTAGAGGGGTGTGTTTAGTAATAAATACATATATTTTGAATATATACCTGGTGTGGTGCTCTTTCATTTGGTCACTCAAGAGATTATAGACTGGTAAAACAAGCTGCTTTACATTCCTTCAAGACTTAGCCTGAAGGCTGCTCTCCACAGCTACCACTAGGATAGCTTTCAATAAGGTTGTCTTTAACCTACCTACCATAAGAGTCGATTTGGACTGGTGCAAGGTGCCCACTATAATTAGTGGACAGCATATGCCAGGCCAACTTCTCACATTGGTGTGCAGCGTGTGGGATTCCAGCTTGCTATTGTTTTACCAGATAATCTCAATTGAATTGATCAACTGAAAACCACTAAAGGTACCTAAGGTACATATAATTTAAGCTTAGAATATCAGTAAGTTCTACTGAACTTAGAGTTGTGTGTTAAGGGATAGCACAACCCTTTCTACAACTCAAGAGAGTTTAGTAGGCCACACTAGAGTAGGTAGTGCATACACCACACCACACTAGTAATGTCTTTAAAAGCAGGATCTAGAGATGCCCTGCAGGAAGCCATTGAGCTTCCCCTCCAAGTATGACACACTCCCATTCTTGGAACTGAGAGCTTTGTGTAACGTGAGGAAATTAAGGACAGGCCAAAGTCCCACCACCCAACACCTCCAGGAGTTGTTGGTGGCTTATGATCTTAGTAAGTCTTCAGAGACTGAAGGGGTAGGAGCAGAGGGTGGGCCAGCAGATGAGGAAGGGGCCAGGGGTACTACTACCCCCAGCCCCCCTCTGAAACTGACCAGGAGGGTGACAATGACCCTGACCTGGAAAACCCAATCCCTTCTGGGGAAGATGAAGATGAGGATCTGGAGAAACCACACCTTTGTCCCCCAGGAAGGATTATGAGTGTGCTCAGAAAGTCTAGGTCTCCTTCTCAGGAGTCTAACCACTCTGGCACCTCAATAGGGAGCTCTGTTTCTTCTCACAGGAGGGAATCCTCTCATGAGAGAAGAAAGAGACTGGTCCAGTATGAGGAAACTCAACTGGAGATCAGGAAGAAGCAATTGGCTTTAGATAGAGAATCCCTAGATCTCCTTAAAGAGAGAAGAAAGTTGGGACTAGAGTCCCATGGTGGCAGCCATATCCCTAGAGATAGGGAAAGGTCCTATGACCATAGGAACCTGAGCAAGATTGTCCCTCCCTACCAGAGTGGGGATGATATCCACAAATGGATAACTGCTTTAGAGAGGGCCTGTAAAGTACAGAAGGTCCCTCAGGAGCAGTGGGCAGCAATCTTGTGGCTCTCCTTTGCTGACAAAGGTAGAGACAAGCTCCTCACTGTTAGAGAGGAGGATGCTGACAATTACAAGGTCTTGAAGAGTGCTCTTATTGATGGGTTTGGCCTAACCACTGAACAGTACAGGTTGAAGTTCAGAGACACCCAAAAAGCACAGACTCAAGACTGGGTAGACTATGTGGATTGTTCTGCCAAGGCTCTGGAAGGCTGGTTGATGGGCAGTAAGGTGTGTGACTTCTCAGGATTGTATAATCTGATAATGAGGGAGCAGATTCTTAATAACTGTCAAAACCAGCTGTTGCATCAGTACCTGGTTGACTCTGATCTGACCTCTCCCCAAGAATTGGGAAAGAAGGCAGACAAATGGGTCAGAACCAGGGTGAAGCAGAAGGTACAGAACCAAGGTGGGGAAACCAAGAAGCAAGATGCTAAGAACTCTGACAAGGGTGGGGAGAAGGGTAAAGATCAAAAGTCTTCATCAGGCCCCCAAAAATCTTCTTCTGGTGGGGATTCCCAGTCTACCAAGGGTAAAGGCCAAAGAAAACCATGGTGCAAGGTCTGTAAGCAAAAGACCCACTGGACCAGTGATTGCACCAAGTCCAAAGACTCCAGTCCAGCATCCACCAATGCCCCTAAGGCACCTGTTCCCCCTAGTACAGTTGGTGGAAGTGCTCCAGCAAAGGGTTTAGTAGGGTTCACCCTGGGAACTGAGTTGGGCTCTGACTTAGTCAGGGAACTGACTCAGGCTGTGTTAGTCTGTGATGGAGGCATGGATGTGACCTCCACTGTGAGTCCCAGTAATCTGGGCAAGTACAGACAACAGCCTTTAATCAATGGACGAGAGGCTTTGGCATTTAGGGACACAGGGGCAAGTGTCACAATGGTGACACAAGACCTTGTGCTACCTGGGCAAGTTATACTTGGTGAAATGTACCAAGTGACCAATGCTAGCAATGTCAGAACAGACCATACTCTGGCAGTTGTTAACTTCTCCTGGGGAGGGGTAACTGGCCTTAAGAAGGTTGTGGTAAGTGCAAACCTACCAGTCGAATGCTTGCTTGGCAATGACTTAGAGACTTCTGCTTGGGCAGAAGTGGAGCTCAGGACCCATGCAGAAATGCTGGGGATCCCTGCAGATGTGTTTGCTGTGACCAGGTCACAAGCTAAACTGTCTAAAACTGAACAGGCCTTGGATTCTGGAAGAATGGACCAAGTGCCTTCCAAGAGGAGGAGTAGTAGGGTTAAGGCAGTGCCTTCCCCTTGGCTCAGGAGGAAGATCAGTCCCTTGAGGGGGATGATCTCAGCCCTGAAGAAGGAACTGTCCCAGAGGAACTTGAGCCTGACCAGGTTGAGTTCTTGGGGACAGGGGGACCTTCTAGGGCAGATCTGAGCCAGGAGCAGCAGAGCTGCCCCTCCTTGAACCCCTCAGACAGCAAGCTGCTGCTGAGGCTGCTGGGAAAGCTAGTGGTCCCCATACAGTGTATTGGGATGATGGACTCCTGTACTCAGAGAGTAGAGACCCCAAGCCTGGTGCTACCAGGAGGTTGGTAATACCTTTGAAGTTCAGGGGCTTCCTATTGACCCTAGCCCATGATATTCCCTTAGCAGGACACCTGGGCCAGAACAAGACTTGGGACAGAATTGTCCCTCACTTTCACTGGCCCCACATGTCTGAAGACAGTAAGGAGTTTTGTCGCTCCTGTGTAACCTGCCAAGCCAGTGGCAAAGCAGGTGGCACTACAAAGGCCCCCTGATACCACTACCTGTGGTGGGGGTGCCCTTTGAGAGGGTAGGGATTGACATTGTTGGTCCCATGGATCCCCAAACAGCATCTGGGCACAGATTTATACTGGTGGTAGTGGATCATGCCACCAGGTATCCAGAGGCTATACCCCTTAGGACCACTACAGCACCTGTGGTGGCAAGGGCCCTCCTGGGAATTTTCTCAAGAGTGGGCTTTCCTAAGGAGGTGGTATCAGACAGGGGTGCAAACTTCATGTCTGGGTACTTAAAGGCAATGTGGAAGGAGTGTGGAGTTACTTATAAGTTCACCACACCCTATCACCCACAATGCAATGGTTTAGTTGAGAGATTCAACAAAACCTTGAAGGGCATGATTAAAGGGCTCCCAGAAAAGCTTAGGCGTAGATGGGACATACTCTTGCCCTGCCTTTTATTCGCATATAGGGAGGTGCCTCAGAAGGGGGTTGGTTACAGCCCTTTTGAACTTCTGTTTGGCCACCCTGTGAGGGGTCCACTGTGCTTGGTGAAGGAAGGATGGGAGTTACCTCTCAAGCCCCCAAAGCAAGATATAGTGGACTATGTACTTGGTCTCCGCTCCAGGATGGCTGAGTACATGAAAAAGGCAACCAAAAACCTTGAGGCTAGCCAGGAACTTCAAAAGGCCTGGCATGACCAAAAGGCTGTCCTAACTGTTTACCAGCCAGGACAGAAGGTGTGGGTGTTGGAGCCAGTGGCCCCAGCAGCTCTCCAAGACAAATGGAGTGGACCCCACACTATTGTTGAGCAGAAGGGTGAGGTCACTTACTTAATAGACCTGGGAACACCCAGGAGTCCCCACAGGGTTCTCCATGTCAACAGACTTAAGCCATATGTGGACAGGGCAGACATGGGCTTGCTCATGGCTACTGATGAAGGGCAGGAGGAAGAGAGTGACCCACTCCCTGACCTGCTCTCACAGAACCCTGACGATGGGTCAGTTGATGGTGTAGCCTTGGCAGGCAGCCTCACTACCCAGCAACAAACTGATTGCAGGCAAGTCCTCAATCAGTTTAGACACATGTTTTCTCTGACACCCAGTCAGACCACCTGGTGCACTCATGAAGTGGACACTGGGGACAGTCTGCCTATTAAAAACAAGATTTATAGGCAACCTGACCATGTCAGGGACTGTATCAGGACTGAAGTCCAGAAGATGTTGGAATTGGGAGTGATTGAGCCCTCAGATAGCCCTTGGGCTAGTCCAGTAGTCCTAGTACCTAAACCTCACACCAGTGGTGGGAAAAGAGAGATGAGGTTTTGTGTAGACTACAGGGGCCTCAATGCAGTCACTAGGACTGATGCCCATCCAATACCCAGGGCAGATGAGCTCATAGATACTTTGGCCTCTGCCAAATATCTCAGCACATTTGACCTAACAGCTGGCTACTGGCAGATCAGACTAGCTGATGCTGCAAAGCCCAAAACAGCATTTTCAACCCCTAGTGGGCATTATCAATTTGTGGTGATGCCCTTTGGTCTGAAAAATGCACCTGCCACTTTCCAGAGGTTGGTGAACACAGTTCTCACAGGACTAGAGGCCTATAGTGCAGCTTATCTAGATGATATTGCTGTCTTTAGCTCCACCTGGGAGGATCACCTGGTCCACCTCAGGAATGTTTTACAGGCCCTGCAAAAGGCAGGCCTGACTATCAAGGCCACTAAGTGCCAGATAGGGCAGAGTCAGGTTGTGTACCTGGGCCACCTTGTGGGTGGAGGCCAGGTTCAACCTTTGCAGAGCAAGATCCAGACCATCATGGACTGGACTGCTCCCACTACCCAGACTCAGGTGAGAGCCTTCTTAGGCCTGACTGGGTACTATAGGAGATTTGTCAAGAGGTATGGATCAATAGTGACACCCTTGAATGACTTAACTTCTAAGAAAATGCCCAAAAAGGTTCAGTGGACAGTTAGCTGTCAAAAGGCATTTGATGACCTCAAGCAGGCCATGTGCACTGCTCCAATTCTGCAGAGTCCTGATTACTCCAAGAAGTTCATTGTTCAAACAGATGCATCTGAATTGGGGGTAGGGGCTGTACTGTCACAATTGAATGAAGAAGGTCAGGATCAGCCAGTAGCTTTTATTAGCAGAAGGCTGACCCCTAGAGAGAAACGTTGGTCAGCCATAGAGAGGGAGGCCTTTGCTGTGGTCTGGGCTCTGAAGAAGTTGAGGCCATACTTGTTTGGTACACACTTCCTGGTTCAGACAGACCATAAGCCCCTCTTATGGCTAAAACAAATGAAGGGTGAAAACCCCAAACTGCTTAGGTGGTCCATTTCC
>CAWUFW010000347.1:702500-705000 GCA_963921515.1 Calotriton arnoldi
TGTACAGATCTGGAGCTTCCTGAGATACAATAAACTATTGATTTTGTTTAGACCAATTGTCGTACATAACTTTGGTATACTGAGGCCCCCAAAGGATCTTTTCGAATATAGGAGACCATCACATGTGTATGCAGGTAGGTGTAGGAAATGTTTGACATACTTTTTTATTGTTTGATCCAGCATGTTTAAAGTTTTAGTTTCTGTTCCTGTCATTTCCAACTTAAATGACAGTTTAGGGATCAAATATTGACACAATATTTCTATTTTCTGTGTGGGCTTTAGTGGTAAATTGTCGAGTTTTTGTGCCCAGTCAACAAGAACCTCATTAATTTTGTTGTTACTTGAATGGCCGATGTGTGGATCAAAGTTCAATCCGAGGTATCTCTCGCTTTCTCCTGGATTAATGTTTTCAATATTTTGTTTTTCAAATTGCCATGGTTTGCAGTTGTTGACCAGGATCTTATCTTTATGGTGACTTATATAAAATCCATGTGTTTTTTTCACATTAAGCTTTAAGCCTGTTGTTTTACTGAATTTTTCAATGATCTTCAGATTAGTACTCATTCCTTCCCAGGTGTTGCTGAGTACTGCAATATCATCCGCAAAGGCAAGAGCGGTGACTTGCTTAATGAGACCATCAGAGCCGAATGTGAAGCCCTTGCCATCTTTCTGAAGATCACAGATCAAGGGGTCCATGGCAATGTTAAACAACAGCGGGGACAATGAGTCACCTTGCTTAACTCCCGACATCATTTGCATTTCTGGAGTTGCTTCATTGTTTTTTCCCTTGAAAAATGTTGTTGAGTCAGTGTATAAGTCTTGTATTATGTCTCTGATGCATGATGGGACTCTGAGCCTTTCCAAACTCTGTAAAATGTGACCATGGCTGACAGAGTCAAAGGCTTTTGAGATGTCTATGAACACCACTGCTAACGAGCTTCTGTTTTTTCGTGCCCCTTTTATGATGTTTTGGAGAAGAGTCAGATTTTCGAGACAACCTCTCACCTTCATGAAGCCTTTTTGTCTCGTGTTCAATTCAACAAAAAATGCAAGTCTTTTGGTTAATATTTTTGTGAACAACTTCATGAATGCCGTACCGATGGTAATTGGACGCCAATTACTGATTTTTTTCAGTTCGCTAATCGGTACATTTTTAGGTATTAAAATCGATCGGTTCTTTTTGATACTTTCTGGTACTCTTCTCATCAATAACCAAGATGACAAGATTCTGGGCAGCAGTCTTGGTTGTTTGTTATGCACATTTTGTAAGTCATTAAGGCCAATTTTGTCAGGCCCCACTGCTTTTTTTAAATCTGATTCATCGAAGGCTTTAGTTATTTCGAGCAGTGTAATTTCTTTACACAATCCTCCAATTTCCCATTCATCCGGTATCCGATCAATTGGGATGAATTTGGGATTTTTCTTGTTTTCTTTTTCAATTATGTTTTTATAGTATTGGAAGATTTCATCCGCACTGATTTGACAGGTGGCATCTTCTGCCCCATCGGTGATTATCCTGGCAATTTTCTTTTTGTCTTTTTAAACATTGCCTGGTATTCTTTGTAGCTGCCCTTAGCTTTTGCATAATTTTTCTTGTGTGTTCGATTGAGCCTTCCATTTTTCTTATCTTTCTTTGTTATCTTGTTTTGTACTGGGGTAGTCTGTTGCTCATCTTGAGCGGTGCTCATAGGCTCATTGGGTTCGCTCGTTGGTTCGGTACGATTTGCTGGTACAGGACTTATATCATTGGTGTTTTCTGAGATATAAGTCACTATCTCATCCATCAGATCCATAGCAGCATCATGATGCTGGATGTTCTTGGTGTACTTTTCGATTTCTGTGATTCTATCATTCAGTTCATCAAAGTTTTTTATTTTTGGCGCTCGTTTCCGATTTATAAAGTCTCTGCGCCTTTCCATTGTTATTTCTACTGAAATCTCTGGTTCATCACAAGAGTCATTCTCTGAGATATTAGATGCTTGCAGTACATCTTTTGCCGATTTTTTTCTCTTATCTCTTCTATCTCGTCTTTTTTCTGCAATTTGTTTGCTGTTTTTATTGTCAAAATGCGGAACCATCAGCGCATTAATGTTTCTCTTGTTTTCATATATTTTTTCCAATTCTGCTAATAGCAGTATTTCTTCCTGTGACCATAGTTTTGATGGTTTGCTGCTTGCTAGAGCTGTTAGTCTAGCCTCATTTTGCGCTCTTGGATGCGCATGCCGAGCATGTTGTGATACACCAATTTTTGATCCGAATCTGAGGTCACAGAAGCTGCACAGGAATGGCAGCACTCCTTTTGAGGTATTCCTTTGCATTTGGCATAATGGCATGCAATATTGTGGTATTCGGCTTCTTTGTCACATTTTGAGCAATAGGTTTTGAGATAGAAGCCTTTGTGCTTGTTAGAGACATGTTTTCTTAGTTCTTTGAATGTTCCCAAAATGTCTCCACACAAGTCACAATTATACTTTTCGTTTGGGTATTTCCAATATGTGAC